>VWZI01013873.1:218847-343119 GCA_013396835.1 Psilopogon haemacephalus | reverse complement strand
TGCTCAGAGGCGAGGCCGCCGCTAGCAGCCCTGGAGGTGGAGGAGAGCGGACGGCACGTGGTGTCCTGAAGCGTGAGGAGGCTTCGCAGCGGCACTGAGGAGCCAGGGGCTGCGAGGGGGATGTGACCGGGGGGGGCGTGGGGGGACCCGACCGCCACGTTACCGAGCCCCGTATCGCTGACGGGGTTCGGAGGTTGAGGCGGAACGGAGCCGCGTAAAGCGCAGGCGGGCGGCTCCGGCTACCGGTTAGCTGAGGGCGGTCCGGCGAGGCGAGAGCTCCTCAGCAAGGTCAAGCCGGTTCTTTGGAGCGGTAGGAAGGGAAGGGGAGCCCCACGGGCTTCCCAGCCGGAATTCTCCGGCCCTTTTCGAATAGGTGCCATGCTATCCCACCGCTCCAGAGCTACCGCCAAGTTTGACCCCAGTGGTGGAACGAGACCTACGAGGTGCTTTGGGAAACCCGACAGTAGCAGGAGTTATATCCCAGCCCCCACCAGTCAGCCCGCGGCCTGTTGGAAGCCCTCCGCCCTGGTTTGTACAGCCGGTCGGGGTGTGGGGATGGTCAACAGAGGGCTCGGGAGGGAAGCGGGGCCGCTGAGGGTCGTGGGCTTTTGAGGCGCTTTGCTGGACGGAAGCATTGCGGAATCCCTGAAGTGGAGAGCGGCTGATGCCGCATGGTGATAGAAGCAGAACTTGATAGGCTCTTGGGCGAGCTTATCTCTTGGCCATGAAACGCACTTTCTCCAGGGATTTTGCGGCAGAGCGTTGCGAGTTACAAATGGGCTTTCAATAGCCGTGAAATGTTTAATGCTCTGTGCGCCCTCTTGCCTCCCCCCGGCCCTTCTCGAGCACCTCATGGGAAAAGCATAGCTGTGCCAAAAGGGTGTGCACACACTTCTTGAGGAGATTAGGGCTTCGGAAGGCTTTCTTAGGGTGAATTTAAGGAGTTATTTAAGTTTCCAAACCTCTTTCTATCCAGGGTTCTGAAGCTCTTACTGCTTCATCTTACTGATTCTTCAAATCCTCCTCTTCTTCCTCATCTGGTCTTGTATCTCTGTCTGCCTCCTTCTGGTAGTCTACATCCTGTTTCAAGTTTAGTTTCTCAAATAAAAGAAATATTTTTTTCTGTCGTAACAAGCCTTTTTCTCATCCAGGTTGCTAACCTCTGGTGTGTAAAAAACTTCTTTGTTCTTTTTTTCCTCATTTTTAAATGCCTCATTATTAGCTGTCCTCCACCAGTAAAAGACTTGCTTTTGTATTTTAGTATGTATCTTAACATTGTGACCTTTTGCCTCCCCTCTCCTTCCCCAAGTCTTGGGCTGCCTTGTATCAGTACAAGGCAGTACTGCTGAAGTCCTTGTCCTACCTCAGTCATCTTCCTGCACTACCCAACTATTTCTTAACCTTATGTGTTCTGCTGCACTAACATGTGACAAGTAACAAGTCCTCTCTTTATCACCGGGAACCTTATCTCCTCCTAAACCAACCCAAAACTCCCCCTCCCACACTTTTCAAGCACTTTGTAGTTGATCTCCACCTTTTCCCTCTAAAGAACATTTTGGGTGGCTCCTCTTTGTATAATGTAAGCTCCTGATGGTTTCCTTAAGAGCTCCTCAGAATGTATATTTAAGTTAGGCATAGGGCAGAACTTGAGCTGCGAATTACTGCAGTCCAAGCTCAAAAAGGGAACTGGAAATAGAGCCTCAGACTCTAGAACCAATTCTCTTATTCCTCTGTGTTAAGAAGGGCATCCTCCTTCCTGCTGTAGCATTACAGTCTCAATCTGAGTGTGATGATGGAGTAATGATGTGAAAGGGCAAAACCAGATGAATATGTCATCAGTTTAAGACTAAGAAGGGACAGAAGAGTTCTTGTGAGGAGTCCTTCTCTGTATATTGAAAGTTGAGACAGGAGGGAGCTGGATTTCTAAGGTGCCCATGTAATGGTTGAATAACTAGTGAAATAATGACTCTGCAAGAATTGAGACACTGAAAAAATGAACAGGGAAGGAAAGACTTGTAGCTGGACTGCTGGAACTCCTCTGCTACCAGTGTATGAATGTATATGAATCAACTGATTTCAAATGCTGCCCTTAAAAGATTATGCTCTTTCAGTCAAAGTGCAGGAACTGAAAAAGACCCAGGACTCCTACAGAAGTCTTCCAGAAAGAACAAAGAAAGTCAGACTTCATGCTCTGAGTCTTTTGAAAGTTTCAGGAGAGTCTGTTTTTAAGTCACCTTCATGTGTCATAAAAAAGCATTGAGATTTTTCCTTTCCTAGTCTTATCCTTCTCAAGGTGACCTTTCAAGACTACTGGAGTGTGTTCTGTCCTGTCTAGTTTCTTAGATACTTTGCTCAAGTCATTGTTTGAGTCACTTTTCAAAAGGTTTGCAGTACACCCAGTCAGGTGAGTAGACCTTTCAAAATGTTGTTCAAAGAGCTCTTGGGAGAAAGAGGTGTAATTCACACCTCTCTTGAGGTGAACATGTTCATCTCAGCTGGCTAAAAATTAGTACCCAGACCATTTGTGCTGCTTTGGGAATCTCCAAATACTCTCCATAAATCAAATTAATCTCCTGAGGCAGTCATCTTACAGTAAACACAGAATGTGTCCTACTAGGTACAGAAGTCACTTTCAAACAAAATGTTTCTTCTGATTGGATTTCTGACATGTTACGAGAGAAATTTCCAAGCACGTAACTTTGTGAGATACTGTTGAGTCCACATTTGTTCACTCAAAGGAGATGATCTTCACTGCTGATTGTATATGTTAATGTTCAAAATGTAGTTACTGTGGATGCAAAAACTTAGCAGCTGAACTGAAGCAGGCCTGTCTCCCAGGCTTCTCACAAGGATGTGAACTCTAGCTACTAGTTAAGTGTGGCCTTACCCTGGTAAATTGTGGCTTGTAGCACTCTGTAAACATGGAATGAAAAGTACTTGGAATTACAGGGCATGAGCTCTGCTCAGAAATTCTAGTGTTGACAAACCAGTAGGTAGTTTCCTGTAGCCTTATGATGAGGCTATAACCAACTTCATTAAAGGTTTGACTGCTTTAGTAGTTTAAATTGTGGCTCTCTTGCAAAAACTCATCAGTAGTTCCATTAACTTCTGCATCTGCCGTGTCTCTTCATGGTTGCTCCTTTGCTGCCTGCCAGCCTGTGATGCACCTCTTGCAGCATTTCTTCACTGGTAATGGAGGAGGGTAGAGCAGGGGTAATGTAGTGCTGCAGTCTGTGCATGTGAGCATGTTCTGGTACCAGTTCCTGACTGGGATGATACAGAGTTGACTTTAGTCAGTGCTGGAAAGGCACAAACCAGAATGCCATTTGAAGCCCAGAATGAGCCTCAGTGAGACTGGCAGAGGCAGTTATTTAATTATCCTGAGGATATATGGAAGAAAAAGTAACTTCTTAACTGAAAATCTTCTAATATGTGCCTGCAGTGTGCTTCCAGGAGTTGGTAGGTTCATGAGATAGCTTGGGCTGGAGGGAACCTGAGGAAGTCCTTGTCTAACCTCCTGCTTAAAGCAGAGGCAGCTCTGGAGTCAGACAAAATTTCTTGGGGCCTGATCCACTGAGGACTTGAAAATCTCCAAGGACAGAGATGACATGGGCTTTTGTGGCATCCTGTGCTACTCCTTGATTGTCCTTGTCGTGAAGAACATTTTCTTTACAGCCATCCTGAAACTCATCTGTTAGCATGTGCCCATTGTGTCTCGTCCTCCTGCCACATGCTGCTGGGGAGAGCCTGGCTCCATCTTCTCAGTCCTTTCCTCACAGGCATGTGGGTGCCCTGAAGCCTTCCCTGCCCAAGGCTGACCAAGCCAGGCTCCCACAGCCTCTCCTCGAACCCTGAATGCCAGTACTCCAGCCCTAACTGCCCCGGGGGCCTCCACTGACCTTGCTCCACTTGATAAATGTCTTTCTTGATTTGTCTTGATATCTGAACAAGACCAGTCAGTCTTGGAAAATATTCCCTCTAGCTTTTTAATGTGCTGAAGTGATTAATGCTACTTTCATACATTGTTTACTCTTGAATTTTAAACAGGGAAGGAGTAGTGGAGCGATCAAGCACAGCCTTGGCCTTTCAGGAGGCACCTTGTACCACTGTGGGTTTTTTGCAGGGGGGAGCGTAAAGGGAAACTCCTCTTATTTTCTTTTTTTCCTTCTCTGTATCAGGTATTTCTACCATTTGAAAGCTAGAATTGCTGATAAAATGTAGTATGAGCAATAGTTCTTATTCTTCAAGGGTAAAGATAATAATGGTTTAAAAAGGCAAATAAGATTAATGATGATTACTGCTTACTACTGATCAACAAGCTTTTTGTGGTGACCTATAGAGTAAGAAGAATTACAGTAAAAAATGTGTTAAGCAATTCCCCTCTGAGCTTTCTGCTGAAATAAATTCATCATGCTGAGAGCCCCAAGACATGTGCTGTACCCCTTGGGTCTTTGTGCAGCTATTTTTTGTACCCTCATGGGGATTTGGATTATTGAACTCCTCCTGCTACCCAGGGCCATCATAGCCCTAATAGTTTCTCGAGGCCTAGATTCCAAAGGAAACAAAGCTTCTGCCAATGTATTGTTATCACTTTTATTTTTTTTCCTTGTTCTCAAGTGACTTAAACACTTTTTTGCAGTCTTCTAGGGGAGGGGAAGAGTTCCAACATTGGTTGTTGCCATTGATTTCATGGAAGTTAGCTGGTTAGAAGAGCGAGTCACATGAGTATGCCTGTTGGAAGGGAAGCAGGCAGAGCTCAGCTGGTGTCACTCAGCACATGCAGAGGTTCATGTCAACCACAGTGTGTGGTTTTCTGTTCATGGATGTTATGGTTTAACCCCAGCTGGCAACTAAGCCCCATGCAGCTGCTTGCTGGCTTTCCTCTGGTGGGATGGAAGTTTGCTTACCACAATTCACTTTGGGTGTCAGCAGGCAGAGGGAGTTTCTTCCCCAACTTCACTCTGTCCTTGTGGGGCCACGTCTGGAGTATCATGTCCAGTTCTGGGGTCCTCAGTTCAAGAGAGACAGGGAACTACTGGAGATAGTCCTGTGGAGGCTACAAAAGTGCTGTGGGAACTGGAGCATCTCTGTGTGGAGGAAAGGCTGAGAGACCTGGGGTTGTTTAGCTTGGGGAAAAGCAGCCTGAGAGGGAATCTGATCAATATCTGAAGGACAGAGGGCAAGAGGATAGAGCCAGACTCTTTTAGGTGGTGTCCTGCAACAGAACAGGAGGTAACAGACACAATCTATAACCCAGGAGGTTCCATCTGAACAGGAGGACTGAACATTTTTGCTGTGAGAGTGTTGTAGCAGGCTGCCTGGAGAGGTTGTGGAGTCTGAATCTCTGCAGGTTGTGGAGTCTGAATCTCTGCAGAGATTCCAAGCCTGCATGGGCATAGTGATCCTGGGCAACCTGCTGTGAGTGACCCTGATTTAGCAAGGGTATTGGGCTGGATGATTTCCAGAGGTCACTTCCAACCCCTACGAGGTTGTGATTCTGTCAGTGTATGCTGGAGGCAAGAGGGCTGCAGTAATCCAAGAATTTGACTCTCCTTGCAAGGCCATATAGACAGAGGGTATGTTCTGAACTGCTTCTGACAGACATGTCTCATTATCACCGTTTTTTGCTTAGCCTTGATTTGGTGGTGGTGTTTTATACTCAGATCTTCAGTGAACTGGACTGGGGAGCTAGATTAGGTTAAAGTTGTGTTGTTTTGGGATATTTTTTACCCACAGAGTATAGCCTGAGTTGGTATCCTCAGTCCATCATGCTACGCCCCCAGGTGCTGACAAAAAGGGTGAGGTTGTGTACAGCAGGAATGGAGTAGTAATAGTGAGGGCAGAGTTGAAGTGCTTCTTCTAGTGATAACACTGGTTATCATTAGAGTGCTCACTGACCCATAGCAGCAATAAATAGTGCCTCGTTTCTTATAATTTGTGTGTATCTATATGTAGAATATTATCTGTATAGAATGTAGCTGGCACCACTGTCACAAATGTACCTGTTTTCAGCTTGGGCTGAGAGTACCCCCTTGTTTTTCCATGCTTCAGAGCACAGCTTCTTGTGGCTGCTTTTAGTGCTCCTTCTTTGTGCTTGCTTTGAGGTTACTTGCCAAACACTGCTCCAGTGACCTAGAAGTGCAGGTTAGTGTAAGTAAAGTTACAGCTGCCTTTATTTATTTATTTCTGATGGCAGGGATGATTCTGGGAGCAATTAGTTCTTGTCCTAACCTGTGTATTCCTGTGTAGTTTGATCTTTATTGAGAAGGTTCTGGTCTGTCAGTGAACACAGGTGGTGCTTATCTGAAGTTTCAATGGGGCATGTAAGCTGCAGCAAGACAGTTTGAGAAAGCTCTCCCCTGAATATAAAGGTTTGGAAGTTTTGGGGTTTTGTTTGCTGAGTGCCTGCATTTTGGTGCATGGTAAGGTACATTTACCTGTTAAAATTTGCTTGATGAATGCTTAGATCTTTTATTTAAGTGCTCAATATAAAGCATGCATGATACTCAGGCTACTCAAAATCTGTTCCTTCTGACCTAAGAGTTGCTCTTCCAAGTAGCAATTTCATAGCAAGTAGCCCTAGTCTGCTCCAGTCATGTTTTTTTTCCTCCAAATAAGCTGATCTGGACACTGAATCATGTCAGTAACTTTTACACCAAGCAACTCAAAGCATTATTTACATCAATCCATATGGAATGTCAAGCTGCCTTGCCTTTCAACTTGCCATGCTGGTTATTGCATGTATTTTCAGATGTCAAGTGCTTCCCACTTGAGAAGTCAAGGCTGTCTGCAGTCACTGCTCAGGAGCACTTGGTGTGATGGGAGAAGGCAGTAACCTGATGGATAGATGCCTTGGTATCTTCCTTGCCCTGCTCAGCCAATAAAAATCAGTATGGAAGAGGAGTAATTACGGATCGTGCATGGTGGCTGGACAGAGAGGAGAGGATAATTTTCTGTAGTGTTTGATTTTGTTGGATGAGGATCTGCTGAGGGTAGTAGAGTTTTAATGGTTTTTCATCACTGCCATTGGATGTTCACAACAGAAGCAGAGGTCCACCAGTAGGAGCAGAGTCCTCAGAGTAAGGAATGTTGGAAGAGCAGTTAAGGAATGCAGCTGTAATGTCTAAGGAGCGTATGTGGGAGAACATTAGTTGTTCCTTTTGTTACTTTGAACTTGAGGCTTGCCCTCATATCACTTGAAAGCTGCTCAGCTAGTACCAAGCAGGAGAAAAAGCCACAGATTTCCTTAAAATCATTATCAGAATTGCATACTTTGTTCCTGTCCTTCTTAATGCCTTATTAGAGAGATCACAGATTTCAATGGTCTTAGGTTTTCTTGTGCTTGGGGAGGGATATGGCATCTCACTGCAGTTGTAAGAACAGAGGAATGTTTGTTGTAGGATGACACAAGGACTCAGAGCTGACTCGTGGGCTGTAGTTTCTCAGAGTTTCACCAGGAGGGAGTGCAGGTGGCCCTTTTTCATACGTGCCTCTTGAGCACCTGCACTGTTGCATGCAGCATCTTGTTGTAGGTAACGTAGCTTTCTGGTTGTACTGCTTTCATCACCAGCTTCTGCTTGTGCCGCTGAACTCAGAGTCCTGCCTTCAGGCCATATTTCTGGATTTGTCTGTCTGCTGCTTTTCTTCACATTTGAATGGAAGAAATTTTGATCATAAGCTTGGGGACTTCCTAGACAGCCAAATGAGGGGGAAGTGGCTTAAGCAGTGTTCTAATGTTGTATGTTCTGATTCCTTGGAGTTAAAGTGGTGGCTACCCTTTCAGATCTATATAATGCTGTGAGCTGGACTGGAATGAAAGCTTTTTGAGTAATGCTAGGCCTGCTTTCTCCCCTTTCCATATTCCGGTAGGACTTTTCTTGGATTACTCACACTGGTTCTGTACTTAAGGGATTATCATAAGGAACCAGAAGGCCAATGAGTCTCTTGGGATTGTTACCCAGCTGTGAGCTACAAACCAAATTTTACTGATGGGACTCAAATCAGATACCCTTGAGGTACTAAGGTGTCATGTTAGAGCTAATTTTCTCTTCCACCTTCAGGGAAAATAAATGTCATTTTCCTGAACATAGTTATGATGTCTGTAATACATCAGCAGTCTATATCTCATATTTTAATTTCATTGTCTGTGGTGTTGAAAGTATCCTCTAGTGTCAGCCTTATTGAAGTTTTCTGCTTCATCTAATACTGGTCTGTGTAAGCTGATCTTTATTTTATTTCCTCTCCCCTGTTCTCTGAAGCATTGTCTGTTTTGCGTCGTGAGTCCCACTTGTCATATGGCTGAATTATCTCAGAGAGCTATTTTCTAGCTGTGAGGAAGGGAGAAATTAATTCTGAATGTATCTCCAGTGAAAACTTTAGGATTGATTCTGCCAAATGAACTTGGGGAGAATTTCTTCAATTACTTTATAGGACCTTCAGCAGAGATTAGACTCTTTTGTTGGATGAGGTAAAATGGACTTTTTGGGCTTCAAGAGGCTCCGTTCAAGACTGACTTCAGTGTTTCTTGGTTCCTTGATTTAATGAGGCCTTGACAGTTGGTCTTGTTTCATCAGGGCAGCTTGGAGCAAACCTGCTGTAGGCTCCCCTGGACTCCCTGATGGTCTGTCCTATGTTATTTTTCACAGTTTGCTTTCCCTACAAGTGTGGTCAGGAACAGAAAAGAATTAATTTTTGATAAATCCATTGGGAAGACCATTTTTTGTCCCTTCATTTTATAATAATCTTGTAAATTCTGCTACTTATTGTTGCAATGGGAAGTCTCCTGGTGTTTGCTTTGCCGTGTCCTGTTGATCTCACCGTAATTTGAAGGCACACAGATATTGCTGTGTGTCAAACAGCTGCCACTCTATGATAATCTTTTTTTATCCAGGGTTTCCCACAGCCAGCAAAGAACAGTTGAGACTCAAGCTTCAGCTCCTTCTGCAGTCAGTCCTGGTTTTGACAGTGCCTTAAGCAGTCATGCTCTTTATTTGTGGTACGCTTGTGCCATTGAGAGATCTCTAGAGTAGGCTTTTTTCCTAGTGATAACTGGAAATAGAAATGCCAATCATCTGCACCTAGGAAGAGAAAGGAGGATGGGCAAGATGTGTGATGTTGAATAGGTTGCTAGTTGTATGTGTTGAAGTAGCGTAAATACAGGACAATGCTGTGACCAAGCTTCTGAGCACAGGGGCTTGATCTAGTCAGCCGTTCCCTGGAAAATGGTTAATCTACTAGAGTCTCTGACTCTTGTGACTGATAATAAGGACAGTGTCCAAAGGATTTAAGTGAGACTTGTTAATTGTAAAGAAAAACACACAGCCACCAAGGATGTATTGTAACCGCTGTTAGATGAGAAAAAGCTCTTAGAGTTTAACATCCAGATGAAGTTACTGATAGGAGTGGGGAAATGTTATTTCAATATGAAGCGGAAATACTCCTTCCAGGATTCGAAGGAGGCTGCAGAGGGACTTTTTACAAAGGCATGGAGTGATGGGATGAAGGCTAACAGCTTCAAACTGGAGAAAGGCTGATTTAGATTAGACATTAGGAGGAAATTTTTCCCCATGAGGGTAGTGAGGAATTGGAACAGAAGCTGTAGAGGCTCCAAGCCTGAAAGTTTTTCAAGACAGTTTGGATGGGACCTTGAGCAACCTGGTCTAGTAGGAGGTGTCCCTGCCCATGGCTGGGGTGGTGGAACTAGATGATCTTTAAGGTCCCTCCCAATCCAAACCAGTCTATGATTCTATGATAAACTGCCTAATATGAATTGTCAAAGTTCATTTGATGCAATACAGGAGCATGTCACATAGATGATGTTAGGGCATGAACTTCTGTCAGGTTCTCCACCCAGTCTGAACATATCTTGACTATTTCATTTTAGAGCTGTGCTGTCTTTTGAGGGAAACTGTTGGAGTTATGGGACTTGAGACAGAAACAGTTGCAGGGGATTGTGGCTTGCTGAGAGTGCAGTCCAGCTTTAGCCGAAGTACTCATCTTCTGGTCTTGATACCAAGGACTAAAATAACCTCTAAAGCTTGAAACTATCCAGAAGGATATTTCCAGTATCTTTGTAATGAAGACATCAAATGCTTGCTGATGCTGCTTGTGCAACTCCAGACTATTTTGGTACCTTTCATGATAGACAGCAGAAGTGAATGCTAAAGAGAGTCATGTGTCTGCCTGTAATATGACATTATGTAGTTGGAATTTTGAGACACTATTTCAAAACCAGGTAAAATGCTGTACATTCTGCATTAAAGAGGGTTATAAAAATATTTTATGTCGTATATGACAGATTCCATCAATTCCTGAAGGAGAAGTTCCTTTGAGAACTACAAAACTTGAAACTGCTTGATGAAGTGTTAAGTGATAGAACAGAATAAGTCAGATTGGAAAAGACCTCCAAAATCATCCAGTCCAGCGTATCACCCAGCCCTATCCAATGGCACTAAGTGCTCCATCCAGGCTTTTCTTGAACACCTCCAGGGATGGCGACTCCACCACCTCCCTGGGCAGCCCATTCCCATGGTGAAGAAATTCTTCCTAGTATCCAGCCTATACGTCCCCTGGCGCAACTTGAGACTGTGTCCCCTTGTTCTGTTGCTGGTTGCTTGGGAGAAGAGACCAACTTCCACCTCCCTTCAGGTAGTTGTAGACAGCAATGTAGCCCAAGAGTGTCTTGTCTTTAGGAATGACAAATTGGAAAGATGCAAAGGCTGCACATTTACACTGGATATTAGGAAGAAATACTTTACAGTGAGAGTGGTGAGACATTGGAACAGTTTGGAGAGGTTGTAGATGCCCCCTTAGTATAGGTTGGATGTGGTTTTGAGCAACTTGGTCTAGTGGAAGATGTCCCTGCCCATGGCAGGGGGGTTAAAGCTAGATGATCTTCAAGGTCCAACCCAAACCATTCTATGAATCTTTGGGCTGTTAAGGACTCAGTTGTAGTGAGCTTTGTTTGTGTGGTTGGAAGTTCTATTGACCACATGGATTTCAGATTTTGGCACAGAGCAGCCTAATCTACATTGTGTCCATCCTCTATTGTCAAGTACTGAAATACAATGCTAAAATTACTCTATTTTAAAATTAATTTTGGGCATGCTGGTATATTACACAAAACATTGGATGACAAGATCCAAGCTGTTGTGGTTGCAACGTGAAATGCCAGGGCTGAGCTGGCTTGTGCAACCTGAATGCCACACAAGTGTTAACAGCCGGCAGTGGTGTAGTCACACTCTAAGTCTTTTACCAGCATCGTCCCATCTTGCTTAATATGTTGGTCACAACAACCCCCTGCAATGCTTCAAGCTTGGGGTAGAGTGGATGGAAAGCTGCCTGGTAGAGAGAAAAGCTTGTAGGTGTTGACTGAACAACTAGCAGTGTGCCCAGGTGGTTATCCAAGCTTAGAGCATTCTGGGCTGGGTATAACCACTAGGACCAGGGTGAGGATTGTCTCCCTGTACTCAGCACTGGTGAGCCCACACTGTGAGTACTGGCTTCAGTTTTGGGCCCCTCACTCCAGGGTTATTGAGGTGCTGGAGCAGATCCAGAGGAGGGCAATGAAGCTGGTGAAGGGTCTGGAGAACAACTCTTGTGAGGAGTGGCTGAGGAAACTCGGGTTGTTTAGTCTGGAGAAGAGGAGGCTGAGGGGAGACTTGAAAAGAGGTTGGAGCCAGGTGGGGATCGGTCCCTCCTCCCAAGGAACAAATGATAGGAAAAGAGAAAATGGCCTCAGGTTACACCTGGGGAGGTTTAGGTCAGACATTAGAAGAAACTTGTTCACTGAGAGCGTTCTCAAACACAGGAGCAGGCTTCCTGGGAAGGTGGCTGAAGCCCCATTCCTGGGGGTGTTTAAAAGAGGGAGAGATGTGATGCTGAGGGCCATGGTTTAGTACCAGACTTAGCAGAGTTAGGGAATGGTTGTACTTGATGATCTTAAAGGATGTTTTTCCAACGAAAACAGTTCTCTGGTTCTGTGCTCGGCCTTGTTGCTGTACTTTCAGAGTGTGGCTGACATGTAGTTTCAAGGTGGAGAACGGAAAATAATAGTGAAGCTGTAGCTTGGATCACATTCTGATGTCATCTGAGCATTGCCAGCGCTTGTCTAAAATGCAGTGTCCCTTCACACTGAAAAGTTTCTTAATTATGAAAAGCTGTCTTCAAACTTTGGGTATGTCCCATTTGTGCTTGGGCAATGTTTTGTGTAACATTTACTTAATTGGGAGTTTATAAAATGAATGAAGTTGGGCAAAAAAACAGCTTTATACAGTGACCACATTTGATAACTTATACAAGTGTGGTCCTTATGGTTTTGAAGGTTTTGATTGTCTGAGCATAGATCTCAGTGTTAGTGCTTGGAAATCACATTTCCAGATGCTGAACTCCACTGTGTCTGTTGTAGTTAACTTTCTACAAGCACAGTATAAGCAGGTGTTCCTTTTGCTTAATTTCTGCCACCTGGAGGAAGGGAGTGGCATAGAAAACACCAAAAATCAGCAAGATATCTTGGGTTTATATCCTGAGCTATTAGTGGAGGCTACAGGCAGCACACTGTTGGAGATGAAAGTCAGGATTTAGCATGGTACAGATATTGCCCTCTACATGCACAGCGAAGTGAACTTTCCAAGGGTTTTAGACCTGCCAGCTGCAGGTGCACTGCTCTCCAGCCCCACACATGGCTGAGAAAGCAAAATGTTTTATCTCTCTTGCACGAGTGTGGCAGTTAATCTGTAAGCATCAGCCTTGAGAATGAGTTCGGAACACTTGCCTGGGTTGTCTTCTGCAGTGTCCAGGAAGGGCTGGTGTTGATGCCTGACCTTGGCTCATCTGGCTTCTGCAGGGCTGGCTTTGATACCATAACTTTCTGAAACTGATGTGATGATAGTTGTTTGAGTCTAGCCTCAACGCTCTGATTTCTGCATTTTACCTAATTCTGGACACAGCTCTCATAACGTAAAAGCTGTTAACAGAGGTTAAATGATGTTCACTTGCTTTAAAATCTGTTGTCTGCCATTTCCAGCCTTTCAAGTGAAATCAGGAACTGTAGCTATGACAAATTAGCACTCATGTTGCTATGTGTTAATCACTACTGAAACCTGATGGTGTGTGCACTCTAATCAGGGCAGATTTGAAAGAGCAAAAAAATCATAGTATTACAAGGGTGTAATTTTTTTGAGTTTGATTTTTTTTTTTGGTTCAGAAAGCAGTTCTGCTGCTTCTCCTTGCTCAGTCTCAAAGCCTTGTGAGAATTACCATGGGGAAGTGAGATGGTTTGGATGCAATCCTTTCACGTCCTGCTTGGCAATGTATTTGTAAGAGCTAATAACCTTCTGTGTGCTTACAAAAAGTTCCTCCTGGGTAGTGAACAAGCAGAGCCTCTGATTTTTTTTTTTTCTTTCCCCCTCTCCAAAATCTGGATATTTTTAAGGGAATAAGCTGTCATTCTGGAGGGCTACAAAGATGCTGAGGGGACTTGAGCATCTCTGTGAGGAGGAATGGATGAGAGACCTAGGTTTGTTTAGCCTGGAAAAGAGCAGACTGAGAGGGGGTCTGCTCAATAGCTAAAGTGTGGGGGACAGGAGAATGGGGCCAGACTCTTCTCAGTGGTGCCCAGTGACAGGACAAGGGGCAGTGGGCACAAACCGGAACCCAGGAGGTCTCAACTGAGAGGGTGCTGGAGCTCTGGAGCAGGCTGCCCAGAGAGACTGAGGAGTCTCCTCCTTTGGAGAGATTCCAAACCTACTTGGGCACTGTGGTCCTGGGAAACCTGTTGTGAGTGGCCCTGCTTTAGTGAGGAAGTTTGACTGGATGATCCCCAGAAGTCCCTTCCAACCCCTACCACTTTCCTCAGAAAGCTAAAGAACAGGGTAGTATTTAAAAATATCTTTACAAACTAGCAACTATGGGCCAGACAACTGAGCTTTTGTGAGCTAATCCTAGAACTGTACCTTAATTCCAAGCTTGAACTGAGAGCTATGGATTGTTGAATATTTAGTTTGCAGGTTACTCTGCTGACAAATTTTACAGCTCTGTGCATTAGACAGGCACATTGCTGCTCCTGAGCAACTGCCCAGACTGGATCCTGTTTCTGAGGCATTTAACTGCTGTTTGAAGCACTGCTCTTTTAACAAGGCTTAGACTTGCTTCTGTGCTTGGTGCAAGCTCTAAGCTGTAACAAGAGGGAATGTAGGGGTAGGTTTTGGTAGAGGCAGCTGAATGCTGGAGTCCAGAGCAGGGTAGGAGAATTATATTTCTCTCTGTAGGTTAAATCAGAGAGTAAGCACATCTGCATTTCCCTTAGGGTAGCTTTTACCTGTTGGTCATGTCTTTTCCAAAGCTGGAGACAAAGGAATTGACTTGCATGAAATGGAGTTAAAAAATGAGTTTGAATGAAGCTGACTGCCAGGGTGCTTGTACTCTTATCTGAGGAGGAGAATTGTCAGTTCTGATCAAACTTGGAACAAGTTGCTTTTGGTGGTTACTTTTTGAGGATGATTATTATGACTTGCTTCTAATAGAGCCCAGACTAGAAGAAAGAGGGGAGATGGGATTCTGTGTCCCCAGTTCTCCCCATCCCTCTCAGCTGAGGTGGAAACAAGAAGGTAATAGAGCAAGATTTCCTCTGAAGAGAGTTTGGATTTGGGTGGTGATGGCCTTGCTTTAGCTTCTGCCTGCAGATGTGGGTTTTTTACTTACACATTTGTGCTGATGCTGAATTAATTACTTGCATGGCTTTGATCTCGGCTCTAATCTGATCAAGCCACTGGTCAAAGAAATTAGCTGAATCCTGACTTCAGCTGCTTGTAACAGGAATAAGAAGCTTTCAAGTAGTTAGCACATAAAAGTGACAGCAAGGTAGTACTGATGGAGGTGTTTTTCATTGTCATAATCTGTGAAGACTGTCCTTTAGGTATAAAAGGCATTCAGCTGAGTGACTCACAGCTTGAAGATCTCTTGCTATGTCAGTAGGAGCTGACATCAACAAAGCCTACCTTGTCCTTGAAGCAACTGATTCCAACACTTGATGAAAGCCACGGTCATTTACATTAGGTGACAAGTTTGGAACATCAAGAACTTGTTCCATGTAGAAAAGGTGCTTACAGTTGTTAGTACATAGGTGACACACAAGTGAGCAGGTAAAGTGTATATGTGAATAATTAAGTGAAATCTACCCTGGATAGGTGGCAGGCTGTTAGCTGGAGCTGCAGTCTGAAGCTTTTTATATTTAGGTGATATTAGTAGGTGAAGGAAGTATTGAAGTTTATCCACAACTTCCCTACTACTTTTACTGAATTGTAAAAAGTTAGTTTTGCACCTGATCCTAAGACTACTATAAAATTATTTGACTTCAAGTGGTAGTAAGAGATACAGTTGCTGACTACAAAATAGTTCAGAGAAGTCAGAGTTATTTCTGTGTCTTTCAAAATCCAACCTTTAGTGAAGCTGTAGAGGATTAATGCTGAGTGAGTGTAACAGCTGCCGGTAAAGCTTTGTCTGTTTTGTTAGTGGTTACTCTTGGGAACGGAAGGAAGAATGCTTACTTCCCATTAAACTCTGTAGGCACCTAGAGCAGACAGTAAGTGGTGTTCAGTGCTCAGCACCAGATGTGAGTGTGCTGTCTTGAGTATGATGTTTTGAGGCTTCTGCACAGGCAACTTGCCCTTAAATCTGCTGTAGAATACTTACTGCTCATGCTGTTAGTGTTTTCTACTGCTTTCCCCGGCCCTAAATCAGCATGGGTGTAGTTAAATACAAACAAATCTTCTCTGCAGTGCTGGGGTCAGCTCTGGAGTCCTCAGCACAGGGATGTGGACCTGTTGGAGTGGGGTCAGAGGAGGCCACAGCAGTGCTGGGAGGGCTGGAAGCCCAATGCTGTGAGGCCAGGCTGGCAAAGTTGGGGTTGTTCAGCTTGGAGAAAGGGAGGCGCCAGGGAGACCTTTTGTGGCCTTTCAGTGCTGAAAGGAGACAGAAAGCTGGGGACAGACCTTTTTATCGGGGCCTGTTGTCACAGGGCAGGGTACGATGGTTTGAAAATAGATTTAGACTAGATGGAAGGAAGACATCTTTTACAATTAAGGTGGTGAGACACTGTCTCTGGTTCCCCAGATAGGTGGGAGCTGCCCTGTTCCTGGAGCCATTCCAGATCGGGTTGTTTGGGGCTCTGAGCAACCTGCTTTAGTTGTAGATGTATCTGCTGACTATGGTGTGGTTTGACTAGATAGCTTTTAAAAGTCCCTTCCAACCCAAACCAGTCTGTGATTCTGTTAAAAACTGAGGGATTAAGTCTTCATAAATTTTTGTTGAAGCTTTTTGTTTGAGGAAAATACAAAAAAAAGTCACTAGCTGTTGGTTTGGAGTTCCTTCTGGTTGTAAGCCTTGCCAGGTATTGAAATAACACTTGAAAATAATTTGTTACTTTATTTTAATCAAATGTATTTTATTTTCTTTTGAGCATTTTCTATGCTGGCATACTAAAAAGATAATCACCCGAAATGAAAAGATTTCCTATTTATTCTAGATGTGTTCTCTATCTTTTAATTTCCCTTTCAGACAAAGAAGAACTTTCTGGCAGTGCCCTTGGTCAGCCTTTGGATCAGTCACCTCCTGCTAAAGCTCTCTAGGCTGTGGGTATATTTCATTGTGGTCCAATTATTGCAGGTGCCTTGGGGGAAAAGAAGTGAAGGAATATAAATTTCTGCTTGGAATGAAGCTGCCCTCACCACTTAAAATGGTATTTAGTTCGTAGAGTATTCACAGAAGAAGTGGTTGGATTCAGACTGCTTTTATAAGGCCAGCTGCCTGGACTCATTACCCATTTTAGTGCTCTAAATCCCCAATTCCTTGTCGGGAGAGTTGTGTTACTGAGGTTTGATAAAAGAACTGATACAGCTGCTGATGCTTCAGGGCTGCTAGGGGAAAACCAAACGGAGTTCCCCTTTAGGCATGGTGGAGAGCAGAGATCAGTGGGACTTTCTAGTCTGTTTTTTTCCCATGGTTTTTGTAGAAAGTGTTGAGCCTGGTCTTGTCTGGCTCACCCTCACTGTAAAAATGAGAGGAAGTGATGTAAGTGAAGCTTGGCTTTGACCAGTTTAACTTTCAGAAATGGTGGGTGTTAGTGGGGACAACATAAGATTGCTTTCTGTGCCTGTTAGGAAAGCTGTGCTTCTGTAGAACTGGTGTTGCCCTTTTACAGAGGCACTGTGGTGCATGCAGAACTGGAAGCTGTGTTGTGTGTGCTTTGAATTGGAGCAGAACGGAGGAATGTACTTTGATGAGCTGCTGTGGGAGCAATGCTAAAATAGTTTCATTTGTTTAGTGATATGTGAGGAGTTCAGAGCAGAAGTCTTCTAAGAGGTGGCTGAGAGAACTGAAGGTGTTTAGCCCCAAGAAAAGAAGGTTGAGGAGAGACCACCTCTCTAAAATTCCCTGAAAGGAGGTTGGAACAAAGTGAGGGCCAGCCTCTTCTCCCTAGTAACAAGTTACAGGATAAGAGGAAATGGCCTCAAGTTGCCCCAGGGAGAGTTTAGATTTGATATTAGGAATGATTTCTTCCCCGAATGGGTTGTCAAGGCCTGACACAGGCTGCTGAGTGTGGGGTCTCCATCCCTGGAAGGATTGAAGAGTTGTGTAGATATTGTCCTGAGGGACATGTTTTAGTGATGACCTGGTAGTGTTGGACTTGATGATCTTAAATATCTCTTCCAACCAGAATGATTCTATGGATGGAGTTAAAAGTCAAGTGGCAGTAAGAATTAGGAAAATTTATGAATGTCCACATTTTAGCCTCCAAGAGAGAAGCGATGGCACACAGTATGCATGTAAGCCTTTGGTTTTCCATTGTATGAAGGTGGTGACAGAAGCTGTGCTGGGGATACTGTCTGGAGGATTGTCTTGCAGTGAAAGGGCCTTATGCTGGCATTCAAGAAATTCTGGACTATCACTTAGCAATAGAATAGATAACCAGGGAGTTTATATGGTCTTTTTAGTAAGATTTGAAGAGCAGTTTAAGCTAACATCTCATAGTGTAAAAATGTAAGTGCAACCATATGATCTTTTGCTGTTCCTTTCAGTCTCTCAATGTGATGGTTTAAACACTTAATGTGTGGGAGAGACATCCCCACGTTTGTGGGGTTTCCTTTCTGTAGTGCTTACCAGCTGGGGAGGAACAACTCACTTTATTTTTCTCTTTAGGATAAAAGCTCAGAAAGACAAAATACATCCATCTTATTTTGCTAAATCCAGTGCTTCCTTCCAGGCTAAACATAGTGTCAGAGGTTCCCTGACTTACAGCAGAACTGGACTTCATGTACAACCAAGTTCTGAAGAGAAGAAATGTTTCCTTTGCTTAAATTTGAATGTTTGTTATGCCTTCAGAACTTCAAAAGGAAATCCTGACCACTGACTCTTAAAGGTTTGAAACTTTTCCAGTATTGAATAAAGTTGAACACTAACATGCTGAGTCCAACTGGACAAGGACGATTGGACTCAACGATCTAGGATTGTAGGATTCTGAGGAGGCGCAGGAGAATATTCTTGAAATGACTAAATGATAGGCAAGTTGTACCAGGTTTGTTGGCAGGCAACATTTTTGCATTGGAATGAGTGATTATAATGGAAATTCAATATGAGGAGGTGCAAGAAATTATACGAACAAGAAGGTGTGTTAAAAAGATGCTTGGCAAGGAGCCGTTTGCAGTGTCAGAAATATCTTGCTGTTAGTGAGCTCTGATTTGTGCCCACTAGAAGTCTCTGAGCACCAGTAAAGACTCTCTAGTAATTCCTGTTTGAAGAATGGGCAGTGCTTCTGCTCTTTGCTGTGAGGTTGCTGGAGCCCTGGAGCAAGGTGCCCAGAGAGGTTGTGGACTTTCCTCTGGAGAAATTCCAAAGCTGCTTGGATGTGTTCCTGTGCAACCTGAGCTAGGCAAACCTGTTTTAGCCAAGGGGGTTGTACTGGATGATCTCCAGAGGTCCCTTCCAACTACCCACCATGCTGGGATCTTGTGATTCTCTCAAGGTGCTGCTATTTTGTCACCAATGCAGAATGAGTTTGGTACCCGGGCTGCCCTCTCTCATCTTGGCTTAGCCGTGGTAGATGAAGCTGTTTTATGTCATAGCTAGTTTGAAATGGAAATGAGAAACAGCATGCTGCTGTTAGACTTGCTTCACTAATTCCTTTGGCCTCCAGGTAGTATTGAAATTACTTGTGTGTGTGTGTATATATATTATTTTCATATATGTAGGTATATATGTGTGTATGTATGTATGTACATACATGTATATATATATATTAGCTATATGGATAACCTTGTTGCAATCATCGAATTAATATTGGTTGGGAAAGAGCTTTAAGATGATTGAGTCCAACCATTCTCTAACTCTGCCAAGGCTGGTGCTAAACTATGTCCCTCAGCACTGCATCTTTGCCTCTTTTAAACACCTTCACGGATGGTGGTGGTGTTGTTGCAGGCTTGTTAAACACAAAAATTTGCTTTACCATTAGAGAAGAGATTTGGCAGTAAAGGCTTTTTTTCTGTGGGCCCACTGAGTCTAGACTTCCAAAAATTATGTTGTAAAAGAAGTCTTTCTGGTAAAAGTTCAGGCCCAGCCATGTTCTTAGGGCTGTACATTTACAGAGCAGCTGTCAGTGGTTGTGCTGATTGAAGGGTTGAGGCTTTCTTCATCTAAATTCTCCAGGCAACTTTACAGAAAGAAAGCCTTTATAGTGGCACTAAGTGTATTTCCCCCTTTAAAGACGAGTACTTGCCATAGTTATGCACAAGTCATTTTGAGAGAAGCAGTTCTTGGCTTTTAAAAGGCAGAGGCATTTTGCCTGGAGGAGGATTTTGAGCTCGTTTTTGCCAGAGCAGCACTACTTGTCCTGCTCAGGCTGAGCCTCTCAGTAGGATTCCTGGCTTTGGCAGTGCAGATCATGATCTCGGCTCAAAGAGAAGTTTGCACAACTGGCAGGTGTTTAAAACACGAGCCAAACTGTGTTAACTTGGCTGGCCGCTCAAAAAAGAGACCTGAGCGTGTTGGCTTTTCCTTCTGAGCAGCAGCATTTCTAGCTGCCAAGTCACAGCACCGCAGGATCGACTCACTTTTGTGCTTGACTAGACTTGCAGGGCAGCGTCACAGAGGCTCCCGAGGCACAGCACTCGGGAGAGATTGGCATCCTTTGTCAGCTCTTCTTGGCTGGGAAAGGGGAAGATCTGCTCTTTCCTATTCTGCTAGCTGCAGTGGTGGGGAGGGCATTGCTGTCCTTACCTCCATGTGGTTGGGGCAGACACATTTCTTTGGCTTTCAGCTTTCTGGTGACACAGGATCTATATTTTTGCTCCATTGTCTGTCAGCAATATTAGATTATCTTTTCTTCATAGAATGGCTTAGGTTGGAAGGGACCTCAGAGATCATCTACTTCAACCTCCCTGTCATGGGCAGGGACACCTCTCCATTAGACTTGGCTGCTCGAGGCCTCATCCAACGTCACCTTGAACACCCCCAGGGAGGAGGCATCCACAACCTCCTCAGGCAGCCTATTCCAGAGTCTTCTAGTGTCTGTGTTGTTAAGAGTTGAAAACAAAATTTATTGACACCTTGAAATAAATAAACTAGAAATTATCTTGAGTAGATTGAGTTAGTGAAGCAGGTAAGAAGTGTAGAGATTTGCTTCTTGCACTTCTTAACTTCAAGTAAAGCCATTGATGCAGCCCATTGCTTCTTGAACAGCGGTGACTGAGGTGAGTTGCTGTAGGTAATTCTTGCATTTAATAAACAGAAATTTTGTAAAGGAGCTTAGAAATATGCATCTTCTAGTGAAGCATTGGCACTATTTTATCTTTAATCCTGATGTAGGTTTCAAAGCCATCCCTATAATTTGAATCCAGTCAGTAAAACCCAGAACAACCTGAAAACCCAATTTTCAAAGTCACCACAACTTCACTTTGGCAAGAAGGAGAATATGCTTAGTTCTGAAGCTGATTTAGGGATTAGGTGGTGCTTTCTCCTAGCTCTTCATTCTTTCCCAAGCTGACATTTCACTTTCATGTAGTCACAGTGTGACTTTCATCTAGTTTTTCTGCTGAGGGAGGCAGGTGGAGACAGGTATTTCATACTCAAGGAGGATTCCATTTCTGGTATAGAAAGCTTGCGCTCTGCAAATATATGGAAACATTTGAATGTAGTAAAAGTGAAGGAACATATTCCACCAAAACCCAGTCAGACCAGGCAGACTTGTGTCCCTTCTGCCTCCATCTGCCTTATGTTAGTTCTGCGTTGGCCAAATGAGCCGGTGGTACTCCTTGAAGTTTTATGGACTGCTGAAACAGTGCCTAAATGTAGCATCTTGATTGCCTGCTCCATCTAGCTACTGATGACTCTTCATAAGTATTTATTTAATGAGCATTGTGTGCTGATGTTCCTTTATTTGAGAAACTGTTTGCCAGCCTCTACGTGTAGTGGAGATTTTCAGAGTATGTTTAGCAAAGAAGTGGTAGTTTGCCATAGGATGATAGAATGCTTTAAGTTGGAAGGCATCTTGGAAAGTTGTCTAGTTCAGCCCTGCAGCAGACAGCACGGACATCTGCAACTAGAGTACTTTGCTCAAAGCCCCAAATAACCTGACCTGGGATGTTTCAAGGGGTGGGATGTCTGCCACCTCTCTGGACAGCCTGGGCTGGTATCTCACCACCCTCACTGTAAAAGTTTTTTCCTTTTATCTATTCTAAATCTCCCTCTTTTAGTTTCAAACCATCACCACTTGTCCTGTCACAACAGGCCCTGCTAAAATGTCTGTCCCCACCTTTCTTAGAGATCACTTTAAGTACTGAAAGAATATTGAAGGTCTCCCTAGTACCTTCTTTTCTCCAAGCTGAACAACCCCAACTCCTACAGCTTGGCCTCAGAGCAGAGGGCTTCCAGGCCTCACATCGTTGCTGTGGCCTTCTCTGGCCCCACTCCCAGCAGGTCTGTCTCTCTGCTGTACTGAGGACTCCAGCACTGTAGGTGGAGTCTCAGCAGCGTGGAGTAGAGGGGCAGAATCTCCTCCTTTCTGCAGCCCACACTGCTGGGGATCAGCTCAGGACGCAGATGTCTCTGGGCTGGGAGTGTGCAGTGCCAGCTCATGCCCAGTTTTTCACCCCTCAGCACCCCCAGGTGCTTCTGCTATCCATCCCTTCATTCTCCAGCTTGAACTGTTACTGAGGGTTGTTCCAACCCAGATTCAGGACCTTGCACTTGGCATCACAGAACCTCATGAGATTCACATGGTCCCACATTCTGAACTTGCCCAGGTAGTTGCCATTCATTCATAGCTGCCAATCTTTCTATATGTTTTTTATGGGTTTTCTTGAAAACCCAATGAAACTGTAACTTTAAGGAGGCACTCCCAAGGAAGAGGGCTATTGAGGGAAGCCATGGTCTTTTTATCATTTCTTCATAAGGATATGTAGGCAGCTAGAAGGGCCGGAGTGCACTGGTGAGAATTTGTTGTGCTCTGACCATATCCAGTCACAGGTAAGCTGTTAACGGCAGTGCTGACAGGACACTGATGCCTGGTAAAGCTTAGAATGTTGTGTAAGCAGGTTGTGATTTGTATTTTTTTCTGGAAGGGACTTGAGCTAAGCAGGGGAAAGTTACAAAAGTCAACTGTTCATGGTAGGAATGAAGAGAATTCCTAGCACAGTGGCTCAGAGCTGTACTGCGCGGGGTAAACTAGCAGTTGTAGGCAGCTTCTACAGACACGGCCTTACTTCATCTGCGCACTGTTGCATGAATGTCCTTCAGCAGAATTCAATTATTTGGATCAGTTTGTTCCTAATTTATTGTTTCATTGCTTTCTTGCAGGCAGGCAGAAGTCCTGAAGGCTGACATGACAGGTAATTGCCTTTGTTATACAGTTGAACTAGCTGCTAGTACTTAATTCCTGGATTTGTTTTGTGTTCCTTATGCTTATCATTGTGAAGAATTCTCTGTAAAGTGTGTGACATGATGTTAAAGGTTTATCCTCCTCCTAAACAGTATTTTAACAGTTATGCCCCTTCTCCTGTATCTAAAAATAGAGGTGTTTTTAAAGTTGACTTTGGATGTATTAAAGCACCTGGAGATCGAGATCACACCCCTAGCCCTCTCCCATTGTTTTCTCCATTTGGGGATGAGACTCCTTTCCAGATTAGCTTCTGTCCAGAACCTTCTGTGGTTGGGTTTGGTAAGGATCTGGATGGTTTTGAGAAGCATGGGTGATGGAAATGTTGACCTGACCACTGTTATAGAAGTGCAGCCTGTTGGTGCTATAAAAAGCTACAGGCTATGTTTTGAGCTCTCTGTGTTTATGGCAAATAGAAATGGTTTATATTAATATACCAGCCACAGTGTGTAGGCAGTTTGTGTAATTAACTTCAGCCTTGATTACCACCTTACTATAATACATGTAGCAGGTTGGTGTAGTCCCCATAGGAACATTATAGCTGCTTGGATCCAACAGGAGCAGCTACATCAGCAGCAGAATGGGTTCGCTGGAGCGAGTGAGGCCCATCCCATCCCTTGTGCTCCCATAGCCCCAGCTCAGGTTATAGAATCATAGAATTTAATATGGAGTACAACCATTATCGAATTCCAAGTATGGTGCTAAACCATGTCACTCAGCATCATGTCTCTGTGTCTTTCAGACACTTCCAGGGTGGGGATTCAACTGCCTCCCTGGAGAGCCTGTTTATAGTGTTTGAGAACTAGGGTTCCAGTGTTTGAGAACCCTTTCAGTGAATAAGTTTCTTCTGATATCCAACCCAAGCCCTGGCATAATGTGAGGCTGTTTCCTCTTGCCCTATCACTTGTTCCTTGGCAGAAGTGACCAACGCTCACCTAGCTCCATCTTCCTTTCAGGGAGTTGTAGAGAGCCACAAGGTCTCCCCTCAGCTTCCATTTCTCCAACCCCAGCACCCTCAATTGTTCTTATCTTGAGCCATGGGCTTATTGTTATGTTTTTCCTATTCCCTGTCCATCTGAGTAAAGGGAGTGATAGAGTAGCTTTGGTACATGTGTGGCCCCCAGCCAGGGTTAAACCACCACAGCTCTTGGAAGACCTGTTCTCTAGACCTTGGTTTTGCAAGACATAGGAAATCAGATTCTAACTTGAGGTAGCAGGGAGCAGTATTTGCCTCAGTGGGTACCAAGCAGCTAGGAAATGCTAAGCATGCAGCTGTACTTGCCCACAATATTCCCTTAGATACTGACAGTGTTGGCTCTCGGGACTTGTCCCGCTTAGCATCCCTTGATGGGCTTGATTGTTTTTTTGAGTTATTCTGGGAATTCTTCTATGTTCATCCAGTGCCAAGAAATTCTGGAGTTTAATGACTTAGCATGAGCCTTGGTAGACTTAGGTAATGGTTGAACTCAGTGATCGTAACAACCTTTTCCAACCAAAATGATTCTATGATTCTAGGACTTGTGGAGAATAATTTCCTATCTGATTGGTTTTTTAACTTGCCAGCAGCCACACAACTGTGCTTATTAATCCCCAGTCCTTGTGTAGTTCTCGTATTACATTTTGCTGATGAATCTGTGATAAAACCAGCTTTTGGCATCAGATCATAGAATCATAGAGTGCTTTAGGTTGGAAAGGTCCTTAAAGATCATTTAGTTCCAACTGCTCTGCCATGGGCAGGAACACCTCCTACTAGACCAGGTTACTTAAGGCACCATCTGACCTTGCTTTGAATGCTTCCAGGCTTGGAGCCTCCACAACTTCTCTGGGCAACCTATTCCAGTGCCTCCCCACCCTCATGGGGGAGAATTTCTTTCCAATGCCTAATCTAAATAGAACTGTTTCCAGTTTGAAACTGCTACCCCACATCCTGTCACTACATGCTTTTGTAAAAAGTTCCTCTCCAGCTCTCCTGCAGGATGTCCCCTTTAAATATTGGAAGGCTGCAATGTTCTTTCCATTGGTGGAGGAGTGAAAAATCAGTTGGAATAATTCCCTAAGTTTGTGTCTTACCAAAGCTGTTGTCTGTTTTTTCTTTTGTTGCTCAGATTCGAAGCTGGGTCCAGCAGAAGTCTGGACATCCAGACAGGCTCTCCAGGACTTATATCAGAAAATGCTAGTGACTGATTTGGAATATGCTTTAGATAAAAAAGTGGAGCAGGACCTGTAAGTACCTCAATAAACTTGTATGTTTATGTGTTATCTGGGCTGATAAGCAGAAAACCCTGAGAGTTTCAGAGGAGCAGTTATATCTGGTAAAATGGGTGTCTTCTTTCCTTTAAAATGAGAGCTGTGCTGTGGTGGATGTGCTGCAGAGTTCATGAAGAGCATTCAGTGTATTAGCATTTTACCTCTGGCATTCAGTGGCTGCTATGTTGTGCAGGTGTGGGGCTTGGTGAGCCAGATGAAAAGGAGAGGGGAAAAAACCCATGGCTTCTTTGTGCTGTCATGGGAGGGCTCAAGTTTGGAGCTTACAGAAAGAAAATTTGCCCCATGTAATCATTTATATCTTTGAGCAAGGTCTAGCAGTTGGTTAGCTGCCCAAGACCCTCACTTTAAACCCTCTGAGGCAGAGGGCTGGGCAAAAGGGATGAATAAGAGGAGTCAACTTTTCATCATGTGCCTTGAACACCTCAGTATCAATGGAAGATCCTGATGGGCTTTCTCCATACCTGGAATCAGTTCTTTGGTATTTAAGATACAGACATGGAACAGATTTCATTAAGAGAAGCATGTGGTTCTTCCAGTGCTCTGAGGGAAGCAAGAAGTCCTGTCCATGCCTCCAGAAGCTGAGTGGTTTTTTTAACTGGAATTTGTATATGCTACATCTTATTTTCAGAACAGAGAGCTATGCTTCCTAAAACAGAACACATACAAAGTGATACAAATGCTGTTAGCATTAGCTATGTTGTACCTGGATCTGGTTCCCTAATTCCGAGAGGTGAGGAAAGGTGGTGGTTCTCTATTGAACATAATTTCTTATCCGAGTGCTGCCTGAATTTGTATATTCATTTCCCTGTCTGAATCTATGTAATAAAATGTTTCTTTCTGCCATCTGCCTAAGATACTTTCAAAGTAAGAAAGAAAATGTTTCGTTTGTTTTCAGTTGGAACCATGCCTTTAAAAATCAGATCACGACGCTGCAGGGTCAGGCGAAAAATAGAGCAAATCCAAATCGAAGCGAAGTTCAGGCGAACCTCTCTCTGTTCTTAGAGGCAGCTAGTGGCTTCTACACACAGGTGAGTGGCAAAAAGTACATTGGCTGTGGGATATTTGAGTAGTTTGGGAGCAAATGTGCTTCAGCTTTAAGCTGAACACCTCCTGTTCTGTACCATTAGCTGCTCATGAGAGGTGAGCTCCAATGTCATACCAGCCTGTAATCTCATTGAGGAAGGTTGTTAGGATCACTTCTAGGTAGGTAAAATTTATTTCCATAGCATAGGAAACTATTGCTGTGTTGGATTTGTAGATTCATTCATTTATAGATTCATGGAATGGTTTATATCAGAAAGGACCTTAAAGCTCCTCTAGTTCCAACCCTCTTGCCATGGGTGGGGACACCTCCCACTAGACCAGGTTGCTAAGCCTGGCGTTGAACACCTCCAGGGAGAGGGCATCCACAGTCTCCCTGGGCAACCTGTTGCAGTGTCTCACCACACTTATTATAAAGAATTTTCTTTCTAATCTCCAGTCTAAATCCACCCTCCTCAAGCTTCAGTTGAGTCCTTCTCATCCTACCACTTCTTATTACATCCTATCTCATCCTCCCCAGATTTCTTGTAGCCACTTTCAGGTACTGGAAGGCTGCTATAAGGTGTACCCATAGCCTTCTTTTCTGCAGGCTGAGCAGCCCCAACTTTCTTAGGCTGTTCCCATTAGGGGAGGTTCTCTAGCACCCTCATAATCTTTGTGGCCCTCCTTATGAAGCTATTGATGTGCTTTTTTTGATCAACCACAGCTTCAAGATGATCTGAAATTTGTGTGAGTCTGGTAGTTGTTTTGGTGCTTCATAAAAACATGTCAACAATTTAAGTTTTCTCCTAACAGTATCCTCTTTAAAATCTGAAACTCGCTGCTTTGGGTAAGATCAAAGGTCCATTGGCCCCGTATTTTTTCTGTTACAGTAAGTAGTCTGCTGTGACTGCTCAGAGCAACGTTGTGTAACAGAGAAATGTAGAATGATACTTCCCTGTTCTTATTTTCTTGCTTTCTGGCTGTACATCTGTGGCCTTCTTGAGCTAGTTTTTACCTGAAACATCTGGGTCTCAGGAGCTAGAGCTTCCTTGGCTCTCCAGTCTCTTAAAGCCATTGACTCTGCTCTCTGCACTGATCTGTGGTGAAGAATTTTGTATTTTAATGTCTAACAACAATACACACAAAAAAAATCCAAGCCCAACATATGTGCATTTAAGTAGGGTAGTTGTCCCCAGGAGAATCATGCAGCATTTACAACATAGAATGATTTTTGTTGGAAGGGACATTTAAAGGTCACCTAATACAACCCCTCTGCAATGAGCAGGGTTGTCTGCAACTAGAGCATGTTGCTCACAGCTCCAGACTACCTGACCTGCAATGCTTCCAGGGACTGGGTATCTACCATCATTCTGTGGTAGTGTCTGAGACCTGTACCAGTGTCTCACCACCCACAGCGTAAAAAAAGTCTTCCTTCTATCCAGTCTAAATCTCCCTCTTTTAGTTTCAAACCATCACCCCTTGTCCTGTCACAGCAGGCCCTGCTAACAAGCCTGTACCAGCTTTCTGATTGGCCCCTGTAAGTACTGAAAGGCCACGTGAAAGTTTTCATGGGTCCTTCTCTTCTCCAGGCTGAACAGCCCCAGCTCCCTCAGCATGTCCTTGGAGCAGAGAGCTTCCAGCCCTCCCATCATTGCTGTGGTCTCCTCTGGCCCCACTCAGAACCAGGACATGGTTGGGTCTGGGCTGCAAGGGCACAGTGCTGCCTTATGTTCATTACCCACAAGTCCTTCTCCACAGGGCTACTCTCCATCTTTTCCCAGACTTACAAGCACATCTTCAGTCTTAATTCTGTATTTTTGTCAACAATTATTTAGGATCACTGAGTTCAGTTATAGGTACTTTCCACTTCAGAAGAAGTGTATGGTTGAGTGCTCTTGAGGTAAGGATCCTTGGCAAGGTTTTTGGTTAATTCCTAGTCATGTGTATATGCCTTGCTTGTAGATGATGAACAGTAAGAGTCAGTGTGTGATAATGGCCTTAAAGATACCTTTCCCCTCTTTCCTTTTTTCCTCTTGTTTGCTGCATGTTTCAGCAGTATTGTCACTATTTCATCCTCTGTCTCAAGTAGTGCTTTCTCTCATGGCTGGTTTGCACCATACTCAGGTTACATCATGTGGAGTAGGTCATTCTTACTATATCAGTTCCTGTGTTGATTCTGAACATCTACAAGGCAATCTCATCTTCTTTTCCAGAACCTGTGTGATTATCTCTATTTTTTTGCCTCCTTGGGATCATCTTTTGGAAAGCTTTGTATCTGAAGCAGCTGGTTTGACAGGCCGTGACATGGTTGCCAAGTGTTTTCTGCTATCTTCTTTGACTTGCAAAAACCTCATTCTTCCCTGCAGTGTATCAGGGAAATTTGCTCTTGTTGTGTATTGCACCCCAGACTGAGTTGTCTTTCTTTGTTCACTGTGATGTTAATCGTCCCAGTTTTGGTCTCTAAAGCTTTCACTCAGGCAAGATACCTGCTCTCCAACTGCGAGGCCTGCCTAAGTGACATCTTTGAAAGATAGCAGGAATTCTCCTGATGCAGCATGTTGGAGGATGTCAAGTTGCTCTCTTTTATCCGGTTTTCATCCAAGTGATCCCTCTTCATTTGGGGATTTTTATCTAAAAAAGACAGCAAAGGGAAGGAAGTGTAACGCAGATCTTCTGCAGCAAGCAGAAGCACCTTGTTGCATGCTTAACTGTTGACAGAACGTGGTCTCTTTCAGTCTGGATGTTCTGTGTGCCTGTATCTGGATGTCAAATCCCACTGCAGGTCTGTTTTATTTGGAGACTGAGAATGCTCCCAGCTGGAAGAAAGTTGGTCAGTTTTCACTTGCATTTTTAACCCTGAATCACAATGGAACCCTTTTCATGCAGCGTGGCTACTGTTGCTTTTGAGAGTGTTTGCTGGTGTCCATTAGGAACAACTTCAGAAGTAATTACAAAATTACAGAACATGTTCCATTGGAAGGGACCTTCGGGGTCATCTGGTCCAAGCATTGCCCCATCACTGCAAGGTCACCACTAAACCATGTCCCTAAAACATAATTAGAATGGCAAAGTTCAGGTTTTCCTTCAATCAGCTTTTGAGATATTTGATGAAGCAGCTGATGCCTTCTTCTTTGGATGAGTCACTCTTTCAGCACAAACATTTACTGACAACTCAGGCACCGAGCTGTTGGCCACTATTGCCTTGTGTTGCCTACAAACTGGTTTTGCTCTGGATTGTCTCTGAAATTTAAATCCAGGTATTGCTGTTTCTTATTTGGAGTAAACTGCTTAGGAGGACGAATGGCATTCTTTTCCATTTTTGTCAGAGAATGGTGCCACTTTGTCAAAAAGGTAAAAAAGACTTTGCTTTGGTGTGTCCTACTTCAAAACTAACCAAAAAAACCCCATACGCTGCCCCCCCTCCCCAAAAAAAAACCAAACCAATTCAACAAAACCCCAGCCCTTCAGTAAATGTAATAAAATTTGCAGACATCTGACAGTCAGTCTCCACTGATGTAATCCAGGGAGTTTGTGGATGCCTCCTCCCTGGAGGTGTTCAGGGCAGGATGGATGAGGCCTTGAGCATCCTGATCTAGTGGAAGGTGTCCCTGCTTACAGCAGGGTGGTTGGAGCTAGATAATTTTGAAGGTCCTTTTCAACCCAAACCATTCTATGAATCTGTGGTAATTTATGTGTCATAGGAATAGAGTAGTTTATGAGTTCAAGATGCAGAGCTCTGTCTTACTGAATTATTTTTTTTTCATGGTTCTGAGTAAAATAATTCAGCATGAATCATAATGACTTCCTTATGGAGAATGTCACAGACATGTGAAGCTATGTCTGGAGTACTGTGTCCAGTTCTATCTCTCTTGAAGTGAGGAGCCCAAAGGACTGGAAGGAGTCCAGCAGAGGCTACAAAGATGCTGAGGGGACTAGAGCACCTCTGTGAAGAGGAAAGGCTGAGCCTCTTCGGGCAGCAAGAGCTAAGGAATGGGGATCAGGAGGATGGGGCTGGCTTCTTTACGGTGGTGCTGGGCTCTTTACAGTGGTGCCTGGTGAAAGGCACAAACTGGAACCCAGGAGCTTCCATCTGAACAGGAGGATAGAATTACTTGCTGTGAGGGTGCTAAAGCCCTGGAGCAGGCTGGCCAGAGAGGTTGTGGGGGTCTCCTTTTCTGGAGAGATTCCAAACTCATCTGGGCACTGTGATCCTGAGCAACCTGCTGTGGGTGACTGCTTTAGCAGGGAGGTTGGACTGGATGATCTCCAGAGTTCCCTTCCAACCACCCACCATGCTGGGGTTCTATTTAATTTAAAGTTTCACCTTCAGTAACCTGGACTTGTTCACTTCCAAGTCGTTAGCTAATCCATGCCTTCGAGTGATGCTGTATTGTCCATTTTTTGAGTGCTTTTCTAATTCTGTTGCTGCTGCTAAGCTGGACCTGTTCTTGTAGTTGTTACAGGAATTGTGCACAGTTTTTAATGTCGACTTGCCGTGTCGTGTGAAGTCTTCCCAACTGGGAATCATTAGCAATAAACAGACGCACACCAGCGCCATAGTGAAGCCGCAGTCTAGCTCCTGCTCATACATCTGCCAGCACTGCCTTGTCCACCTTGGAGATATTGGTGAGTCTGGGGAGGAAAAAGAGGTGGGACATTGACTTCAGGTTGTGTGCATACTGTGTACAACTGCTAGATGAGTAGTCAGTAGCTGAGTGAAATGTTGGAGTGGCTACAGAGGAGGGCCATGAAGATGACCAGAGGGCTGGAGCACCTCTCCTGTGGGGACAGTCTGGGAGGGGCTGTCCATCCTGGAGAAGAGAACGCTCTGGGGAAACCTTATAGGAGCCTTCCAGTATCTGAAGTGGGCTACAAGAAAGCTGGGAAAGGATGAGAGAGAGTGGATTTAAGCTAGAAGTAGGGACATGTAGACCTTGTGTATTAGGAAGAAATTCTTTACAGTGAGGGGTGGTGAGACACTGGAACAAGTTACCCAGGAGGTTGTGGAGGTGTTGCCCTGGAGGTGTTCAGGGCCAGGTTGGATGAGGCCTTGAGACAGTTGATCTATTGGAAAGTGTCCCTACCCTTGCTGGGGTTGGAACTGGATAATCTTTAAGGTTCCTTCCAACCCAGACCATGCATTGATGTTTCTGTGATTGTGTATTTGGTGATTGCTGTAGGGGAAAGGTCTGGAAAATAATGCTGTTGGGCTTTCCTAGTGTGTGTTACACATTAACATGTGGAGACACTTAATCACTAGCTTTCTAGTGATTTGCTAGAATCTGTCTTCTAGCACACTAATCATGTTGTAGCTCATAGGCATTGTGTCATGTTGAAACCAGTAACTATTACAACATCTTGTTGCAGCAGCCTGGTCTCCGCCTGACAGTATTGCTGGAAAACTTTAGAATCATAGAATCATTTTGGTTGGGAAAGACCTTTAAAATCATTGAGTCCAACCACTATCTAACTCCACTTAAATACAACCTTCCACAAACAAGATTTCTTTTGTATATGGAGTTCATTTTCTTGTTGATTAGGGTAGAACTATGTGCTCTAGAAAGTTACCTTTTAACATGTCTCTGCAACTGCTTTTAGAACAACCTAAAAGTAGATCTAGTTGGTGACTGACAAAAATTTTTGTATCACTCTGCATGTGATCTTTTTAAATTTCTGGAGAGAAGGAGGCTGAGGGAAAAAAGGACATTGGAGTCAGGTGGGGGTCAGTATCTTCTCCCTAGTGAAAAGTGATAGAACAAGTGGAAATGGCCTCAAGTTGCACCAGGAGAAGTTTAGGTTGGACATTAGAAGAAAATCCTTCACAGAAAGGGTTCTCAAAGACTTGAACAGGCTCCCTAGGGCGGCAGTTGAATCCTCATCCCTGGAGGTGTTGGGAAGAGGCAGAGGTGTGGTGCTGAGAGACATGGGATAGCACCAAACTTGGTAGAATTAGAGAGTGGTTGGACTCGATGACATAGCATCTGAGGCAAAACAACCACTTCAAAATTTAATGTAGAATAGTAAAATGCTCTGCAGGCTAACTGGGTTTTGCTAATGGGAAATTCATTTTATTAAAAGGAGTTTTATTCCTCAGCTTCTTTTTTGTTGTTGTTTTCTTAGCTCGTTACAGGAATCAGACCAGCCAGGCAGAGTCTTACTACAGACATGCAGCTCAGCTTGTCCCTTCTAATGGTGAGTCTGGGGTACCTTTAAGGTTCATGATGCCAAAGGAAGATTTGAGGTATTGCTTTTCTTGTGTGGCAGTCGGAAACTTGGGATTTTATGTAAGCCTCTCTACCCAAATACCCCAAATAATGGTGCCACAAAGCCCGGTTTGTCAGTAAATCATGGAAGTAATAACTGTTTGCCTAATCTATGTCACTTTTCTTCTTTTTTTTGAGGATTTAGGAACAAAGAAGGTAATCCACAGCTTCACTCAAGGCTGCATTGTTGCTATATTCATTATACTATGTTAGATTTATATGTTACAAAGAACAATTACTGAAAATGTGCCGACCACCAGTGTTTTTTTTGTTTTATTATGTGTTCAGATGCCAGTTTATAAAGTGTAGTAGCTAAAATAGTAAATTTAGTAGCCCTACTGCTAATTAAGGACTTCATTATTTAGTTTGGGAACCTTATTGGTAGCTATTGGCTTACAGTGGTTTAAAATGTGGGGGTGGTGAGAGGCAGATAAACAATTTTTAAGCCAGGCCTCTGAAACCAGGATTTCAACTTTTTTTATTTTAACTGAATTATTTTTTCATTAACTATAAATTTTTTATTCTTTAGGCTAAAACTACGAACATTTGTTGACAGTTAGATTTGCCTCATGAGGTAAATTATATCCAGATAGATGAAGATAGATACTCTGTTGATGAAAGCCTGGTTTTGACAGTATCTTCTTATTTGGTCTGCAATCTTCTGCCATATTTGTTGCTTGATTTAAAAATATGCTTGTAAAAAAGAAATCCAAAACCAAACACAGAAGCCCTCACCCACCACCCTGCCAGAAATGCTGCACTACAAATTCAGAAGCTTTTTCATCTGAGTGGTCCTGATATGAGGCCGGAGTGGAATGGCCAAGCAGATGAATCTGAGCCTTGTTTATTGAAGTGTGGAGATTGACATTGAAGCATTTGTGATCTCGTGCTCCTTCTTCAAGTGGCCGTACTTTCTATTCCATGACAACTGGTTGGACAACTTGTCTTTTTCTTCCTTAGGTCAGCCTTATAATCAGTTGGCTATTCTAGCTTCCTCCAAAGGAGACCACTTGACCACAATTTTCTACTACTGCAGAAGCATTGCTGTGAAGTTTCCTTTCCCAGCTGCCTCCACTAACCTACAAAAAGCACTTTCTAAAGCACTGGAAAGGTAAGATTAAGTGTAATGTATTTCTGCTCAGATAAAATGGAAGAGATTTCTTCCAACTGTAGCTGCCTTGTCAGAAGTAATTCATATTTGGTAGTAGAAACAGATGTTCCGGGCCCAAGAAGGGTGCATTCAGAAGAGTGTGGTCAGCAGCATGTCAAGGGAGGTTCTCTCCATCTACTGTTCCCTATTGAGGCCACATCTGGAGCATTGTGTCCAATTCTAGCACCCTCAGTTCAAGAGAGAGAGAAAAACACTGGAGAGATCCCGGTGGAGGCTATGGAGATGCTGAGGGGACTTGGAGTATCTGTGTGAGGAGGAAAGGCTGTTTAGACTGGGAAGAGCAGCCTGAGAAGGGGATCTGATCCATTCTGGTCAATAGCTAAAGGGTGGAAGGCAAAAGGATGGAGCCAGACTCTTTTCACTGGTGCCCAATGACAGTACAAGGGGCAGTGGGCACGAACTGGAGCCCAGGAAGCTTCATATGAACAGGAGGAGAAACTTCTTTGTTATGAGGCTGCTGGAGCCCTGGAGCAGGCTGCCCAGAGAGGTTGTGGAGTCTTCTTCTTCCAAACCCACTTGGGCATTGTGACCCATGGCAACCTGCTGTGCGTAACTCTGCTTTAGCAGAAGTCCCTTCCAACCCCCAATCATGCTGGGATTCTCTGACCCCTCTCCAGTCAGAGCCTCCATATGCATGTATGGAACTAAGAATAGTTTGTGTCTGGGATGCTCCTGAGTGTGAATGGTTAATGTAGGAAATTAATATATTGTTCAAGCAGCTTTGCATGGATGTTCTTCCTTCCTTGATCTCCATAGACAGGGCCTGTAATATTATGTGCAGCTGTGTCCTGTTCCAGAGACTGACATTGGGTATTTCTGTTCTGAATGTAGTCGTGATGAGGTGAAGACTCGATGGAGTGTGTCTGACTTCATCAAGGCATTCATTAAATTCCATGGCCATGTGTACCTGAGTAAGAGCTTGGAGAAGCTGAGCCCTCTTCGAGAAAAGCTGGAGGAGCAGTTCAAGGTTAGTTCTAACAAGACAGCAATTAGCATATTGAGAAGGGCATTTTTAGCAGCTGAGTTCTGAAATTAGAGTCCAATAATAACTTCTGGACATGCTAGAATGCTGGAAGCTCCAGCAGTCAGCTATGGGAGGTTTACAAGGTAGCTAACACCTGGTGTTCTCTTGATGTCCCACTTGACACATGCTGCATTATTGGTGGAGATACAAGATAAATCAGTGACGATATCTGGTGTTCTGCTCTTCAACTTGGGTGATTCTGGGATACCTCTGAAAAGCACTTGATTCATTTGGGAAGCCTTGGCTCTGTTGCTAAAGGAATTTTGAGAGCTTCATTTTTAGATGGTGTTCACTCACTCCCACTGGCTATTCAGGCTGCTTTTCATCTCCCTCAGACAACCTGCCTTTCCTGTCGGCGGTTTGCCTTTAAAAACAATGTTCCAGTACAGCCTTAATTTGCCTTGTAGACTGCAACCATTCAGCACAGCTTTCCTCTGGAAAATCCAGGTCTTCTACCCATTAATTATGATGCCAGCTCATGAAGTTGGACAGTATAGCGAAGATTGAGACAAAGAGGAGAATTTTGTAAGGTATTTAGACAATGTAGTACAATGTCAGAGTAAACATTACCTCAAATACTGCATTGTGGTGTCCCCAGCATAAGAACAACACAGAGCTGTTGGAATGAGTCCAGAGGAGGGCCACAAAGGTGAACGAGGGACTGAAGCACCTCTGCTATGAGAGTAGACTGAAGGAGCTGGCATTGTTCAGCCTAGAGAAGAATCTGGGGGGACCTCTTAGCTGCCTTTATGATACCTGAAGGTATGAGGAAGGTTGTAGAGGGACTTGTCATAAGGGTGTCTACTGATAGTACAAATGGGAAATGGTTTTAAGATGAGGGGCAGTAGATTTAGACAGGCTCTTAGGAAGAAATCCTTCAGTATGAGGGTGGTAAAACTCTGGAATAGGTTGCCCAGGGGTTGTGGATGACTCCTCCTTGGAGGTGTTCAGGGCCATGTTGGAGGAGGCCTTGAGCAATCTTGAGCAACTGAGTCTAGTTGAGAGGTGTCCCTGTTTGTAGCAAGGAGGTTAGAATAGATAGTCTCCGATCTGAGCCATTCAGGAGGTTGTAGCCAAGCAGGGGTTGGTCTCTACTCCCAGGCACCCAGTGACAGAACAAGAGGACACACTTGCAAACTGTGCCAGGGCAGGTTAAGGCTGGACGTTAGGAAGAAATTCTACATGGAAAGAGTGATTGACCATTGGAACAGGGAGGTGTTGAAGTCACCATCCCTGGAGGTGCTTAAAAGGAGGCTGGATGAGGCACTTAGTGCCGTGGTTTAGTTAATTAGAAGGGTTAGTTGATAGGTTGGACTCTATGATCTCAGAGGTCTTTTCCAACCTGGTTAATTCTGTGATTCTATGAATAAATTAACTGTTTAGGTACCTTTTGCAAGCTGCTCTGCTTCAGCATCAAATGTAGATGCTTTACCAAATTAAGAAAGGAAGAGGTGATCATAGCCATATAAAGAATTACAGATGCTCTTTCCATTCCCTCTTTGCATTGAATTGAGCTGCTAGAGCTTGATTCAAACATTCCTTAGAGTAAAACAAATGCCAGTTAATCATCCCTACAAGTTGTGAATTGTTTGAGCTTTCAATGTGAGCTGCTTGAACCCTGGGAGTCAGTGACGTTATTTTCAAAATTAAGTAATTGCATCTCTGTGATGTTGGCTGTTGAGTGACTACTGCTTCTTCCACACTCTTTGTACTCAATAATTATGAGCATTACTCAGGCACATGGAACAGTCCTTTTCTTCTGAACTGATCCACAGTGTTAGGAGAGAGTTAATTGAGCCTTGCTTTGTTGCTTAGATTACTTTTTGTTTATATTATGCAACATAAAGGTTAATTTACTAAGAGAGCAACTCTTCTGATTTCAGTGGGTTGAATATGGATGTAAAATTAGTTGTATGGTGGATAATAATTGGTGGATAATGCTGACATTGTGGTTGATTTTTACCTCTGAATAAGGAGAGTCATCACAGGGCAAGGAGCATTCAGCTAGGCCTATGATTCTGCTGCTGATTGCTCTGCCAGTTCAGGCTGTGGAGTGCTTGATGCTCTTAAATAAAAATCAGTGTTGAACGTGGAGCTCAAACCTGTTCCTGATTAAAGTTTCTGTTCAGAGAAAGGTGTCTTGCAGCGTAGTTTGGGCTGTTTAGTCTGGGGAAAAGAAGGCTCCAGGGAGACCTTACGGCAGCCTTCCAGTATCTGAGGGGGCCTATGAGAACACTGAGGAGGGAACTTTTAGAAGGGCTTATAGTAATAAGGCAAGAGGGAACAGACTGAAGCAGGAAGAAGGGAGATTTAAACTTGTAATTAGGAAGAAATTCTTTACAATGAAGATGGCGAGACACTGGAACAGGTTTCCCAGGGAGGTCATGGAGGCCCCATCCCTGGAGGTGTTCACAGCCAGTTGGATGAGGCCTTGAGCAACCAGGTTTACTGTAAGGTATCCCTGCCTGTAGCAGGGAGCTTGGAGCCACAAGTACAGGCTGGGAGGTGATCTGCTGGAGAGCAGCCCTGTGGAGAGGGACCTGGGAGTGCTGGTGGATGACAAGTTATCCATGGGGCAGTAAAGTGCCTTGTTGCCAAGAAGGCCAATGGGATCTTGGGATGTATTAAGAAGAGTGTGTCCAGCAGATCAAGGGAGGTTCTCCTTCGCCTCTACTCTTCCCTGGAGACCCCATCTTGAATCCTGCATTCACTTTTGGGCTCCCAAGTTTAAGAGGGACAGGGATCGGCTGGAGAGGGTCCAGCGGAGGTCTATGAGGATGATTAGAGGACTGGAGGGCATGACTTGTGAGGAGAGGCTGAGAGATCTGGGGCATTTTAGTCTGGAAAAGAGAAGACTTAGAGGGGATTTGATAAATGTCTATAAATATCTGAGGGCTGGTCAGGAGTGGGGGGACAGGCTCTTGTCACTTGCTCCCTGTGACAGGACAAGGAGCAATGGGTGTAAGTTGCAGCAAAAGAGGCTCCACCTCAACACAAGGGCGAACTTCTTTACTGTAAGGGTCGCAAAGCACTGGCACAGGCTCCCCAGAGAGGTTGTGGAGTCTCCTTCTCTGGAGACTTTCAAGGCCTTTCTGGATGTATTCCTCTGTGATCTGTGCTAGATTGTATAGTCCTGCCCTGGCAGGGGGATTGGACTCGATAATCTCCTTGGGTCCCTTCCAACCACTAATGTCCTGTGATCCTGTGAAGCAGATAGGTTCCTTCCAACCTAAACCATTCTGTGATCTATGATGGTTCCTGAGATGCATTTGTAAATAGCTCATGCTGTTTCAATCCACCATGACATCCCATGACCCCTGGAGTCAGACGTGGAGTTAGTCTTTAATACAAGGCTTTGCAGTCATTAGATTTGCCCGGGGTGGTTATTTGAAGTGTCTCCATCTCCATGCTGTTTCTTTGAGTGGCTGAAAACTACCATGGCTGTGCTTGTCTCTGCGATGCTTGCAGTTGCATTGCAGTGCTGTCATTGTTCATTAAAGCTGTGCTTGCTCTGAAAGACAGGTGTATCCAAGGGAGTGTTTGTTTGTTTGTTTGTTGTGTGTATGAGTTGATGTATGAGCAAAAACTTGGGCTTAAAAGCAGACATCTGCCCATGTTCTCCTGGGAAGCCTGTTGAAGCAACACAGGGATGACCTGAAAATAAAATCTAGAATGAATATTGCCTTAAGGCAGAAGCGTTAGACAAACAGTGAAGTAGCAGCTACTAAACTTTTCCAATGTTTGCTTTACCCCATAAAAATAAATCCTTTGTGCCTGTGTCTCTATTGCAGAGGTTGTTATTCCAGAAGGCCTTCAACTCTCAGCAGTTAGTCCATATTACTGTTATCAATCTGTTCCAACTGCATCACCTGCGAGACTTCAGCAATGAAACAGAGCAGCACAGCTACAGCCAGGATGAGCAGCTCTGCTGGACACAATTATTGGCTCTCTTCAGTGAGTAGTAAAATTAATCGATTTTTAAATTTCTCTTTTGGCTTTACATAGAATTCATCAAGTAATTTTGCTGTCGGTATCTAGCTTAATGGTTGTGTGAGGTAAGTGACGAGAACAGGCATTGTGGGAGGAAGTTAAGAGAGAAGGTAAGGGATGTGGTTTAGTACCAGCCTTGACAGAGTTAGGTAATGTTTGGACTGCATAACCTTAGAGGTCTTTCTCAAACAAAAGAATTCTGTGATTTTGTAAGGTGGTCCCACAGGATAATTTGTCTAGCAGTGCTAATACAGGATTTATGGCATCTGGACCTGCCCCGGTTGGATCACAGTTTGCCCAAGGCCACAGTTTGGGTTGGAAGGGACCTTAAAGATCATTTACTTCCAAACGCCCTGCCATGGACAGGGGCACCTCCTGCTAGACCAGGTTGCTTAAGACTCCACTTCCTGGCTTGAACCCTCCACAGCTTCTCTGGGCAGCCTGTTCCAGTGCATCACCACCATCATCGAAAATAACTTCTTCCTAAAGTTTAACCTAAATCAAGCTTCTTCCAGTTCGAAGCCATTGCCCCATGTCCTGTCACTCTGTAAAAAGTCCCTCTCTAGCTCACTTGTATCCCCCTTTAAATCCTGGAAAGCTGCTCTAAGATCTCCCTTTAGCCTTCTCTTTTCCAGACTGAACTCAAATCTCTCAGGGTGTTTCATAACAGAGGTGCTCCAGCTCTCTGGATCATCTTCATGGCTTCCTCCAGACCCACTCATAACAGGTCCATATTCTTCTTGTATTGGAGTCTCCAGAGCTGGATATAGGACTTGAGGTGGGGTCTCACTGGAGCAGAGACCTAGTGTAACATGAACAGTCACACAAGCTCCTACTGCCTGCATTTCCTAGTATGTGGGAAAGCTTACAGAACTCAGCATATTTTTCCTGTTTCCTGGAAGAACATTGTAACCTGGGTACAAAGTAGAACCTACCTCGTCAATGGGTCTTACTGCACATAAGGGGCTGCTCTTCACCTGTCCTCAGTGTGCTTTGAGTCATTTCAAATGGAGCTAGTTCTGATTCAACAGAACTGGAGCTGACTGAACTAGGATCTCAACTGCTCCTGTGCCCTTGAGCATATCATCTAGGAGATAAGTGGGAGTACAGAGCATTTTACACTCTAGCTGCATAATGATTTGTTTAACCTGATTGTCAGGTTCAGACCACCGCCAGGAGAGGTTAACCCTTAACACTGATCTAGCCCATGATCAGCTTGGGCTTATTCATAAACACCTAAATTTCTGAACAGCTGAATTTCTCCACATTCCGGCCTGGAGCTGATTCTTGAAAGTACCATGGTGGCACTGGTGTAATCAGTCTTTTACAGCATGTCTCCCCTAACAGGTCTCGGCTGGCTGCTTGCCTGCAGAGCTAGCTGCAGTGGGTTTGTGAGCCTGCTGACCTGGGAAAGTGGCTACAATGCCAATAAGTGGGTTGATGATTTCTAGTAAGTGAATGAATGAATATGGCTTGTCTCACCAGATTTTATTTGTTTACCAGAATGGTTTCTCCTGCCTTGGTCAGTTTTAAGGCTCACTTTGATAAGGTGCTGTCCCTTGTCATTTCAACAAAACTATCACCGAGAAAGGTTGGACCAGATGATCCTTGGGGTCCTTTCTAAGCTGGCATTCTATGATTTACCATGACACTTCAAATGGAAAGGAGAGAAAACCCACCAAGGTTCTGCTTTACAGTTGAAAATGTGATTGGAAAAAAAAAAAAGTCTGATCCACTGGTGGATTTTTAGAGATTAAGTAACTGGGTTGCTTTGTTCTAAGGAACTAGGTCTTAAAAGTAGGATTTTCTAGGCAAGAATATGTTCGGTTAGGTTACTTGGTCAAGCCTTCAAATGTAATTCACTCATTGTTTGGTGGGGCTTTGTTTTTTTTCCCTGCTCTGTTCCTAGTGTCCTTTCTTGGAGTTCTGTGCAAGTGTCCTTTACAAAATGACTACCAGGAGGACTCTGGGGCTGCGTATCCTCTTCCAGCTGTGAAGGTTTCCATGGACTGGCTGAAACTTCGGCCCAGTGTTTTCCAGGAGGCAGTGGTGGATGAAAGACGGTAGTGAGTGTTCATCTTTCTTTTGATCCATTTGAGTGCATGAAGTAATAACTGGTGTTTCACAACAGAGTAATAGGAAGATTGATCGTGTAATGCATTATCAGACATCAAAATGACAGAGTGTGTGATGTGCTTAAAAAGTCAATTAAGCAAAACATGAGACTCGGGGCTACCTGAAGCAGATTCAGTGTTTTATTTGCTTTAGGTTTGTGTGTAACTTCGGGTTTTTAGCATGAAAGTTATCATCTTTATAATGTCTGACTTTACCCTAAGTACTGAGTGTCCCATGTATTGATTTCTTGAGGTAGGTGGCAGGAGAACACTTGCCTTAATTTCTTGCATTAAGGCATCTCTTGGGCAGTGCTGGAATCCAGTTTTCCTGGCTCATCATCTAAGAATAAAGTTGAATTTTGTAGGAAGGGTCTTTAGTAATGCCTGTGCTGACGTTTATTCTGGCCTGTTACTCTGATTTTTCACTTCTATCTCTAATCTCATAAATTTAGGCTTAAATAGTTGAAAACTCATCAATGTATTTCATAGCCTGTTAACCTTTCATGAATTATGGCAACTCTACTAGTAAAGTGTTTTTGGCCTGTAAGATGTTTTTTCAGATGAGAGTGACTGTTACTGACAGTTGGACAAGTACTTTTCCTAGGATGGCCACTTTAAAGAAGACTATGTGAAACCAGCTTGCTTAGCTCAGCCTGTGCCGTGTGCCACAGTGGTTTCAGCACTCTCTTGGCAGTGTGCTGCAAGATGAGATTCTAGCCAAGGCTCACATTTTCTGTACATTGATATATGGGGAGCAGGGGGCTCTAAAACCTCATTTTGCTAAATGAGTAATAAGATTTGCTCAAATACGTGCAAAACCTAAAGTCCTGAAGCTTTGGGAACTTCAATTCCAGAGCTCCTGGAGGCAAGATTAAGGAAAAGAAGAGTTCACGAATTGTTTTGGGATAGTAATAAGTATTACTGTATGCATGTTCTGAAGGAAGACTTTATACCAGTATTTTAATAGAGAAGGTTGCAATGGTCTACAGTAATCCTTGCAGAGAGTAAATGGGAGCAGTACTTAGTGGAACATCAGAATGAGTCTTCAGGTGTGTATGTTAGGCAGAGTAGGCCCTTCTGCCCACAAAACTATTAGACTCTACAGAAAGCATGCCTGTGACATGATAACATGATGCTCTCAGATACTCAGCATACAAGGGAGTTGTGAATCGGGCAGCAAACAGCTGTAAAATACACAGGTGAATCTGGAAAGAAAGTAAAATACTGCTAAGACTTGTGAAAAAACAATAGTTGGTAGTCAGTTAGTTGGCTCTAAAATGTCTGTTTTGGTGTCCATCATCCCCACTGCTTGCAAGAGTTTTTTCATTTTATTTCTCCTGGAAGATCCTGATGAAAGTCACTCATGGCAGAGTGTACGTGCACACAGCCCCCTTTGTTAGTCTCTGTTTAACAGCGTTATTATAGAATCGTTTTGGTTGGAACGGACCTTAAAGAGAATTTCATTACAACATCCTTGCCATGGGCAGGGACACTTCCTACTAGACCAGGTTACTCAAGGCCCCATCCAGCCTGGTTTTAAACACTTTCAGTGCTGGAGGTTGAACAGCATTCCACAACTTCTCTGGACAACCTCTTCCAGTGTCTCACCACCCTCATGGGGTGGAATCTAAATTGAACTTCTTCCAGTCTGAAGCCCTGGTCCTGTCACTCCATGCCTATGTAAAAAGTCTCTCCCTAGCTCTCTTGTAGCCCTCTTCAAACCCTAGAAGGCTGCTCTAAGGCCTCCATGGCCTGTAGCCACCTTCTCCAGGCTTAGCAACCTCAGCTCTTTCAGGCTGTTTTGATAGTTCTCCAGCCCTCTGATCTTCTGATGTCTGTTTTATATTCAAGTTTCCCTTCCTCTGCCTTCATATTTAACTGGTTTAATTACACTATTTTAAACTTTCAGTTGTTCCCACTCTATGCTGGTCATTTTCCTATGGATATTTAATCCAACCCCAAACTGAATAAGCATCTGAAATAAGAAAGAGTTGTGTTTACATAGATAAATCTGAAGACAAGAACAAAGGACAGAAATGACTGGATAATTACATGCGTGTGCTCTTTTGAAATGATTTTTCCAAACCTGCATTGTGGAAGCCATGGCAGGTATAGATTTTCCTGTGTGTCACTGCATTGCTGCTCTTGAGGTATCTCCTATTATGAAATCTCCTTATTTCAAATGTTGTGCAGGAAGATTGCAGTTTGCTGTAGGTTGCAAGAGAGTGGCACTCTCGTGGCACTCTCCTTTTTCCCTCTTTCTGTTCTGTTGCTTAGCTGAGTGTAGAGAAAAGCACAAAGTTTCCAGTCCCTGCAGCAGTGCAGGAAAGCAGCTGACCTCAGAATTTCTCCAGTCCAGGTGCTGGCTGGTGGCTGAAAGCCTTGCTGAGGGAGGTCAAGTTGATTTCACTAGCACTGAGTACAGTTGCCACCTTGCTCAATTAGCTTTCTGTTGCCTGTGTGGACTTCGTGCCCATCACTAAACCAGAAGGATGCTTGGACTTTTGGGGCTTTTAAAAATAGGAGTAAGCAGCATTTTGATGGCTATTAAATGTTAACCATCTATGCAGTGATCATTGTGATGCTTAAATTACTTGCTCTGGGGCCTTCCAGTCACTGCTTGTACTGGTATTGCTATTGCAAGACAGGGAGACTGCCAGTGAACATATAGTTTAATGGTCTTACTCAGTGCAACCCCTACCTAGCCCTTCCTGCCTTTCTGGTAACTTTCAGTGCTTCAGTGCTGTGTTAGTTTGCAGAACTTCCCAACTGATGAATTTACTGTGCATTGAGAGAAGACAGCTTTGGACTGGAAAAACATGGATTGCCAGCAGGTGCTCTGAACATTTGCTCTTGCAATAGGTTTATCTAACTAAATTTGTAGCAGGCTTTCTGATTTGCTGAAGGTTGAACAGCATGTTACGAGAGCCTGCCTTCCTTGGTAACTTTATACTATCCTTTTTAAAATACTTTTTTTTTTTTTTTCAAGACAGTGGTCTTTTTGTTGACACTTGAAAGAAACTTTGCCTTTTCTTGGCAAGCAGGGGACATAAAGATCATCAGATGGCTAGAGTACTTTTCTTGTGAAGATGGGCTGAAAGAATTGGGACTGTTCTGCCAGGAGACGGGAAGGCTCTGGGGAGACCTTACAGCTGCGCTTCAGTATCTGAAGAGAACGTACAGAAAGGCTGGGGAGGCAATATTCAGAAGGGCTTGTAGTGATAGGATGAGGGGGAATGGTTTGAAACTGGAGCAGAGTAGATTTAGATTGGACATCAGGAGGACGTTCTTTACGACGAGAGTGCTGAAATACAGGAACAGGTTGCCCAGGGATGTGTCCCTCTCCCTGGAAACATTCAAGATCAGACTCAATCGGGCAGCCCGATCTAGTTGGAGGTGTCCCTGTTGACTGCAGAGGGCTTAGCTAAGATGACCTTTGAGGGTTCCTTCCAACCCGATGCAATCTGCAAATCTGTGAAATTAATGCAAGCTGTGACTGTCATAGAAATAAGTGTTCCCATAGTAAGCTGAATAGATTCCACATTTTGCTGTGACTGTCACAGAAATCAGTGTTCTTGTAGTAAGGTGAACAGATTCCACATTTTGTAGCTTTCACTTACGATTTGCCTGTTGTTTGTTTGGTTTTTTGTTTTTGTTTTTGTTTTTGTTTTGTTTTTGTTTTCTGGTTTCTAGCATATGGCCCTGGCTGATTTCTCTTCTAAACAGCTTCCAGCCTCATGAAGAAGATCTCTCCAGTAATAATGGTAAGGATGGTTCTGTGCTGTGAAAAATTCAGAATGGCACACACTTTTCTGGATGGCATGGGCAATTGCAGTTGAAGGGCAAATAAGGGAGCAAGCTCTCTTCTAATATTAGTGCATAAGAACACCCTGCAAATGCTACTTTCTTGTGCTGAGCAGACCTGGCTCTGCTTTATCATTCTCTGAGCTCCTCAGATTGCAAGGTGCACCATTAAAATTGAGCATGCTGCTAGAAGTCTTTCTATGCATAGTGACCTTTCTGAGGTATCTGTATATGATCCTGTTCTCGATGCTTTCATGCTTTCTTAATGCTGTTTACTGTCTGTTCACCAGCAACTCCTCTTCCAGAAGAATTCGAGTTGCAAGGATTCTTGGCTCTGAGGCCCTCGTTCAGGTGGGTGACAGCTGAAGACTGTACACTTGCTGGTGGATAGACATTAACCTGTTTTCTACACTATCTTATTAATACTTACTACTGTATGGACTGTTGCAGCTATCCTCTCAAAACTTTAATAGATGATGTAGTAAAACGTGAGGGGAAGACATGAGCTTATAGAACCATAGAATTGTCTTGCTTGGAAGAGACCTTTAAGATTATTAAGTCAAACCATTAGCCCACCACTGCCAGGTCACTGCTAAACCATGTGTCTCACCACCATGTCTGCATGGCTTTTAAGTCCCTTTGGCAAGAGGGACTCCACCACAGTCCTGGGTAGCCTGCTCCAGACCTTGACAACCCTTTTGGGGAAGAAATTGTTCCTAACATTCAATCTAAAACCTCCCTTGTCACAGCTTGAAGCCATTTCATCTTGTCCCATTTCTTCTTCCTTGTGAGAAGAGACTGACCACCACCCTGCTTCAGCCTCCTTTCAGGGAGTTGTAGAGAGCCAGGTCTCAGTTCAGCCTCCTTTTTCCAGCCTAAACAACCCCAGATCTCTCTTCTGCTCTATGTAGGACTTGTGTTCTAGACTCTTCACTAGCTTTGGCTTTCTCTGGATGTACTCTAGCACCTTCTTGTAGTGAGCACCCTGAAACTGCAGTTACTATTTGAGATGTGGCCTCACCAGTGCCAAATACAGGTGGACTGTCACTTCCCTGGTCCTGCTGACCAAACTATTGCTGATCCAGGCCATGATGCTGTTGGCCTTCTTGGCCACCTGGACACAGGCTAGCTCATGTTCAGCTGTCAGCCAGTACCTCAAGGTCCTTATTCTGAAACCTGGGCCATTCATGGGGTCTTTGTGACCCGTGTGCACAGCCCAGTGCTTGGCCTGGATGAGAGGGATAGTATTACTGGAGAATTATTTTGCTTTTGAAGTCTTACGACTAGTGAATTGAAAGGGAAAAGAGGAAGAGAATCATTTTCCAGGCAAACAGCTTGACAGTTTTTTTTTACTTTGCTGGGTTTTACTCTGTTTTTAACTGTATCTCTGTGCCTAACATCATGCACAAATGATACGATCACCCTGCTATTCCTTTTGTGATTTTTTTGATTATCACACAGACAAGCTTTGGGCCAAACTTCATTCATGCATCCTGCCAGAAAATAATTGCATCTGTTAATCATAAATCTCTGAGAAGTCATATTTTGAATAGTGTCTGGTGAAATTTAAGTGTAGAATAGAGTAATGCAAACCAGTTGTGTTTCTGAAGAAGTATGATGATGCAGAAGGTAGCTGTGTAATTAATATGCTCCCCTCTCCTGTGCCAATACTAGGAACTTGGATTTTTCCAAAGGCCACCAGGCAATTACAGGGGATAAGGAAGGGCAGCAGCGTCGGATACGACAGCAGCGTCTGATCTTCACGGGGAAGTGGATTGCTGATAACCAGCCGAGGTAATTGCAAGAAGCTTCTCTGTTGCACTTGCTGCTGCAAGCTTAGCTAATGTGGGTGCTGGAGTTAAGTCTGAGTTTTCTCACTATTCAACATATCAGTTAGTGACACTGACAGCACTAACAACATGTTCTGTGGGTCAGCATGCCATTGTTTCCTAGACTGATTTGTGACGAGGCATGTACATGGAGTAATGGACTTGCTTTTCAATTCCTTTCTGTCCTTTTCAGGTTGATTCAGTGTGAAAATGAGGTAGGAAAGCTGTTATTTTTGACAGAAATCCCAGAGCTATTGCTAGAGGATCCTAGTGAAGCCAAAGAGAGTCTCAGCTCGCAGGAAACATCTATTGCAGAGCCGCTGTCTACAGATGGAAGCCCTGGACTCAAATCAGTTCTGTCCTCTGGCAGAAGCCTGAACAACAACTGTGACGCAGGAGAAAAACCAATGGTCACATTCAAAGAGAACATCAAGCCCCGGGAGATGAACCGAGAGCAAGGGCGAATCTATCCTCCTAAAGATGTCAGTAGGGAAAGGAGGGACTATAGTAAAGGAATAGTAGCCAATAAGATTGATGGGAAGAAGGATAACAATAAAAGGAAGAATGAGCCCAAGAAGTGTGGCTTGGAGAAGATGCAGGAAGCAGGAAAGCAGAATGTGGCAGTTCAGGTAAGCCTCTAGATCAAAGGGATGCTGCTTTCCAGGCAGTGGCATGTTTGTGTCAGGGCTGCTGCTGCTTGTGTAGAGTGTGGTAGAGCTGAGGGCTCACTGTGGGCCCGGCACACAAAGGAAAATTAAAGATATCTGTCTCAAAGAGCAGGTATTAGTGATCTTTGGGTCTCTGCCCTTTTCCTTGGTGCTGTGTCAGTTTGTTGGGGAGAAGGCGGGGAGCAATTAAAGGTGATTTTGCTATAACTGTCTTAAACCCCGGACATTGTACCTGCTCTTCCACAAATCATTTGGGCCACCACAGCAATTCACATGGTGAGGCCTTAACCATGTTGTTCCTTTGTGAAGGACCTGGGTACTCTGCATTTTTGATTCAGCTGACTTGTGCATGTTAAATGAATTAAACATATTACAAAGGCACCCCATTGTTGATGTAGAATAAGATTCTCTGTACTGGTTGTGCAGCCAGATGGCCCTCTGTGGAAGTAAGGAAAGCCACGCTGCTCCTAAACCATAAATCTACGCAGGTGCTTGCTCAGAATAGCTGGTTTTTGCATCAGCTGCTCTTTTATCAGTTACATTTTTTTCAGAAGCATGCTCTTTACCTCTGTTTCTGGGAGCATTACTTACAAAAATACTCGCCCCATAAGCCAGTAGTGAATTTACTGGTCTGTCTTCCTTTTAGTTGTTGTAAATAAGGGTGGAGAGTTGTAGGGTTTGTACCTGGATAGTTTGGCTGCATCTCAGTCATTCTCTGATTACATCTGGAGGCATTTAACGATAACGATGGAGACTAAATTATTTCCCTGGAGAAACTGTGTCATCACTGGTTTTGCAAGCAGAAATTATTTCCTAATGCACTTTATCTCTTACCTCTATGTAAGCCTCTTACTACTTCCCAGGACTGGTCTTTTTCTTTGCAACTGTTCTGAGGCTTGTGTAATTGAAGTCTAGCTTTCCCTAGGCTAGATAAACCAGCTCTTTTAGTCTTGCTGGCTTTTGGTGTTAGGACTCTTGGATCATTCTTCTTGTTCTCCTCCAAGTTATTCACTGTTGAATATCATCATGGTGAAATGGAAGATGTAGATTGGCAGTTGGTTTTGCAGGGCGTCCTACCAAGGTAGGGTAAGAGGGGGTTTAGCTTATGGAAACTGTGGCAATAATTTCTGAGTCACCAAACAAGAGTTTGGTACCTGAAAACCAATACAGGTGAGTTAGAATAGCAGTTTCTTATTTATTTGTTGAATGCGTCAAGAATGTAGTTGCGAGCCTGAGCACAATTCCCGGTTTTGATTTTTGTGCCTCTGTCATGAAAAATAAGGACTTGACACTGGTAAACCACACCAGATCTTCTAAGAAATAATGTGGTTCATTGGGTAGGGAAGATACTTTAATCCACTCATTTATCAAAAAGTTTTGATTGTCTTAGTCTTAAGAGATAAACTCAGGAAAAACTCATTTCAAGCCTAGCTGTAGCAGAATCTGTTCTGATGTTGTGGGTCACTCTTTTGTTGAATGGAAGTTAAATTTGACTCTGTTTTAGTTCCATCAGTTGTATTTATGGCAGCTATTTAAATGAAATTCCTCTTGGTTATATGGCTTGTGAGACTTAAGATCCAGTGCTACTCCAGAATATGGGGAGGGTTTTTACCTACTCTGAGAAAACCTGTGTAGATTTTATACTGATTGATCTGTTAGTCCTCTGCTTTGGCCTTCCTGGAAATAGCAGGCTTTATTTTCTCTATAGTTCATTGACTGAATGTTATAAATGTTCCAATCTCCTATTTAGCAAAAAAATGTTAAGAACGTTTCACAAAATAATTAGTCCCGTTTTGCAAATAAGTGGAAATATTTCATGCTCAGAGGATCATGCAAGTGTGACATAGGTTGATTTTTCTTCTCTGAAGGGAAAATATTAGATGTCGAAGAAGGTTTAATGTAGACTTGGTCAAAGTGTAGCCTACTTCTAAGAGATTGCTGGGATGAAATGGTATTTCCCTCAAGTACCACATTAGGAACACTGGGGGAGCAAATATTTGGTAGTATTGACCCTTCAGAAGTGAGGTCAAGTAGAAACAGGGAAGCAAATGAATTTTTTTTGTCTTGATTAATCAATTCTGGTTACTTAAGTTTTAAAAATTAGGTGTAAACCCTATAGTAGGTCTTATGAAAGCCACCATTGGGAATGTGTTACAGCAGCAGGAAGAGTGTCTCTGAATACTTCAGCATTGCTATAAAAGAATGCATAGCTCTCAATGTGTGTTCTAAAAAGATCTGACTTATTCTGGAGAAGAAAGGGACAGCATGATTCAAGTTGAATATACAGAATGCGATGAAGAGGAAAGGTGGGCAGTGAAAAGATGCAGTGTAAGCCAAAGGCTGCATCATTCATGGTGCTTTTCATCAGCCAGAACCTTGAGGTGGAGTTCTTTCCCAGCTTCTTCTAACAAGAGGTCAAAAATGCACCCAAACCTCTCAGTCTGCAATCTATTTTTGTGATTAAACACAAAACTGCACTTCCATAATGTCAGAATGGGGAAAGTGAGGGCTATTTGGAAAAGAACTTGAACATTTGAATGCCTCTGCCGCTTTACTGCTGTTTTTTGGCAGAAGAGACCTGCCCTGTAACTCCTTTCAACTCAGCAGCACTAGATGTTGAAATAAACCCTCCACAGTTTTGGTTTGTGTGAGTTTGGATTTTTTTCATTTGGCCCCTGATAAACCCCTTTCTTTCAGTCACCTTTGAGGCTTGTTGCCAGGTCTGCTCCTGGGCCCTCTCTGTGCTGCCCGGGTTCCTTGCTTGCTGTCTTTTTTCTGCCTGCTCCATCTTGCATTCCAGGCAGTTCTGCTGAGCTGAACAGAAAGGGAAAGTAGTCTTCCCCTCTGTCTTCCTCTCCAGGAAGACCCAGACTGCAGCAGACTCAGAATCAGGTAAACATTCCATTCCATTCTTCTCTCTGCCTTTAACTGGTGCAGCTCTTTTAAACAGAACATACAGCAGTTACACAGCAAACTGGAAGGGGTTAAGCACCTCTGCTCTTGTTTGCTCTCTGTCCAAAGGATTCCATAGTGTACAGGAGTTTGTGCATGTGCACCACCCTGTGGATTAGGCTGAAGGAGTTTCCCAGGAAGAAGGGGGTAGTGTTTGGTTTTGAAGGTGCTGCAGGTAAGTAGTAGGAGTTAGGTTGAAGCAGTGCCCTAGGAGAAGTATAAATAGCATCTGTACTTTGGTTTAGTTCGAAGGCCATGCGGGGGAGCAGCAGGGTAAGTTCTTTGTGTGGTCTAGGGGTGTCATTAGGTCTGTTTCCCTTGCTAAAGTAGAGGCCTGTTGAATTTTCTGGGTAGATATCCCCAGGGTGTTTGTGAGGCAAGGAGTGCCTGAAGCCAGGCAGGATCACCTGAGGAACGAACTGGGTTCCTGTGTTCCAAACCTCTCCTAGTTACTTAGGAAAAGGAAATTAATCTCTGCCTGGAAGCTTTTTTGTTTGCTTGGTTTTGTTTTGGTTTTTTCCTAGTTTTCTGCTTGGGTCATGATGTGAGTGATTACAAGATAAGTTACCTAATTTCTTCTTGCTTTCTTTTGCACTAGGTGAAATCCCAGACGGAAATGAGGAAGACTCCGGTGTCTGAAGCCAGGAAAACCCCTGTATCTCAGACTCCAAGTCAGGCCAGCAGTTCTCAGTTCATCCCCATTCACCACCCAGGAGCCTTCCCTCCCCTTCCTAGCCGGCCAGGTAATATACATCCTTCTTTTCAAGTGTGATTTACTATGCACTGCAAAGAAAATTCTACAACAGTGGTTGTTACAGCCTCGAAAGGTAGGAGCTGGTTTAGTGAACATGCCTTCTCAGGTTGAGAATCTTGCAAAGTGGTAAAGAAGGAGCATAGCAGAAATGAAACAAGATAAATAAGGTGTTTTGTGCTTTAGAATCAAGGTCTGTCATGAAATCTGTCACCTTTCTTCTTGGTTAGTGGGTGCGAGATCAAGGAACTTCCCAGTAGGCTGTTTCTGTGGTTAATCAAAATATGACAAAGTTCTGCTGTCTCAGGAGGAAGGATTCTCTGTGCATAGGACTCCATTACAAAAGATCAAGCACACTGCTTTCTTCAAAGCTCGGTTGCTTTTGTAGTGGTGCTGGGTTCAACCTGTAATTTGTGTAGTTCTATTTGCTTTTTCTGTTTCATTGTGTAATCCCGTTTGGTTGTGGGTTATTCCTGTCGTACCTTGCTGTCCATGTTTGCTGACAAAACAGCTAGAAGCTGTGTCTTCTTTGCAGTTTTTAGGTGTAGCTGCTCAAAAGAAGACAGAGGGATATCTTTCTTGTCCCAAAGTCAGCCTAAAATCTGGCTTGTGAGATGCAGGACTAAAGCTTGCCTTCCAAAGCTGACTTTTCGATGTCAGCTCCCAGAAAGGATTTAATTTTGCAGATTTGAGGATTTGTTTGCTTACCATCTGTTTCTATCTAAATTGATCCAGAAACAGGTGGTCCTTTGGAAAGAGAGGCAGTAGACTTATCAATTGGTTCTGTCCGTTAGTCCAGATGTTTAGTCCTTGAAAAATGCATTCGTTTGAGAGGGAGGGAATTTTGGGGGTAAAGCATGGTGAAGGAAAAAGGTAGTGAAAAACAGAAGAAAGGTTGAGGTATGTGTAGGGGAAGCAAATAACTCTTCCCAGATGCTGCTGTGATTGACTTTTGCCAGTTTCTGGAATATTGCATGAAGACTTGAAGACAAACTCTGAATCAGTCTTATCACAGCCATGTACATGCAGAGATAAGAAAGGACTTGACGGTGCAGTATGCAAACTGGTGTTTCCTGCCCTTATGATCTGAAAGAGCAACCCATAAATAAATAAAACCCCAACCCTCTAAATGTTTTCTGGAGGGAGCAATCTTCTCTGCCAAACGGGAATTAAAGGTGTGGTCTTTGCTTTTTGCAGGGTTTCCACCTCCAACCTACGTTGTCCCCCCTCCTGTGGCTTTCCCCATGAGCACGGGGTACACCTTCCCGGGTGGTGTTTCTGTGCCAGGAACCTTCCTCCAGCCCACAGCTCACTCGCCTGCAGGAAACCAGGTGCAAGGTGGGAAACAGTCCCACATTCCTTACAGCCAGCAACGGCCCTCTGGACCAGGGCCAATGACCCAGGGACCTCAGCAAGCACCACCTCCTTCCCAGCAACCCCTCTCATCTTTACCAGCTCAGGCAACAGCACAGTCCGCAAGCCAGTTACAAGTCCAAGCTCTGGCCCAGCAGCAGCAGCAACAGTCCCCTACAAAAGCTGTACAGGGCCTAGGGAAGAGCCCACCACACCACTCTGGATTCCAGCAGGTAAAATGGGATAACACAACGTGCTGAGCATTGATAGAGTATCTCAGCTAGGAAGTGATTTGTAAGCATAGGGGGATCTTTACCTGGAGAAGAGAAGGTTCTGGGAAGACTTTTTGGCTGCCTTTCAGAATTTGAAGGGGGGTACAGGATCACTTGAGAGGGACTTTTACAAAGTTGTGGAGTGACAGGACCAAGGCTGATGGCTTCCAAATGGAAGAAGCGCAATTTAGATTAGACATTAGGAAGAAATTCTTTTCCATGAGGGTGGTGATGCACTGGAACAGGTTGCCCAGAGAAGTTGTGAAGGCTCCAACCCTAGGAGCATTCAAACTAAGGTGGGACTGGCCCTTGAACAACCTGGTCTAGGGGAAGGTTACCCTGCCCAACCCAAACCATTCTGTGATGCTCCTTTATGTAGGCAAATTATTCTTAGGAACAGACTGTCACATTCTGAGAGGTTCAGAGAAGCTGATTTTGATCTTTAAGCACAATTGTAGTTTTATGGAAGTTTTGAACCTACAGAGACTGAGGTGGTCAGGTTGTAGTAACTGGATGAAAAAGTACAATGTGGCTATCAGAAGCCAGTAGAATTTTCCTCTTTTTAAATTTTCAGTTCACATGAATTTGCCATGACACATGGCTGCATTTCCTGTGACTGTCACAATGCAGCCTGAAGTAGTCTCTCTGTTTTCTACTGTTAAATTCCAGTAAATTTTATTAATTGCTACTCTTGTGCTCAAAGCAAGTAATTTTCAAATCAAACAGACTTACGTTGCCAAATTACCTTTTACAAATAGTTGTTAAAGACCTTAGTGTGGAATTTTCATTGAACTTATGGAAAAATTTGAAAAACAGATGAAGTTTAGTGGGTGTCAGTACAAGGTACTAAGTGAGAGGAATGCATTTACTGTAATGGGAAGGTGGTCATCTGTTCCAGTATGTTTATAGACAAGGTATGAAGGTGAACTGTGTCCATTTCTGGGCTTCCCAGTTTGAGACAAGGAACTACTGGAGAGATTCCAACACAGGACTAAGAAGATGCTCAGAGGACTGGAACATCTCTGCCAGAAGGAAAGGCTGAAAGACCTGGGGCTGTTTAGCCTGATGAAGAGCAGCCTGAGAGGGGATCTGATCAATATTCAACAAGAGCTAAAGGGTGGGGCCAGACTCTTGTCACTGGTGCCTAGTGATAGGACAAGAGGCAGTGGGCACAAACTGGAGCCCTGGAGCTTCCATCTGAACAGGAGGAAAAGGAATGCTGGAAGCATGCTGGAGCCCAGAGCCAGAGAGGCTGTGGAGGCTCCTTTGCTAGAGAGATTCTAAACCCACCTAGACATTGTGATCCTGAGCAACCTGGGTGACCCTGCTTTAGCAGCGGGGGTTGGACTGGGTGATCTCCAGAGGTCCCTTCCAACCCCCACCGTGCTGGGATTCTATATAATTTTTGCTCAGCTCTTTCTGTCTTAGGCCTTTCTAGTTTCCTTGTGTGAGGAATGACCCTTCACTTGCACTCTTGTTTTGACTTACTGGGTTGCCATTTCAGTTCCCTCCCAGCTCTTAGTTTTATGCTCACTTTGTCCTGGGGAGAATCTCCCTTCAGGCATGTCTGGACTCAGTGCTGGCTCCCTTCTGGTATTCGGGACAGCAAAAGGCTGGCTCAGTAGGTTAGTAAAGGTATTTATAAGATACTGGATTAACATAAGGACTATACTTGGGTGTTGGCATAAAGCTTGAGTAGGGACTGTTAGATGTGAAGATTGCATTTTGGTGGCCAGCAAAATCAGAATGTCTGTGGAATGTCTAGAAGACTAGGCAGACTGCCAGTTTGAGTAGAGCTAGACATTCAGTAGCATTAATTGTTCCTGCCTGCTGGTGATATTGCCTGTCTCTGCCTCAGTATCCGCAGACAGACTCGTCCAAGCAGCTCTGGAACCCACCTCAAGTCCAAGGCTCCCTGGGGAAGATCATGCCTGTAAAGCAGCCCTATTACCTGCACACCCAAGACCCTCTCAAGTTATTTGAACAGTCACTGCAGCCTCCTGTGATGCAACAGCAACCTCTGGAGAAAAAAATGAAGCCTTTCCCAATGGAGCCATATAACCAGAACCCCTCAGAAGTCAAGGTGCCAGAATATTACTGGGACTCTTCCTATGGCATGGCTGACAATAGGGTGATGGCACAGCAGTCTAGCATGGACCGCAGGGGAAAACGGCAAGGAGTCTTCCGCCCAGAGCAGGATGCTGTCTCCAGGATGACCTTTGAGGTAAAGATCCGTGCTATATGTGGTACAAATCAATGAGGCTCTGAGATTTCTTGACAACTGTAGGAGTTTCCCACTTTCAGGAATGCCCTGTAGTCCCAAGTAGATCAATGTGAACCTATTTAGTAGGGAGCTGAGTATCAGTAAATGGAATTTCAATAAACAGTGTCAAATTTTCCTTGTTAGTTGTTTGTGTGTGGGATCTAACTCTTGGAAGATGTGTTGCAAGTAGGTGTAAGTCTTGTTCAGTGTAGATGTGATATCAGTCTCAGCAGTGTGTCAGGTGGAGAATCAGGGCAGCTCATAGTTTTGGAGGAAAATTGTCTGACAACTGGTGAGAACTATAAAACAGTCCAGATGATTGCAGTTGAACATGATGAACTCATAATACCTATATAGTATGTTTTGAATGTCTTGAATGACTGAGGCTGGAAATCAAGGATGGCAGGAGCAGTCTTGTCTTGGATTGTGGTTTTGGCTTTCCTACAAACCCCACCATGCAGTGATACAGCTGAACACCTTCCTCAGTTCTTGGTTGCACTAATGGAATACTTTGCTTCTGTTCATGCAACTGTGCTTCATGTTGCTGTTTGTAAAACCTGCAGTCTTTGTTAACAGTCTTCTGGACTTGTCTGTGAGAGCTTTTCATGATGCTTATAAGCAAACTTAAACAGAGGTTTCTTTAAACCTTTGGTCAGATGTGCTTCAGGGTTTTCAGAAGGTCAGCTGACGTCACTTTATTTGTCCTTCAGAGAGAAAAGCCAGACAATACACAGGAATCTGCCTCTATCCTGATGTCAGCTTGTGGTTTGGGGTCTAAGCTGTGTTCTCCTGCCTGAAAGGGAAACTGTGCCTTGGTGTGAGCACAGTGCAATACAAACAGAAGCCTGTGATTCTTGTTTCTGGCATCCTTCACAAAATTCAAGGTTTCAGGTCTGACCAGCACTTAGTGGTCTGGTCAGATGTATGTTGACATAGCAGCCGTTAGCAGTGGAGATAAGTCTCATGGGATTTAAACTCCACAAATAGAGGAGGGATAATATGTGTCTTTTTACTTGAAACTTAAATTGCTCACAGCTCAGATATAGAAGAAGTAAGATTTTGTGTTGCCTCTCCTTGAATGTGAGAACGTGTTCAGTGTTTGACATGGCTGGGATGGAAAACACACCTTCCACTGATGACAGCTAGCTGCCCATTGTCATGATGGTGCAATGCTCCTCCCAGTGCTTCTTAGGCCATGGGGCTGGTTATGTTCTGCTCAGTGTTTTCCCTCTATGTGCCTCAGCACACTTTTGCTGCACCACTTTCTCACCCTACACTTCTGCATGTCTTTCTGCATTTCGCTGGTTTCCCTCCTCCTCCTGTGGCTTAGCCTCTCCTCATCATCTCTTGCTGGTTCTCTTTCTGCTTTCTATTGTCTTACTGTACTCATTTCTGTCACTAGGACCCCAAGAGCTCCCCTCTGCTTCCTCCGGACCTGTTAAAGAGTCTGGCTGCCTTGGAGGAGGAGGAAGAGCTGATTTTCTCTAATCCTCCTGATCTTTACCCAGCTCTGCTGGGGCCTCTCGCCTCTCTTCCTGGACGAAGCCTCTTTGTATGTATTTGATGTAATACTGCTGCTTCTCACTCTTAACTGGCATCTCCTTCTTCTGTGAAATGATCAGAAATGCGGAATTCCTTTCTCTCCCCCATCTCTCCTGTCTACATCTCTGCTTCATGCGAGAGCTCAGACCACCAGAAAGCCCATGGCAGAGCTCTTGAGCCAAATCCTGGCCTGCTGATTTGTCTAGGAATGAGCATAAAGGGGGGTTTTTGTCAGTAAAGTCCCCAGGAGAGATCTCAATGCGTCATTTAATGCATTTTTCTGCAGTTCTATGGGCTTAGAGATAAGGGCAAGGGGCAGCATGGTCTCTGCTGTGGGAAGCCATTAGAACAAGTGTGGCTTATTAAAATCTGCATATAGAAATTCCCTAAAGGCAGGGGGAAGCTGCCCTACCAAATGCAGAAGAGACTGTAAAAGGGGAAGGTGGCTTTGGGAGAAAATTGCAAGGAACTGGCTAAGTAATTGGTAACTCATGTAGAAATACAGCCATTATTGCTATGGAGATACAGTCATTTGGGGCAGACTGAGAGATGTTTAATTTGTTTCTTACTACATTTATGTATTAAAACCCTTCCTGGTTCACTAGCTGGAGGGTCTTAGAACTGCTGAATTTGTAAATGGCCTCTGAAAATGCAAAGATGCCTTTCCAGTATGGCCACAAGCATGTTCATTAAGTACTGCTATTTCAAATTAGTAACCAAGAAAAGTTTTTCTTGGCTCTGCTCAAAATCTCTGATTAAGTCTATTCTGCGGTTATTTTACATGCTGTCCCAAGAAGCCAGGAGCAAGCCAGGCACTCATTTCTCTCTCATTAGATACCTTTGCTAAGAAACTAATAGCTGCTTCTTCAGCAGCTGCCTTTGAAGCTCCTGCTCTCGCTCTCTGCTGACAAACTGAAGGAAGCTCTCTGCAAGCTATGTGGATATGCAGAGCATGGATTTTGTTTGCCTTTTAAAATGTGCTTTCAAGGTTAGGAGTTGTCACTTGGAAAAGCTAACAAGCTGGGAGCTGCTTGCCAAGAAAATGAGGCTATTTATCTTAAGCTTACAGGATAAAAGCAAAGGTATTCCAGATATTGAGACCACGTTAATGAGGAAAGCCAGATCAGGTTTTTGTTGTTTGAACAATACCTGTGGAAACATTTGACGTGTTGAGCTGCTATGGGTGCAAAAAAGCATTTATTTGGAATGAGACCACAGGTTTCATTTAGGATCTCACCGTTTTGCTTATGGATTCGGTAATTCTGTGGCTTGGTGATCCTGGTTCTACATTTGGTGCTGTTTGTTGTCCACCAGCCAAGTTTTATAATTGTTCTTTGGTTTCTGTATTAATGATACCTGATCCTGGGAGTTGGTCTCTTCTCCCTATTAACAAGAGATATGATGAAAGGAAATGGCCTTAAACTGCACCAGGTGTTAGAAGAAACTTCTTCACTGAAAGAAGTTCTCAGACACAGAAGCAGGCTCCCCAAGGAGGTGGCTGAATCCCTATCCCTGGAGGTGTTTAAAAGACACTGAAATGTAGTGGCGCTTGAGGGACGTGGTTTAGCACCAGACTTGGTGGAGTTAGAGAATGGTTGGATTCAGTGATCTTCAAGGTCTTTTCCAACCGAGACAATTCATGATTTCTTCCCAGTCTTTCAGACACACTGGTTTTTTTTTTCACTGCCTTCACAGTCAGAACTGAAAGGAAAGCTGAGAAATACACTGGCAATAACAGCTCTATGAGAGGGGATGACATAGATGTCATAGTCCATAATAGCATGGAACCCCAGGGGACTTTTGGTGCCTCTGTTTTAAACACTGCCATTTGTTTCTTTACAGTAATTTCTACTGAAAATAAGAGAATGTCACGTGAAATTTGGACTGTTTAATTTTTAAAATCATGATGTTTGGCTATCTAAGAATGTCTGTGCAGCAGGAATGCTTTCAAAACTGAAAAATATTCTGACAATAGCAACATACAAGAGTAATCATGCTTGAAGGAGTCCCCTGATCAATGGGAATGATCCTATCTCATTTTCACAAGGTTTTGCACAGCAATAGGGGGTTTTGGCAGGAGTCTCCTCCCTGGACGTATCAAAGGGACTAAAGGACTTAAAAACCTCTCCTGGCAGTGGGGTTTGCCTGAGAAGCTCAGATGGTTGAGTTTTAGATGTTCATTATCACTCTAAGGTGCTGGAGCTAAATGGAACAAAGGTGAAGTGTGATTGAACCCACCTTGGCAGTTGCTGATAGTGTCTTCCTGCTTTCTATGCTAAACACTAACTGTGACTTTTCCCTTTCTGGGTTCTGAAGAAGTCCCTGCTGGAAAAACCATCAGAATTGATGTCCCAGTCATCATCTTTCCTGTCCCTTAGTGGCTTTTCTCTTAATCAGGTAAGTGAGGACTAGTGTCTGCAGCCCTTTGAGTTTGACATTAAACTGGCAGAAAATATGGGGACAGCCTTTACTTCAAAGCAGTGGAACACCTGAAAATAATCCATATGGATGCTTTATTTCTGTCTCGGCAAGACTGTCTTTGCCTTTCTCTGCTGTCCTCTCAGTTTTCCCCTGGGTGTAGTTCTGTAGAAATACTCATGACTCTTGCTGAGTTCATGGGCCTCCTGCTCCTAATAGAATTGACAGAAAAGTTGCTTCTCAAACTATTATGGTGTGTAGGCTTTTATTTTGTGAGCAATGGATTACCCATTCTCTTCCAGAGAGGTGTTGATCATAGAATGGCTCGGGTTGGGAGGGATCATCTCCTCCAACTTCTCTGCCATGGGCAGGGTTGCCTCTCAGCTAGACTTGGCTACTCAAGGCCTCATCCAGCCTTGAGTATGGAATGAATGAAAAGGCCTTGAATGACCTCAGAGAGGAGGCATCCACAAACCTCCCTGGGCAGCCTATTCCAGAGTCTTACCACCCTTATATTGAAGAATTTCTCCCTAAGATCCACTCTAAACCTACTCTTTCTTAGGTTCAAACCATTCCTACTTGTCCTGTCACTAGACCCTCTTATGAAGAGTCCCTCTCCATTTTTGTGAGTGTTGGGAATATAAAGGTTTTGTGAAGGCTTTGCAGTCCAGCCAGGAAAAATCTGTCCCAACTCAGAAGGTGACGGACTCCATATCAAGTAAAATGATCAAAGAAGAAGGGGCTGGGGAATGAAAAAGGAGTTAGAAAAATATTTTAATCTCTGATTGTTTCCATTGTACAATTTCAGTGTTTGGAATTAATCTGATGCCTAAACTCTTACCTTCCTTTTTGTTTTGTTTTGATTATTTTTTTCTCCAGGAAAGATACCCAAACAACAGCATGTTCAACGAGGTGTATGGGAAAAACATGAATACCAGCACAAAAACAGAAGTCACCCCTTCAGTTGCCCACCAGGAGACTTCACTATATTCTCTCTTTGAAGGGACTCCGTGGTCTCCATCCCTTCCAGCCAGCTCAGGTAATCCTAGTCTGTGGATTGCTGCTTGGTTTTGGGTTTTTTTTTGTGTCTAGTGATTTAAGAGGATTTGAGTTAATTCTGAACCTACTGCAACTTAAATGTAACTGGGAATTAAAAAGAATACCTGCTTGACAGGGTGACTGAAGGATTCTGCTTGGTTTTCTTTATATATCCTCAGAAAAATAGGGGGATTCTTTAACTGATATAACATAAGGACTGGGATTTTAATTGAAGTAGTTGAATGAGGTGAAAGTTGTAGGTGTTAAATCATTAAATCCCTTTAGATTCCTGACAAGCATTTGTGAGTAGGGCTTGAACATCCTTATACTTTCAGTGTTGCTTCTTTGGACAAAGCAGGAAGGACTGGATTTCATAATGCAGATATTTAAAAGAGAGAGAAGCTGTGTGACTAAAGAGTGTGGAGGAAAATATGACAGTATGGTTGGTTTTTGTTGGTGGATCGTTTACTGTTAAGCAACCTACAAAGCAAACTAACTTTTCCCTTAATTATATTAAAGGCATAAACCTTAACTATTATGTCATGAGTGTTTTTGTTTTCACTAAAAATCCAGAAGAGCACAGGGGAAGGAATTTAATCAGTCTAAGAAATGAGTGAATTTTAAATACCATCTGCAGTGGTTGAGATTTTTGGTTGCACCAAGACTTCTGCAGTCAACAAGAAATAACCATTATGAGTGAAATGGGAGGAGTTGCCAGGTGCTTTTACTCTCACTGTCATGGTTTGAGTTTTCTTTCCCTTCACCTTTTCATTCAATATCATAGGGTTTCCTGCCTTGTTGTGGTGCCTTCCAGCATTGTACTCTCCTGACTGAAGATAGACTTTTCCATACCTGCTCTCCCCTTTTGGTCAGCACTGGCTTTTGGTCTGAGTTACTTTAAAAATTCATAGAATTGTAAAATATCTCCAGACTTGGAAATTCAGGTTTTACACTTGCAAACTCCTCAAGGTCTTTTTTTCATTGATTTGTCAATCTTGAAAGCCTCTTTTTATTTTCCAAGTTTGAGGAGACCTATTGGAGTGAGTCTGGAGGAGTCTGAAGAAGGACCTCTGCTGTGAGGTCAGGCTGAGAGTTTAGATTCTGTGGCCTGGAGAAGAGAAGGCTCTAGGGAGACCTTCTGGTGGCCTTTTAGTTCTTGAAGGGGCTGGTCAGAAAGCTGAGGACAGACCTGTTAACAGGGCCTGTTGTCACAGGACGAGGGGTGATGGCTTAAACTAAAAGAGAGCGATCTAGACTAGAGAGAAGGAAGGAAGAAGGTGGTGGGTTTTTTATGCTGAGGGTGGTGAGACCCTGTCCCAGATTGCCCGGAGAGGTGGAAGATGACTCATGCATTGAACAATTCAAGGTCACATTGCTTGGGGCTCTGAGCAACCTGCTCTAGTTGCAGGTGTCCTTGCTGACTGCAGTGGGCTTGGACTAGATGACCTTTAAAGGCCTCTCACAGTCCAAAACATTCTGTGATTCTCTGAAAAGCTCTTCAGTAAACATGAGAAAATCTCACTCTGACTAGCCAACCCACTTGAAGTTTCCTGCTTGTTCTGGTAAGCACAAGTGTGCATCGAACAGTCTTTTTCTGGTATATGCATTTAAAAAAATCACTCAGAATTTTGCATTGTAGTTGAGGGAATAAAAACTGACCCTCAGCACTGGAGAAAGCTGAGTGATGACCTCAGTACTAAGAAATTAAAAATCATGAGGCTCCTGCTGTTTCTGCTGACTTTCTCCCTCTTGTCTTCTAATCACTAGACCATTCGACACCAGCCAGCCAGTCTCCTCACTCCTCCAACCCCAGCAGCTTGCCAAGCTCCCCTCCAACCCATAACCACAATTCTGTTCCCTTCTCCAATTTTGGACCTATTGGGACTCCAGACAACAGAGACAGGAGAGTTGCAGACCGCTGGAAAACTGATAAGCCAGGCAAGTGCTGGGCTCCAGGCTGAGGTGAAGCCAGCTGATGTTGTTTGTTGTGTAGTGGTTTTGCTACATAGCTTTGAACTTGTCTTTCTCCTGTTTCAGCAATGGGAGGGTTTGGTCTGGACTATCTCCCAGCGACATCGTCGTCTTCAGAGAGCAGCTGGCACCAATCCAGCACTCCCAGTGGCACCTGGGCAGCCCAAGGCCCTCCTGCTATGGAAGACTCCTCAGCTGTGCTTATGGAGAGCCTGAAGGTATGTTTGACTAAAACTGTGCTTGTCTGTGAAGCCAGAAGATCCAGTGATAGATCTTAGCCTATTTCCTCAGAGTTCAGTGTCAGAAAAGGAAGGTTTTGCCTGCAGATTCACTTCCTCAGGCAGTGTAGGAGGTGGAACCAGTGCTGGAGGATGTCACAGTTTTCCAGTTCTTACCATTCTAGAATATTTTGTGGAATGAGACCAGGCTAGCAGAACTGGAAGAAATTGTAGTGTTTGTTTTGACTAGTCTGAAATACAAATTGTTAATGTGGGACAGATTTTTATGGTAATGAGGATTCTGAAGGAGGAGAAGCTCTTTCCAGAGAGCGTCTTTTTAGAAGGCCTTCTCTGAAGTCTGGATAGCTTTCATGATAAGCCAGGTATGTGTGATAAAGGAGAGTATATGGAGTCATAGAGTCATTTAGGTTGGACAAGGCCTTTAAGATTGAGTCTGTCTCTGCATTCCACAATGTGCTGGGGGTGCTGTCTAACACAAATTGGTGCTAGTGTTGGCTGTTTGTTTTTAGTCCATCTGGTCCAGTTCCATGATGCACCCTGGACCCTCAGCCCTGGAGCAGCTGTTAATGCAGCAGAAGCAGAAGCAGCAACGCGGACAAGGCACCATGAACCCGCCGCATTGAGACAGAGGTGGCAACCCTTTGCAACCGAAGCCTCCATAAACCATGGCATGTTGGGTTTGCAGGACTGGCCCACACGGTCCTGTGCAGGTGGCAGCCCTCTCTTCTGTTCCTTGCTGTCAGGAGGGCGTAAGTGCTCCACCAACCCACTGAGTGTGCACAAAACTTCTGCAGTGCAAGAAAAACCAACACCAGGAACTCTCCCATCCCTGGGCCCTGTGAAGGGAGAGCGGAACTGCTGTTTGGCTCACTCAGTAACCCGGTATCACCGCCTCTCACCTTCTCCATCGTGCATGTCCTTAGCCACATGGGAAGTAAAAGCTGAGAACGAAGGGCAGATGGGAGAAGCCAATGAGAACTTCTCAATCTTTTTCCTCTCTATGGGGAGATAAAATAGGAATCCATTAATGATTGCTTTGCTGACTGAGAATGTAGTTGAAATTACTCCTAAACATCTTTATTACTATCTCAGTAGTAAGATCACACTGAATTCTTCCGTACACAGACGTGCTTCGTAGTCAGTGTGTAGCAATGAAAGCCCCAAGTTGCTGCTCTGGTCAGAGGTGGTTGGTGGCAAGGTGGCGCTCTGTCTGCTGGGCTAGCAAAGGAGTTTCATGAAGGAGAGTCTGGCACTTGACACCACTTCACCTTTCACCCAAAGGCTTTGGCCAGCCCGTGGGTGGATTAAGAGACTCCAGCATGAAATGCCCTCCTCTCAGTAAGTGTTTGAGCTAGAATTGGTGATACGGGGCATTGCAGCACTCTGCTGGACAAGCAAGTTAACTGCTATGGGGTTTTAAATTAATGTTTGATTCCTGTACATTTTACTGTAGCATAGTGACTAGCCCCACAAAGGGCAGGCTAGTCTGTGCATTCACAGCCTGACTCATTTTAGTAGGTAGGTAGAAAGCTTTCAATGGTTTTTGGTTTTTGTTTTGGTTTGTTTTTCTGTTTTTTTCTTTCTCCATCCTCCCACCTTTGCTGGATGCTAGTAGTTTCATTACCAACGTGCAACGTCTCACAGAAGAAGAAAAAAAAAAAAATTAAAAAAAAAAATAAAGAGAAATCAGGGGTCCAGCAGGACTGGGTAAAGTTGTCAGTCAGCCTGGACAGTGCAGAGCCTCTGCACCCCTGCAGGCACACGCATCAGCTCTGCAGAAACCCGTCCCTCCCTTCCCCAGCTGCAGCCCCCCCCCAACTTTCCGTTCCGGAACGAAATCCAAGTAGACACGCGTGCGTAAGCCGCGCACGGAAGAAGGCATAGTGCTGTTCGTAGATGAAAAAGGTGCAGAAGGGAAAAAGGAAAGACGTTTTATTTGCTATTTATTAGGGGGAAGGAAGACTGGAAGCTTCGTTTAAAGAAAAGGACAGCGGATTTGGTAGGTTTCCCAGGGAAGTGACGGAATCAATCTCAATGTCCATTTGCTGTGTTTAGCAGTAGGGGTTTGTGTGGTGATTCAGGATCTCTGCGCTGGAAGCCGGCTGCAGAGCAAAGCACATGCAGGAGCCGAAGTGACACTGGAGTCTGGGCAGCCTCAAAGAATACAAAAAGGGAAGACGGAGGAGATGCGATACCCTTCTGGGAGGGGGGGCCACAAGGAGTGCCCCCACGATCTCCACCTTAGCAACATCACTGTTCTTTGTTACATCTTGAAGCTGTATTTCCTTGGAGAAGTCCAACCGGTGAAGTTCCCACTCAGTGGTAACCTGAACCAAACCCCTCTGTACTTCCCTCCAGCCCTCCCGGTTTGTGTCTCGAGCTGTGCACCCAGGCAGCTGCCACATTCCAGTGTTTGAACGTCTCACTGACTCTTGCACCCTAGACGAGCTAACCAGGTTCACCATCTCACTCCTGGCAGTGCCAGGGTCCCAGCCACACCGTTCCACTTGTGCATGAGCATCTGGCCTCGGGAATGCCTCCCGACGCGGCTGGGACTCCCCTCCAGCCCCCTGTGGGAGCAAGGGAAGGGGCCCCCCAAAAGAAACTGGTTTGTGTCGTAAAGCTTTTTTTGTGTTTTTTGTCTGTCTGTGCAAGAACTGCAGCTGCTGAAATCAGCTTTGCCTTTAATTAAACCATGTTCTCTCCACCCAGATCTGCGTGTCACCGTTATTTCTGTCGTCGCTCAGCTGCAGGCTTTTAAAACCACATTATTTTTCTGGAGAGGTCAGAAGAAGGTTTGAAGTTTGTTTCGAAGGCGGGGGCGGGGCGGAACTGCAGAGATTTGGGCTTGGGCTCAGTGAAAATAATTGGACCGTGATTTTGTGCTGGTAATGTGCAATGTTCTACCTACTGGACCAAGGATCTGGGACAGCAGTGATTTGCAAAGCTCTTCAGTTGCAAATTGAAACCATTAGCGTACAGGCAGTGGGAGCTGGAGGATATGGATCCTTCTTCTGTTGTCCTGCTTGCAGATAAATGAGTCTGAAACCCTGGAGACATTCAACATTAGGCTTGATGGAGCTCTGAGCAACCTGATCTGGTTGGAAATGTCCTTGCTTAATGCAGGAGACTGGATTAGCTGACCTTAAAAGGTCCCTTCCAAGGTAGTGACAATTATCTATGATAATCTTTTAACAGCATACTTAAAATTTGTTGAAGAAATGTGTTGAAGAACCTGAAAAGGGCCTACAAAAGATCTAGGGAGGGACTTTTTACAAGGGCTTGTAGTGATAGGTTAAAGGGGAATGGATTGAAGCTTGAGGTATGCAGATTTATGCCGGAAATCAGAAAGAAATTCTTTACAGTGATAGTGGTGAGATACTGGAACAGGTTGCCCAGGAAGGTTGTGGATGCACCAGGTTGGATGAGGCCTCAAGCAACCTGATCTAGTGGAAGGTGTCCCTGCCCATGTTGGCCTGTCAGGGGTTGGAACTAGATGATCTTTAAGGCCCCTTCTAACCCAAACCATTCTGTGAACATACGAAAACTATTGCAACGTTGTGGTTTTGAAAGAGGAGGTGTTCATTGTATCCAGGTGAATTCAGAATAAGTTCCTTTAAAAGTAAAGGGGCAGGAACAGGGTAGATAATTTGTTACATGTCAGGAATAGCAGCTGACAGTAGCTGGGAAAGATGAAATGCTGTGAAAGTAGCACCAAAGGCTGAGGGGAGCAAACCTCTTGGATAGGAAAGAGGCCATCAAAATTGTGCAGGCATTTATACCAGGGACAAGCTCATTTCTGTATGACACTGCCAAGGTTCCAGGCAGTGTTTTTCTAAGTTGATGTCTCTTCTCAAGGCTGAGAAAAAGCTTTGAGATACAGCTCCCAAAGGTGAGAAAATGTGTGCAGTTACATTGCTGTAGGGGTTACAGTCACTGTTTGGAAGCCAATTGTCTGTCAGAGCAGGGTGAGGCTGCAAGGTGTCTCTTAAGCTCTTGGGGTTGGCAGTAACTCTGTAACCTGCTGTGGGGGTTCCTGCTTTAGCAGGGGGGTTGAACTAGGTGATATCCAGAGGTTCCTTCCATGATGGAATTCTGTAATGCTTTAGGGAAGCAAAAGCTGTTCAGCCCTTCCTGGTCTGTAGCTTCCAGAAAGCCAGTTCCTCTGCTGAGTTTGTTGACAGGGCTATAAATTCAAGTGTCACCACCCTCATGGGTTTTCCCCAGCTGCTGGGATGTGTGTGTAAAAGCTTTAAGAACAGACTGCCCAGAGAGGGTGTGGAGCCTTCTTTAGAGAGGTTCTAAACTTGCCTGGACACACTGATCCAGAGCAACATGCTATGGCTGACCCCACTTTAGAAGCGGGGGGTTGTACTAGGTGATCTTCAGATGTTCCTTCCAACCCCCACCATTCTGTGTGACAGGCCAGGTGGGACAGAACATCTCTCTTGGCTGTGCTTGCTTTTAGAACTGGATATATTCCTTACAGCAACCCAATTAACAGCTTTTAACTGAGCAGCTGTTTTAAAGACCAGCACAATGAGTAAAAGCACAGATAAAGCTTTTAATAGAAGTAGCAGTAATATTGAAGACTCATTTTCATGCAGTGATTAATAGGGAAACTTAGTAATTGCAGCAGCTGAATTCTTCATTTCTTTCCACGTCCAAGACTTTAAGCTCTTCTGAAATCACATCTCCAGGTCTTTAATGTTAGACCTTTGGACAAAAGCTGATGGGAAGATACCTATCTTCCCATTGCATTGGCCTTCTAACCAATCTTCATTCACTGGAAGAGAAAATTGACACCTTTTTTTTTTTTTTTTTTTCCCCCACCCTAGGGGGATATACAGGAGCACAGTAACTTTGACGTGCTACAGACAGGCCTGAGGTGACCATTGGAAGGCTTTCTGCTTTTAGCCACAGTAAAGCCTGGCAGAGAGGAAATTGGAGAGGAGAGGCTGAGGAGGAATGAGGTAGAGAGCAAAGCTATGAGGTAAGAAAGAATATGCTGCTAAACAAAAATGGGAAGAACAGATCAAAATTGAGACTAAAGGGCTTAGACCCTACTATGAATGGAAGACGGTGAGCGTGGAGAGCAAGGAAATGACCTGGGCACCTTGTGCTTTCCTCTTTGCAATGCCAACTAAAGAGCATTTTCACCTTCTCCTCCATTTTCAGATCAAAGTAAAGCTTAGGAGCTCTGAGAACTCTGGATATGGGGAACCAAATGAGGCTAGAACCAACTATTTAGTGGGAAATATTCAGCTCAGCAGTGAAGAGGAAAGTAGGACTTAGAGGTGGGAGTAGTTATTGATGTTGTATGGTGTCAAAACTCAACTGCACAGTGGCAGAGGGAGGACTATGATTGCTTATGTACTGCTGTTGAGTCCTGCCAGCCAGCACAAATTACAGACAGAGCTACATACAGCAAAGCATCAGCATTTTTCTGCCTTTACAGCTGTTTCTGATGTCCTGATTTCACTCAGGCTCAACTGAGAAGGGAAACAGATGCCCTCTGTGCTTAGGTCTGTACCTAATTCTTCACTTGTTGCAGGCTCACTGGCATCTTCTTCTGAAGCACAGTAACTATTCTCCTTCCTGTGTATTCTGAACTCAAATGTACTCGATTTTGTGGAAATTTAGTCTGTATTTTAGCCTTGGTTCTCACAGAAGCACTAAAGTTGAAAATTGAAGAGGATTGAGAGGTGGTGCCCTTAAAAAGAAATCCATCCAGAAAAGGTGCCAGGTGAGGAATGGCAGTAAGGGCATTCTCCCCTTGTGGGGGTGGCAGCCAAAATAAGGTCTCTCTTTGAGGCTGCTATCAGTGAGCCTGAATACAGCTCAGATGAAACTCTCTCATCTTGATGGGGTTTGGGGAAGGAGTAACAGATGTGATGAAAATACACTGGAAGAGGAGTCATGCTGAGGCTTGGGTGAGAACTCTGTGATAGAGCTGGAGGAGCTCTGCCACCACTGCAGCACAAGAGAGTTGCAGTGGAGGAAGCAGTTTTGCAGACTTCAGGTCCTGTTTGTCTTGTGGCTCCAGAGAATTGGCTGATAAGCTGAAAATCCTGTCCTTTGACAGCAGCATGTGAAGCAGAGGCTAGAAGCTTCACGAGACTGGATATATATTTTATCCTACCTGAGGATGGAGTAAATATGCCCTTGGAATCAAAACTGGAAGCTCACTGACACAACTCTTACCAATGTAAAAGTAATCAAATCATAGCTGTCCTTAGATTGTCCTTTTCCCTGGCCTTCAGCTGCCACCTCATGCTCATGTCTTGTAAGGTGTCTGTGTGCAGGCTTTCTTGGAGCACGCTGTGGCAGAAACCTGAGCAGCCTGTTCTCCATCTGAAGGGGGCAAACAGCAAATTGCTGGAGGAGGATTTTGCTACTGGTGAAGGCTGCTTGAGCCAGACTGTTGCTCTGCAGCTCTCCAGCATGAAACGAGTCGCTTTGGAGGACAGGAGGATTTGGGGAAAGGGCTTAGAAGTCCCTAGTAAAGTTTGTAGGCTCCATTGAAGACCTGGTGTTCAGATCAAATATCTGAGAGTTTTTGGCCTGCCTGGTAAATGTTCAACAGGACAAGGTGTTGTGGTGGCTTTAGCTACAAAAGATGAAGATTTAGACGAGATAGAAGGAAGACATTTTTTACGCTGAGGGTGATGAAACACTAGCCCAGGTTGCCTAGAGGTGGTGGATGCCCCAATCACTGTAAAGATTGCAGGTCATGTTGTTTGGGGTGCTGAACAACCTGCTGTAATTGCAGTGATGGCAGGGCAGTTGGACCAGGTGACTTTGGAACGTCCTTTCCAACCCAAACCAGTCTATGATTCTGTGTTGGGAACCCACAACTTCCACCGAGTGAGCAGCAGTTGCTACAGGTGCTTAGCTTCTTAGGGTCACACCCATGCTCTCACCAGAGGTAAGAGGGCCCTCCCCTCCCCTTCCCCTTGCTTTCCCAGATGGAGCACAATTACCTTTGGATAAAACAAGTATCACATCTCCTGCCTGAAACTCCAGGTCTTCAGGCTGAGTGGCTTCATAATCGTACTGTGCTATAACCTGGGTTTGTCTCATCTCCTCTGGCATTGCCTCCTGCGGTGACTCCTCTGGTTTGCTGTCCAGTAAAAAGCCCTCTCCCTAGGGCAGGAAATAACAGCTTTTGACTTCTTCTTTTCCTTTGTACCAGGGTAAGAGACACAAGTTCTACTTCTCTTCTTCACCCACTCTCTGCTCCTCGGCCTTTCAATAGGTCACTGGCTTGCTTTGAAAGCCACAAGCCTGTGCTCACAGCAAGGAAAGCAAAAGCAAGGTCTGCTTAGATCCCTTGCCAGGAGTGGGCAGCAGAAGTGGTTGCTACAACTCACTGTCACTGACCTCTGTGCTGTCACACCAGACTGTCAGACAGTTGTCCTTGCTTTGGCTCCAAGCCACTTGCAGGTTCTCTGTGCTCAGAGTCACTAGTGCTTGGCTCTCCACAGGCTTATACCTGGGTGTGCAGAAGGCATGAGATAAGGATGGGAGTCCTGGGAACATAGCTGTAGCTCCCTGCTGCAGCCACCACCTCACCTTAGCTGTGTGTGCTCAGACTGGAGCTCCAGTTTCTTGCACACCATCTCCAGGAGCTCTGCATAAGAGAAGTCTGGCTTGACTTGCAGGGCCACTGTGTATTTGTAGTGCACCTTGAGGATGTGGGGGCTGGTGATAGTGGCATCAGCTTCCTGGGGGTGGTAAATTGGATATCAGAGCTTGTGGTTGAGAGCAGGGACAGGGGCAAGGATGTGGAAACAGCTGGGTTGTGTAGTGTGAGTCAGAGCTGGGTCGTGTGGTGTCAGCTGGCTGTTGGTCAGGGTGACATCTCTGCTCATGACCAGGCAGTACTGAGTTAATGGTTGGATTTGATCTTAAAGGTCTCTTCCAACCAAAACCATTTCATGCTTCTACCATGTGCAGCTCTTGCTACTTGCCTCAGGGCAGGTCAGCAGTTGGGCCAGCCCAGCTGTGGTTGTATGTGTGACTGGTTGGCAGCCTCATGCTTGTCCCAGGAGAGAGCACAGTGGGGAGATCAGGCACTCAGCAAAGAAACTGTGGCTCACAGGTGTCCAAATTCAAGGTGTGTCCACCCTCCAACTCCCTTGTTTGTTTGTCTGTTTTTGAGTTGGGATTATTGTATTTTCCCATTTCTCTCTCCAGCATGGCTTTCTGACATGCTGACCCTGCCTAGGAGCACAGGTATTACAGCCAGGCTCTCTCCTGTTTTTTCCCTTCTTCAGTGCTACAAGTCATCCAAGACTAGAGACATACAAGGGCTCTGCTGACAGCTCTGGGTCCACCAAGGACTGGGCCTGGAGGACAACACCTGTAAAAGCAGCCCTAGTCACCTGTTTGGGTCCTGCTGGCCCTCAGCCCTGTCATTATGTCTGGGGAAGTTCCTGAATCATGAAAACATCAAACGCTTCTGGGCTGTGGTGCTTGCCATGCCTGCTGGCACCTTTCAGTATTCCATAAATGCAGATCTGTAACACCAACAGGACCTTTGGGTCTGTGCCACAGAGTCTTACCTTTGTTGTGTCTCTCAGCTGTGTCACAGTAGCAGGGACATAGTCTGTGGAGGAAGAAAGAGGTGGCTTAGAAAGTGGGACAAGGTAAGCAGTGTGCCCTATACCTAAACAGGCATCCAGATCTTCTGCAGCCCCTCTTCTCAACACCTGTCATTATCTGCAGCAACAGCAACCAACCCTGGAGCCAGCAATTGTCATTTGAAAGGCTGCAGAGGCAGCTGCCATGGGCTTAATCTGTAAATTTAGGGAGAATCATAGAATTATAGAATGGTTTAGGTTGGAAGAGACCTCAAAGATCATCCAGTTCCAACCCCCCACCATGAAGCAGAGATTTGGACTCTGACTTCCCTCTTAACACAGATGTGAGCTTTAGGCGTGGGATGCCTTTCCTGGGTGGAGTTAAAAAGAAAAAGCCCCAGATCCCATGAGCTGCTGTTTTTGGTGTCTTCTGATCTCCTTAGGTCCTCACCGAAAACCAGAGGCAACCCCTGTCCTCTGTCAGGGTTGTGAAGCTGAATTGAGACCTCCAGGCAGGGTGATTTCATCCAGGTCTTTGTTTTGTCACTGCTTTGGCACAACTGTGCTTGTTATGGGAAGAGGTAGAAACACCTTGCAATATGCAGTCCCACTGCTACATCTGCAATGGCTTTTGGTGCTACAAAGATGCTCTTTCAGGCTGTTTGGTGCCTTAACTCCCATGATCCACGGTCGTCTTTCCACTGAACTGTTTATGAGGCTGTTTCTGCTTGGGACATAAGCCCTATGCTGGCATTAGTTGTCTTTTGATCCACTTTTTCCTCTACCAGCTACCTCAAGTCTTGGCAATTGGTTGTCCATATATTCTGATTTTTTTGCCAGGTTGTCCATTGGTAGCCAGAGTAAACTGCAGCAGGTCAGCTCTCATGCAGTATGGGCTTTGCACAGAGGTAATTTGTACCCTGGATGGGCTCAGCTGTAGGCTCCTACCTACCGAGAGATGTAAGGACTCTTCACAGTGCTTCTTCCCACAACAGGTGCTCCCCAGCTTTTGCATTGTGTACTTGAGAATTCCCAGGGAATCAGGCAGCAGAGCTTTGTTTCAGCTTTCCACCACTCTAAACCAGATGTAGTGGAACTGATACAGTGCCTTGTGGGGTGATAGTACCCTGGTGGTACCATCTCTACTCCAGGCCTGGGACATGGGACACTGGGTAGCACCAGCCACAAATCACCTCCCCAGGGCAACCACAACATCTTGAAACCCAGCCCAGCTCACAGCAGGACTGAAGCGTTTCAGGTACCCTGCTCTAAGGAGAAGCTAGTAAGGAACCTTCTGCTCCAAGACCTGGATAAGCTGGGTCACTTGCCCCGTTCCTGTCCCCAGGCACTTTTTCCTTAATAGGAACTAATGTTGCTGAGCTATTTAAGAGCACAAAGGGACTTGGTGTCCTCAGAGATCCCTGTGCTGTATTTTAGTCCATCCTGAGCACCGTAGTTGTTGTCTCTGCCTCCTGCTTTAATATCTCCCCATCCATGACCACAAATATGTTCAGGAACAAGATGGAGATGAGCTCCAGCCTTGGTCTCAAAGCATGAAGGCACAGCACCAAGGAAACCATCTCCAGCCTGCTGCTGGTGATTTCTCCCCTGTCCCTTCAGCTTCCTCTCACTGACCTGGTGCTGGCCGCCGTGGCTTCTCTGGAGTGGCAGAGCTGGGTGACTCTGGAATCTCTGCATCAAGAGAGGCTTCTTCCTGTGCCAGATGAGAAGAAGGTAGTGATGTCAATCCTTACCCTTCCTAAGGGAACTGGGGTGCTGCTGCCTTGCGGAGCCCAATTTTCCCAAGAGTTGTTGGGTTTTGAACTGAGGAACATCAACTTGACTGTTCCTTATGTCCCAGGCACTGCCAGCCACCACCTGGTGGGGCACACATGGTATGTGCACGGATTTTGCAGTTCTCTGAGCTCATGTTTAAGTGACCACGAGGCAGAAGAATCAAACCCCAGCATTGTGAAGTTGAGGGAGCTGCAGGTACGGGTCCTGCTGGAAGGCCCTGAATAGGTGGTAGGTGAATGTGTGGAGATTTGCCCTTCCCAGGACACTGTCTGACCTGGCCCTCCTCACCTGAATATGCAGCTTTTTCTGGAGCTCCACGGGCTCGAGGAAGTTGCAGGGGACAATCCCTTTCTGTGGGGGAAGGAGAGACAAGTGGGGATTTTTGGGCAAGAAGGCAACCCACTGCTGGAGGAGGATGCAGCTGAGCTTGCCTTCACTCTGCCCTGGACCCAGGAGAGTCCCGGAGGCTTGAAGTTTAGTTGCTGAAGGTTGGATGGGTTTCACCAAACCCTGTGGCCTGAGCCAAGGTGGACATAAGGGACTTAAGCCAGGAGTTTGTTTAGTTGCTGATGCAAGGTTTTGCTCTGCAACTTCTCTGTAGGACATCGCAGTGTCTACCTCACCATCTGCCCTCTCCTGCCAAGCACACCCCTGGTACCTTTCCGTTGAACATCACTGTAGCCCAGTTGTCCTTCTCTTTCTTCAGGACAAAGACAATATTTCCTGGCAGGACCTGCAGCTCTTCATCAGTCTCAGGGATGAACTCAAACAGGACACGGTGTGGCTGCCCTTGGAGGGCCCTGGGTGCAGAAGCAGAGGACAGGTCAGCAAGGTGGGTGACGTGGTTTGTTTTCTTTGTAGGGGGAATCCTCTACCTCCTTGTATTCACTCCCCTGAATTTTGGTTGCTGGCTGAAGTCTCAGCTTCAGTGGTGCATAATAAGGTTGGAACTGGCTGCTTGGTTGAGCAGAATCATCCATCCTTCAACTTACCTGAGGGTTTCTGGAGTCTTGGGCCTGGGGGGAGGACCAGACGCCTGCCAACAAGAAGGTAAAACCAGAATCATCAGTAGTCTGGAGGAGTTCACTTGCTTTGCAGACACACCCTGGTAGCCTTCTACCATGTCTGCCATCACTCTTACATGGTTCCTTCCTCCCTGGGCTGCTGTCAGGTCAGATGATCTGAACCTAAAGGGAGCTTTTCGCTGCATTGCAGCTGGCTCTCTGTCACCCTGATGCATAAAGCAACTGCCTTTTGTGTCATGAAGAGCATCAGTGGTGTTGCTCTGTCTGAGGAGCAGTTTCCACATCCTTCCCTCTCTGGTTGGTTTTCAGAGATGCAGTCCTGGCTTCACTCATGATTTTGGTTTCCACTCACAGAGAGTTGAGATCAAGGATTTGTGATCAGCTGGTTTAAGCTAAGTTGTCTCCCACTTGTCTTCTCATTATTCTCATATAATCCCCTGTTGCTATTATTGTGCTTTCTGGTCCCACCTGCCAAAGTAATTTAAGGTTTCCAGTGGATTCATGAACCCTCTGAAGAAGCTACTTGAAAGAGGTCTGGCTCCTGCAGTCAGGAAGGTCTGAGACTGCACCACCAAAAGCTGTCAGTTCACAGCAATGGCAGTGGCAGAGGACATACCACCAGGCCACTACTTTCCTGTTTGAGCAACCAGCTTAATCTCAACCACAGTCATGTGTTTGGGCTCCACTCTCCAGTCATATAGAGAGCAGTTGAGATGTGGGGGCAGCATCCTGCTCCTCCCCATGGCAGTAGCAGAAAGTTCACAGTGGTGATGCTGCTGTTAGCTTCCCACTATAAGCTAAAGTTCTGAGCAAGCTGAGGATGATACCCATCCCCTTGTCCTCCTGAACTTTTGCCAAGGATGCTGTTCACTGGTGGTGTCTTACCGGTGGTTGGAGTGGCGCAAAGCCTGAAAAGTCATCCTTGTCCACCACGGATGCCACCACCTAGAGCCAAAGACAGGTAGGAAGTGACTTGATTCATGTAGACATCTCCTAAACTTTTCATGTCCACCCCCATCCTTTGCTGTTGGCCAAGTGAAGTTCCTTAGGATGCTTCACATTCAAGAGGTTCTCAGCTCTTAGTATCACTGCTACTATAGCTGCACCTTCATGTTTTAATCACAAATGTTGATGGGAACCAAAGTATCCAGCTCCAGCTGACACCTGAGGAGCTGCTTGACTCTCAGTCATCTGATTCAGGTGCTAGAAAATGCCCAAAGAAGAAGAAGGAAGCTGGTGAAGGGTCTAGAGAACAAGCCTGATAATAGAACAGCTGAGGGAACTGGGGTTGTTCTGTCTGGAGAAAAGGAGGCTGAGGGGAGACCTTCTGGCTCTCTGCAGCTTCCTGAAAGGAGGTTGGATCCAGGTGGAAGTTTGTCTCTTCTCCCAAGTAACATGGGACAGAACAAGAGCAAATGGCCTCAGGTTGTGCCAGGAGAGGTTTAGGTTGGACATGAGAAACAACTTCTTCCCTGAAAGGGTTGTCAAGCCCTGAAACAGGCTGCCCAGGGAAGTGGTGGAGTCCTATTCCCAGAGGGAGTGAAAAGCCATGTAGATGCGCTGAGGGACATGGTTCAGTGGGGACCTGGCAATACTGGGTTAAAAAAAAATAGCTTGCTTATTGATCTGAGCAGAACAGTTCCTTTCAGATGAAGCAGGCAAAAAGCTGGAGCTGATTTGTGGGTGTCAGATGTTAAATAACTTCTCTTTCCCTCCCTGAAGAAATCTTGGCTTGAGTTGAAGCTCCAGCAGGACCTTTCCAGCTCATTGCTGACTGACTGTCCCTCATGTCTTACTAAGGGGAGGAACTGAAAATAAGCTATGTTCTGATGAAACGTTCCTTTAGCTCCTGTATTCTTGTAGAGTATGCACCATCCCTCCATCCATGCCTGCAGAGATCCCAGAGCCATGGGCCAGCTCTGCATCTCTGGCTGCCCACCAGGTAGCAACTCAGAGGGGTGGTGAGAGGGTGGTCAGCACCCCATAGGCTTGGCCTGAATAAATAAGAGCTTTCTTACCGTAGCTTTTCCCAGGTAGTCCTTCTTCTCCAGCTGAGCCACTTGCTTTTCATTTGGTCTGAACAGCTTCCCCGAAGGAATGGCCACCAGCTCACAGACCTTCTGCTTCTGTAGTACAGAGAAGTTTTAGTGCTCTCAAGAGGTGACAGCAAGGCCTTCTTAATGTCCCCTTCCTTCTAAGTCCTCTGGTTTTAAGATCTTGCTCCATAAAGTCAAAACGCCACTGTGACAGCCCAGCCCCTGCCCTAAGATGGTCCACTGAACGTGGTGATCCCATCGACTGCCTCCCCAGTGACCCAAAGATCTTCCCACCAACTCGTGCATCACTATGGCACCCACATTTTGCTCAATCCACTGCATTTCACTCCTGCTCTGCTAAAGCTGCAGCTGAAAGGTGGTTTCTCTATCATTGAGATTTTCTCCCCCCTCCCTGTGGAGCTGCTGTGAGCACAACATGGCAGCTGTGAGACCTGCTCCTCCATACCAGGATGGCTTCCATTGCCCTGTCAATCTTGTTGTGCTGGGGCTCACTCTTCAAGTTCATGGCCAGAGTCAGGTGCTCCTCAGCTTTCTTCCAGTCCTCCATCGTGGCATACACCAGTGCAGTGTTGTAGAGTATCTACCAGAGGGGTAGGAGCAAGGGAATGAGCTCTGAGAACAGATGGACCATTGGCAGGTGGGTGGTGGCACTGCACCCATTCTCTTGGTTATTGCAAGGTACAAAGAGAGATTCAGTGTCTTCTCCATAGGTTTCTTGAGATGGTGAACAGACCTTTGGGATCAAAACTGCTGCTCAGGTCTTCCTTACCTCACAAGCAAAGAGCCTGTACCGCAAGCCCAGGATCTTGTAGTCGATGAGCTGGTTGCCTCGCAGCTGGGCCAGTGCTTCTTTAAGGTCTTCAATGGCCTTTTCATGGCTGGTGAGTAGAGGACAAGAGTGTTACCACCTCGTAGTGTCAATCTGCCTGCCTCGAATTCTTTAAGCAGGATTGTGTGGGTTTAGTTGTGTCTCTCCTGTCTCCTTGCAGTGATTTCAGGTAACCTGCGGGGAGGAGACATGCTCCAAGGCTGGTGTTCATCCAACGCTGCTGATGAACGGGAGCCTGGTTTACCTCAAGAGGTTGTGGTTTGGCCCCTGGGCTGCCAACCTGTCTGGGGCCCTCCTCAGTTGCAATCTGGCATCTCCAGAAGTGGCAAGAATGAAACTTTAAACCTTTCCACTCACTTCTGCCTCCGGTAAAACACCGTTGCCCGCTGGAAATAAGCCACGGCCAGGTGCTTGTCGCAGCTGATGCTCTGGGTGAAAGCCTGCACGGACGTAGGGATGGGTCGAAAAAGGGGTAAAAAGGGAGGACCTTTAAAAATTTGGAAGTTCTACAGTGGTTTTACCTGTCCTGCTTTAGTCAAGGGGCTTAAGCTGGGATGTCTCCATGCAGTGCTGGGCACTGGATGGTGAACCTATACCAGACTTCTAATTTTTTTGAGCTGGAACCATCTGCTATCACTTACTTAGCATATTAGTGTCTCCATGACCACCTCTTGTAGAGAGAGAGGGTGAGCAGCAAGCTGTGTACCTTCTCTGCTGCTTCATCTCTGCTTTGATGATCTTGGAGGTATTTTCCAGACAAAACAATTCTGGGAAACAGGTTCAGCAGGAACAGCCCAGGAGTGTCACCCTTCATCCCAGCTTTAAAAAGCCCCAAATTCTTCCCCTGGTCTCAACATGACCCTCAGTTCTCCCCTTCCCCACCGCATTCATGTGTTTGGCAGCTCTGCCAGCAGAAGCAGTGACCCCAAGGGCTGTACCTTACCTCCTCCGCCTCAGGCAGGCTCCCCAGAACAAGGTGGACACAGCCAATGTTAAAGCAGATTTTGGCAGAAGGGTTCTGCACAGCTGTGAAGGCTTCCAGGGCTGCCTTCCACTCCTTGCCATCTGCCGCACACACCCCTTCTTGCCACAGCCGGATTGTCTCCACCAGGGACATGGTGTGGTGGGAGCAGAACCTGTGGTCCACAGCCAGGTCGTGGGGCTCGCCTCTCTCCACCTTCTTCCTTGTGGTGTTGCTCAGCCTTTCTCTAGCTCCCTTCTGCCTGTACTTCTGCCCATGTCGCAAAGCTGGCAGGAAGTGGCCTCACTCAACGTCAGTGAAACGTGGCCCCAGGATGGGGAAGTGGGGCAGAGGCTGCAGCAGGTTTCCACACTGAGATGCCACAAGGTGCACACTGGCTCCTCTCTGACAGCCATTCCTCCCCTCTTATGGTTTTGCTTCTATGGATTTTCAAGAAAAGCCATGGATTTTGTCAGCTGGATGGTTGGTCAGGTCAAATTTAAGGTTGCCAAGTTTAATTTAGGGTTGCAAAGGGTAAGCACCATAACCAAGCTCCTTGTGGCCTCCAAATCATGGTCTTCAATGGAAGTCATTGCTCAGTGATTCCTGCAAGCATCTCCACTGCCAGCAGTTGGCCTGCTCAAGTAGGAATACAAGGTACAGCCCAACACACAACCTTTTGTTCTGCTTATCTCCCACTGCATTGCCCCAGTGAGGAACTACACTGCTGAGGGTACATGGAGCTGCCCAAGAATGGGGCTTCAGGGGCCAGTGACCATACTGAGCCCCAACAGTGGTGGCAACTCACCCTCAGCCCAACATCACTTTTCTGGAGGGCTTTTGTGGCCAGTGGAGCATACGTGGCTCTGGAGTGCTGCTGGGATGACCCACAGAGGCAGTGAGGGCAAGCGTCTGACCTGCTGACTCAGAAGGTTTGGAGCTCAGTGTTCCACATGTGATCTGAAGTTATTTTGAACGTACATTTGCCTGTGCCTCATCTGCCAATGATGTGATGAGTCTTTTTTAAGAGCCAGCAAGCCCTGTCCCTTGTGCACTTACTCACATTTCCCCTGACAATGACACAACAAGAGGGAAACCATGGAGGAGGCTTGTTTGGCTTGGGCTTCGAAAGAAGCCTGAGCTGGTGAAGAGTTAGAGGACTTAGTTTTCAGTAAGAGCACTCCTGAACCTTGTGCTCTATTTGGTTCTCGAGTTGTACTCATGCCCTCGGCATCTCTTTGCACCTAGCTGGCTCCCAGAGCTTCCAAGAGGAGCATGGAGGAGAGTCTACAAGCTCCAGAAGAGCAGAGGGAGATGCAGACAGCAAAAGTGAGATCAAAGGGTGGGAGTAACAACATGGTGATCATGAAAATGCCTCACTGAGATGCCTCTTCTCATTCCTTTGAGGAATGGGAGACCCCATCTCATGGGAATTGGTTCACCTTACTGTACTAATCATTTTTTTGTGATTTAATTATCTGAACAGGCACATTGGTAGGGTCAGGATGATCCCAAAACTAGTACAAGGGGAGCTGGAGGAGCATGTGAGATCACTCCTGAGCCAGGTTTTGGGTTTTTTCTTTCCTTTGCCTGTCACAGAAAAGTGGGATCTGGCAGCTGTAAGCATTGCAGGTGCTCAGAGCAGCTCTCCTGCTTGAGCATTTTTAAGGTTACATTCAAACCCGTGATGGACAAACCCTTCCTAGTCAGTGTCCATCTCTTGTTGCCCATTCTCTTACCAAGTTATTTAGTAGGCAAACTCTTTCCTTCTACAGTCAAGTCCAAAAGGAAGTAGGTAATGAAGACAGTGCCATTTCCCACAGGAGATTCTTGGAGTCCAGCAGAAATGCAGATTGCCAAGAAATGGGAAAGAAATACAGTGAAGGTGCAGCAGTCACTTCTCACTTTGCACAGCAGGGCTCACTCCCTAAATCACAGAATCATAGAATGGGAGGGGTTGGAAGGTACCCCTTGAGATTAAGTCCAACCCCCTTGCCAAAGCAGGATCACCTAGGGCAGGCCACAAAGGAACACATCCAGATGGGTCGTGAAAGTGTCCAAAGGAGGAGACTTCACAAGCTCTCTGGGCAGCCTGTTCCAGTAAAGAAGTTTCTCCTCCTGTTGAGGTGGACTTTCTGAGTTCCAGTTTGTCTGTTGTTCCTTGTCCTATCACAGGATACCACTGAAGAGAGACTGGCCCCCACTTCTTGACACCCACCCTTCAAATACTTATCAACATTAATAAGACCTTATTGTCTTCCCTTTTCCAGACTAAACAGCCCCAGGTATCTCAGCCTTTCCTAATTAGACAGATGTTCTGGTCCCTTAATCATTCTCATAGCCCTAGGTGGTGGCAGGGAGCAAGATAGGAACCTGCAGGAACTCTTTGGCCAAGTGATGGATGACTGGAAGGGCAGGACTTGGCTGGAGCTGCAGCCTGGGGCAGCAGAAGGCCAGCAGCTTCTCTTGGCTGTTACAAAAGCAGGATGTGACTGGTAAGGTGCTGTTGCCACATGCTCTGGGCAAGCTGAAGCAGTGGTGGGAGGTTTGCAAGCCAAGCTTGGAAGCACTGAGCATTCCTAAAGAGCTCTGCAAATACTGGTCCCCTTTGAGTAGGTCCAGTCAGAATGTGCAGTATTTTTTATTGAGGGCTTCCTTCTCATAATAGGAAGGGAAACATGGTTTGCAAAACTGAGGTTTTTAGGCGTGGTTATTTTCTTCCCTGCCCATCATCTTTCTCTGTTGTGTCATATTACTCAAGAGATTAAAACACCTCCTGTGCCTGGGTGTGTGCAAATGGCTGATGGGTTTGGGAGCTGAGGTAGGCTTTACCAGCCCAAACTGCTGCAAGACAGTGGGAGGTGATTTCCATGTGAAGTTCTCTCCATCCTATCCTCTTAGGATAGCTCTTCCAGTTGCCTCAGTTTATCTAATGCCATCTAGAGGTAGCTGACGTGCTTCAACAGCAATTGTTTTGGAAAATACTTTTATCTGGCATTACAGCTTTTCATCATAAAAACATAGAATCATTTTGGTTGGAAGATGCCTTTAAAGTCATCTAGTCCTGCCAGGTCACCACTAAATCATGTCCCTCAGCACGTCTGCATAGCTTTGAAATCCCTTCAGCAATGGGGACTCCACCAGTGCCCTGGACAGCCTCTTCCAGACCTTGACAACCTGTCTGGGGAAGAAAATGCTCCTGCTGTCCAAACTAAACCTCCCCTGGAGCAATGTGAGGCCATTTCCTCTTGTCCTATCATTTGATCCTTGGGAGAAAAGACCAATTCCCACCTGGCTCCACGCTCATTCAGGGAGTTGTAGCAAGTGATGAAGTCTCCCCTCAGCCTCCTTTTCTCCAAGCTGATCAACCCCAATTCCCTCACCCACTCCTCATAGGATTTGGTTAATTTTATTAATACTTGCTATTTTTAATATAATAAAATTATTTAATAGATATTTGCAAATAATGCATTTATACAACAGGTTTATAAAGAGCAATTTATTATTTCTTTTTAAATCAAGGATTGATTGGAGTCTTAACCAGATTTGGATGCACGGGGGACAGAAAAGTCAAATAACCCCCAGGAGGGCTACAAGGACAGAGCCATCTTGGCCCATGCCCAGGAGGCCAAGACTTCTGTATGTGTGGTTGAAATCTGGACCTTTTCTGTGGTCTCTGCAGCGGCACTGTGTCTTCCATTTTGTGTGCCCAGTGCCTCTGGTTGTTCTTCTGAAGAAAGTAACCAAGAAAAAGCATCCTGTGAAAAAAGGTAGGCAGGGCACCAAGCAGATGAGGGGTAACCACATTGGTTCCTGTCTGTGCTGAGGCCCTGAAGGACATGGGCACCCTGGGGAGAATGAGTGGTGGTGGGTGACAGGGGTCTACTGCCCTATGCAAAGAGGCACTGTGCTGCCTGTGTCCACCACATGTGGCAGCAGCAGCTGTACAGGTCCTCTGAGGAAACAAGCAGAGGAGGAAGTGGGATGGAGGTTAAAAATGCTTTCATGAAGCTGTCCTACTGACTGCTGAGAGAACACAGTGCAATTGAAAACTTTGGTCAAAGCTATCTGAAGGCAATACTTTCACTTTATCAAAGGGATTACTTTAGGTCATCAGAGAATCCCAGTATGGTAGAGGTTGGAAGGGACCTCTGGGAATTACCTAGTCCAACCACCCTCCTAAAGCAGGATCACTCAAAGGAGTTTGCCCAGGTGGGTTTGGAATCTCTGTAGAGAAGGAGACCACCATCTCTCTGGGCAGCCTGGGCTGGGGCTCCAGCACCCTCACAGCAAAGCAGCTTTTCCTGAAGTGAAATCTCTTGTGCTCTAGTTTGTGATGAAGTGTCCTTGGAATGATCCACACTTGGTTTCTGTAGACTCAGCCCTTCAGGACATCAAGCACAGTGCATGTGCCATTAGCAATGACGTAGGCACATGCAGTCACCCTACCCACAGGACGAGCCCAGGACTGTATCTGTGCTTCAGTCATTAAACCCAACAATTAAATGTTTCATCTTGGGGCTGGAGCAGGCAGAGAGACAACCCAGAAGCCCACTGTGAAATCAGGAGTGTGTTGCTCCACAATCACCCTGCATAGGCCGTTACCCTTCTTCTTTTGTTCTTGAGAAAACATCTGACATTAATTAATTAATCTGGCATCAGTGGTTGTGAGGATCTTGTTTTCTGGCTACAGTTTTAGTGTAGGCAGAGACACCTCCAATAGCCCTGGTTTGGAACATACTGTTCCTTAAATCATAGATGTGCTTTGGTTGGGAAAGACCTCCAAGAACATCAAGTCCAACCATCAACCTAACACCACCATGGCCACTGAACCAAGTCCCAAAGTGCCATGCCCACACATTTCTTCAGCACCTGCAGGGGCAGTGACTACACCACCTCCTTGGGTAAATCCCATGTTCTCCTATCACTATTACTTACAGCTATAAATAACAGCTAGAAAGCAAAACTATCAAGAAAAACAATGTTTCAGTGTTGTCCATCTTGGAACAGCAGCCTGACAAAAATGGTCAGTCCCATAGTTAACATGAAGGCACTTCAGACACCAAGTAAATATTCAGCAACGATTTATTGTCTGGTCTTTGTTATTAAAAAAAAAACAAACAACCAAACAAACAACAAAAGGCAAGTATCAAAAAACAGCAAAGATTTCACAAGTTCCCTTGCAGTAAAATGGTGAATGGAAAATACATGTTTCAGTCCTGGCCCTAAACCATCAACAGTGATCTGATGTCTGGGATGTCCTGGCCTTTCCCAACTCTTTGTGAGGTACTCTTCTGTATTTTGGAACCTAATTTGCCCACTATCTAACACACTGTGGCCCAACCCAACAGAAGGGGAAGTCCCTTAAGACATTAGGAAACAAAATATGGGAGCTCTGAAAGGATAGATTGGACACCAGCAAATGTTTCAAGCAGCCACTTCATTGTGCTTGACAAAATCAAGCCCCTTTCAAGTTGCTGAAAGGGGATTTGCTGTGTGAAAGCTGCTTTTCCTTCTTTTCAGAATCTTTGCTCCCACTGGGCTGGGCACCAGCACAAACGGACCATCAGCCTTTTAAGTTCTACCATCCCAACTGCATGATGAACAACTTCATGAGCTTCCTGCTGCAGACCTGGCACCTGACTGATCAAAAGGAACCTGAGCAGGCTGTGAAATGTGAGGGTAAGGAAAATACTCAACTCTCTGGAATGATAATTGGGATTAGAAAGGAGTTTTTGCTTGCTGTCATGTTCAAGGCTGTAGGTTCAGAGGTTGACCAAAGGAAGCATGGTCCCATAACCTATTTTAATAGCTGCCTCACTTCTCAAATATAGATCTTAGGGCAAAACACTGCTTGGCTAGCAGAAAGAATTAAGACATTGCCCTCAGTCCCTCAGCACTTGCTTGAAAAGTCAGGTTGAAATCAGCCATAATTACACACAAATGCAAATCACCCTAAAGACAAAGCTGTACGTGTCGCTAGACACTGTCACTGAAATGTTTGCCAGTACCAAATATTCCTGTTAGAAACAAAATTACACCTTCATCGTTTTCCAGAATTTAGCCAAAAAAGCAACATAAAGAGAGATCACGATACGCATTACTGGTCAGGTACGAAAGCAGCTGCGAGAAGGCAAGCTGAGAGACAGGCACTGCCCATGGGGTGGCAATGGCATTTGGTGGTTTGGGGTTTGCACCAGCACTTCCCAGACCCGGGAGGGCAGACAGCTGCTCGCTGCTGGATTTAAACTGTCTTCCTGGCAGTCAGAACGCGTACGATGGACCCCACTCCTCCAGCAGCCAGTGCCTGGGAACAGAAACATGGGAATTAACCCTGGGTCAAGGTAACTACAGGCTGAAACCACTGATCAGAAAGCCTTTCGAATTAGCATCTCACCTTTTACATTACAAATAACAGAGAATCACAAAAAAACAGGTTGGAAGGGACCCCAGAGATCATTTGGTCCAAGCTTCCCAGGTGACAGTGCAGTTGAAATGAGCTGGCCCAGCACCCTGTCAAGCTGAATCCTAGAACTGACCAATGTAGGGGAATCCATTGCTTCCCCTGGGAGATGACTCCAGTGCCTGTACTCCTGGGGAAATGTTTTCTTCTGGAGACCGATTGGAATCTCCTCAGAAGTAACTTGCACCCATCAACCCCCTGTCGTTTCCATGGGACTTCTTGTACACAGGGAGTATCCATGGTCCTGGTAGCCACCCTTTCTCTACTGGTCCACAGTACTAAGGTCTCCCCTAAGCCTTTTCGAGGCTGAACAAACCCATCTCTCTCAGCCTTTCCTCACATGGCAGGGTTGCCAGCCTTCTGGACACTTTCCAGCCTGCCCACATCTGTTTTGTGTAGCAGACAGCAAAACTACACTCAGAATCAGGGTACCAGGGAACATGGATCATGTTTGCTTTAAAGGCAATTATTTACCAAGCTTTTATTTCTAAGTTGCAAATTTTGCTTCCCTCTGGGAAGGAAATTCTAATTCCACCCACATGAATCACTGGACCAAAGGGTTTTGTTTCCTTCAGTCTAACATAAAACCAAACTTTAACTGCAGAATCTTTACCCAAGTAATGAGAAGCAGGCACATGAACCGGCAGGACCTCCTTAGAGCATAAAATGTGACATTTTGGTTTTACCAGGCAACAAGGTGGTTCTTACCAGGCTTGGTGAGCATGCCCCAGACCCAAGAACCTGCTCCCACAAGCAACCCCTGACAAAAGCAGGCCCTGTAAATGCACCTTCTCATGCCACTGGAGCAGCACAGCACTGCTGTTGTCAGAGGGGCTCTCAAAGCCTTTGTAGATGTACTTCATCAGCAGGTCAACCCCGTTCTTGTCCAGCGACTGCACTGCCTTCTCAATATCGTTGGCTTTGAAGGAGATGAGGACCTTCAGGACAATGCTTTCTGCACGGTCCTGTCAAGAAATGAGGTAGGCAAAGATGCGCTCACCCCCATGTAAGGTGCATTCATCTTTCCAACAAATGAAATCAGTTTTTCAACTTTCCGACAAATAGAAGTAGTTATAAAACAATTCTAAAGGCTGACTGAAAAGGGCAGGTTGTGTACAAAGCTTGTGATGATAACATGTAACAGATAAACAGCACTGAAGAGCTGAAATGTGTTTGTCCTGTTATGTTTTTTTCCCTTCCCTGCTTGTGGTTGCAGCTCTCCATCTATAAACTTAAGTTATGGCTAAATACTAATTTTGAAACTCAGGGTCTAGCAAATTTGCAAATAATGACCTGACTTCTCTTTGTCACCAGAGCCTCTCTGTGCCATTTAATGAGATACTAGGTTATGTTATGGTGGTGAAATACTGGCCCAGGTGGCCCAGAAAGGTTTGCATTAGTAACAGTTTGTAAGTCTATCTGGATGTCATTTCAGGCCCAGAAATGTGTGGGGCATGATTATGGCAGCTATTAGCCATGCAATCATCAAAGAGCAGCTTTTCCTGCTCATCCAGCCTTTCCTCCTCACAGAGATGCTCCAGAGCCCTCAGCACCTTTGTAGCCTCCACTGGGCTCTCTCCAGTAGTTTCCTCTCTCTCTTGAACTGGGAAGCCCAGAACTGGACACAATGCTTCCAGATATGACCTCACTCGGGCAGAGTAGAGGAAGAGGAGAACCTCCCTCAACCTGCCACTGGCCACATTTCTTACAAACAGCTGGATCTCAAAACCCTATGAAAATCCTTGGGAAAGGTGAAAAAGTCTCCACAGGCAGCCTGGTGAGCAGCATAAGAAACATACCCGTGGGACTCTCAAGCAGGCAGAACAGACCTCCCCAGCCACTCGCCATCTGGGCAATTCCACGTCTTATCTGCCTGTTCCTGCTGCCACTGCAATCAGGAGCCATTCAAGGTTTAGTCTGCAGAGGTTCAGATATACAGGCATGCAGCAGGCTCCCACATTCAGTCACAGGGGGAGTGCTTGCCTATGCTGAGGTTTTGAACAGCTCCATTTTGATTGGATGCAATAACCACCAGTTCTTCCTTTTTTGTAGGTTCAGGCTCTGGCTGTGCTAGCAGCTTCCTGAGTCAGAGGTGATGACTGTACTTGTGGTTCCTCGACTGTCCAGTGCAAACTACATCTGTGCCCTGCCAGCTCTGGATCAGACAGAGGCACCTGGTGCTGTGTGGGCACACAACACACTAGCAGTTCTGGTAGAAGAACACACAAAAAAAGATCTAGCACCAAATTGAAGCATAGATGACACACAAATCTATGGTATTTTGAACAAGATTAAATCACTGGAGGTCATGGATGTTTTGACACCAGGGAATACCCTAAAACCAGCTTCCTTGGGTTCCTCGAAGTTGGCAGGGTTGGTGCAGAAACAAAACACGATTTTTAAGGAGTGTCGGAAGTTAAGGCTGTAAAAAATATCTCAGAAGTGAGAATGGGCTTTGTTCTAGCTCAAACCAGGAGAAGGAGTAAGCCACGAATGAGTCAGTTCCTATTCACCTTTACTGCCTGGTTCTTTGTGTTGATGGGAGGGTTCTTCAGAGCCGCCTGTAGTGCAGCCATCATGTTCCCTGTGCCAGACGGTTAAGGACGAGATAACAAGTATTTAGGGAGCAACAGAATCAGCTGCAGGGTAGTGAGACCTGTAGCTGGCTTGTGCACGACTGAAAATACTTAACGGTTCAGTGGCTGAAATAATTCCCTCAGCAGCCAGCACAGCCTACATTGTAAGGCTTCAATCGTCAGGCCATTAGAGGAAGCAGCAGCACTGAAAGGAAGCTGCACACTTGCACTACTGGAGCATACTTATTAGGCTCTTCACCGCACGAAGATCTAAGTAAAATAAATTATTTCCCACCACGTCTGCAATTCGTAGCCTTCCAAAACGGGCCTCAGAGAGAGCAACTCAGCAGGGGCTGGTGTCAGGAGCTAGTCCGTAAGCCAGCCAAGCAGGGAAGCCGGCGGCGGGCACACGGAGCTCTGCTTTCCTTCACAGAACAACCCCTTCCTTCCTCCAGCCTTCTCGCCGCTCCCAGATACGGCAGCCCTGGGCAGCCGCCGCCGCCTCTGCCGCGATGGTGACAAAGCGGCGCTGGCTTCCTTCTCTCAGTCCCGGCCGCTTCTCCTTGTCAGCCCTTCCTCCTGCCAGCCCCGGCCGCCTTTCCCCTCAGCCCTTTCCTGCCCTCCCGTCAGGCCACGCCAGGCCCGTTCCCTGCCCTCAAGCCTCCGCACCCCTCCCTCACAGCCGCCGCTCCGCTCCTGACAAGACTCTTTCTCACCCGCAGGCAGAAGGATATTGCCGCAGGCACGAATCCACCTCGCCCTCATCGGGCCCCGCTTGCCCGTCGCCTCCTTCTTCCTCGTCCACGAACTTGTTCTCGTCGTACTCATCGACATCCACCCGTCGGAAGCGCGCCGACGACACCGTGTGCTTCGCCATGGCCGCCCGCTCGCCCCCGCCGCCGCCGCCCAGCGCGGCCACGCGCATCGGGCAGGCGCACTCGGGCACGCGGCGGCGGCTCGAGAGGCGAGCTGCCATTGGTGGGCCGCGAGGTGCGTCACGGGCCGGGGCGGGGCTGCTGCTGCGGGCGGGCCCCTTAAGGCCCTAACTGTGTGGGTTTGTGCTTCTGGGCGGCCCTGGCGGTGCGGAGGTGCGCGGGGCTTGCCGCGCTGCGCTTTTGGGTGCCTTTCTGGCGGTGGTTGCTGGTGTGGGCCTTGGGGGTGTGTGGCGTGTTGTGGGGCTTGGTGGTTTGTTGGTGTGCGGCGACTCTGGTGGTGCGTGTCTGGTTTTGGGTGTGTGGTTTGCAGTGGTGTTCAGGGGTGCGCGGTTTATTGTGGGATCTGATGGTTTGTTGTGGGGTTTGGTGATGTGCGGTGAGCGAGCCTGGCGGTGCGTGGTGGTCTGTCCGGCCTGTGGCCCGCTTCACCTGATGGTGTGCAGCCCCAGGTGTGGCTGTGCAGGCTCACCGTGTGCAGTCTGTGTGCCAGTGTCCACCTTCATCTGTCAGTGTCCAGCCTCTCTTACCAGCTACTTCTGCGGAACCACTGACTAGCCATTATGCCGTGCCTCAACTTTGGCCCATTTTTCAGACGGGTATGAACCAAGGCAACACCCTGCCAACCACTCCCAGGTTTTTCCTGGGCACAAAATGCTTCCATATCGCCTAATACAGTGTTAGTACAACATGTGTGTCCTGGGGTTAATAAGTGCAGTTTGGTCCTGAATTTGAAGGATTGAACACCACTTTATTGCTGCTTGATCATAAACAACAGCAACAACTTTTTAAAATTACATCATCGGTTCTATGCTTTTGGACAGTTAAGTAATAGAGAATTACAGGGTCATTTTGGTTGCTAAAAAACCTCTAAGATCATCGAGTCCAACCATGAACCAATACTACCATGCCCAATAAGCCATCTCCTAAAGTGCCATGTCTATATGTTCTCTGAGTACCTCCAGGGATGGTGACTCCACCACCTCCATGGACAGGGCTCCGAGCAATCTGCTCTAGTTGCAGATGTCCCTGCTGACTGCAGGGGGATTGAACTAGATGACCTTTAAAAGTCCCTTCTAATCCAAAGCAGTCTATGGTTCTATATTGAATCACAAAGTGAAAACAGTGCTTTAAGTGATAGGAACTTCTATTTCAAGTTACTTTTAACCGTGTAGATCTGTGCAACCCATGTTATCCTGTTAGATATTTCTTGCTCATCAGTAAATGACAGAAAATGAAGCTTTGTGAAGCTACTCTTACTGGAAGGCAACAGCCCTAGAAAAGAAAAACAAATAAATGACATATATATACACACACACATATATCTGTGTATATAAATCCCACTGATATTAAGCAAACAGCTGGTGGCAAAACTTTATTCACATATCAGCATTAACTGCAGAACCACCTTCCTGGCAGAGGAGGAATTTAGATTATGTCACATATTCCACCACAGCTGTCTGAGCTGAGAGGCTACAGTCCAGCTGTAGTTGTGGTTGCAGCTCATGGACTGTTTATATTTTACTGGTAGAAATTGCCTTAAGGGCAACAAATACATTAATCACAGGAGGTAATTGGGAGATGCTGAGGTTTTGGGTTTTACTGCTAGGGGTTTAGGTTTGAAAGGTGTGTGACTAAACCAAAAGCGTGGTATCTTCATAATCAGATATTTGAGACCCATGGTTCTTCTCTGGGCTAACTTTTGTAGGAGATGACTTTATTGGTGCAGGGATTTTGCCATTTGTGTAAAACAGAGGTCTTACAGCCTCAAAGCAATTCAATCTGTAGCACCTTCAGAGTAGAGGTCTGCCAGTTGGAAGCATAGCACTGAAAACATTACAATCACTTTGTTTGTAAAATGCCTTTAAGATCACGGAGTTATTTCAAAATTGCAAGTTTCAATGAATTATCTCTTTGGCATTCTTAAATGCCTTACAATATTTTTAGGTTTGGGGTATAGATGTTCCCTCTGAAAGGGCAAAACTGTGCCTGGGTAAAGCACCAAGTGGTTTTGAGATGTGGGAGGCAGCAGACTGCCTTTTGTGCCTTGGAAAGGCTGTTGGGAGGCCGGGCTAGGAGAAGGAAGGATGTTTAAGTTCTGCCATGCAGCAGGCTTTCCCTGCATCCCTTGTGGAAAGGCTTCCCTAAAATACCGTTTTGTTCCCACAAAGTCATTAATTACATGTGGATTTTGTTGATCTGCTGAGGTTTTTGATGGTGGAGTTAGGTGAGAAAGGGTTGACCTTGGGATGCCATACACAAAATTGCAGAGAAGATGAGGCCATGCCCCCTCAGGCAGCCTTTGCAGGGTCACCTGAGTCCACAGGCTGGAGAGGCTCCGCAGAGCTTCACAGTTCCATGCAGCAGTGGGGAAACTGTCCTCAGTGTGATAAAGCTGGGAGAAGAAGATGCAGAGTTTGATTTTTGGATGCTTCAGCAGGAAGTTGTAGATTTTACTTACACAGCAGTGGAAAGCCTCATTACAAGGAGAGTAATTGGAATAGAGGATAATGCGTCCCAGGTTTTCATAGGCACCTGTGACTGCATCCAGATAACCACCTGCCTCAAACAGCATAGATTCAGGGTGGCTGCCTTGGGCAGTACAATTTGTAGCATGGCCTTTTTGGACCACTCTGCCTGAAAAACTCCTCAGTTCATAGAAAAGAAGGTGTTCGGTCTGAAGAACTGCTCTTGATCTGTAGGGGAAGCCAAAGACCCTGTGAAATTCTGCATAAGGGACCCTGGCCTCTTCACCAGTCCGTATGTGGTAGGGACACTTGGCACAGATGCGGTTCTGTCTCTGCCAGCAGTAGGGCTTTACTACAGTCCCCTGGCTTGTCAGGTATTCACGGAAAACTCTTTCCTGCTGTGGGTTCATGTTCTCTTGAAAAATCTTCCTGTTTATGTGCTGCCTAGCTGGCAATCCTGAATGAAAAGGAAAGGAATATTTTAGTTCAACTTGCATTGCACTTAAACGGCAAAAATAATAGGGGGATAGCCTCTTCAGAATGACACGTGCAGTGGCATACGACTCCTTGAAACGAGGTTGTAGTGAGGTGGGGGCCAGTCTCTTCTCCCAGGTAACAAGCAATAGGGCAAGAGGAAACGGCCTTAAGTTATGCCAGAGGAGGGTTAGATTGGAAATTAGGAACCATTTTTTCCCTAAAAGGGTGATCAAGCCCTGAAACAGGCTGTCCAGGGCAGTGGTGGAGTCTTCATCACTGGAAGCATTCAAAAACAGATAGACACGGCATGTTGGGACATAGTGGTATTGGACTGATTGTTAGACTGGATGATCTCAGATTTTTTTTCCAACCTTGATGATTCTATGATTATGGCAGCATATAGAAACATGACACAAAGAAAAAAGCTCTGTTGCAGCCTGGGAACAGCTTTAGTTTTCACAAAGCAGCCGTGTTTGAAGGCCAAAGACATGAGGAAAATGCATTTCTTAGGTGTCTGCCCTTATAGTCTAGACAGGAGAAACTGCATCATAAAAAGAGCCACGTTTTTCAGGACTTGATTAGCAGATGAGCTTCATGTAATCTGGCCAAGCCAACAAACACCAACGAAACAAAGCAACAGGTATAATCACCCTCAAAACAACAACAACAGAAATAAAAAGGTAGAATTACCATCTCTGCAGCTCCAGCTCAGGAGTGTAGTAAATATTTCTGTGATTTCCTTCACTAGATTTTTAGGATTGGTTCAGAGATGCCACTTCCATGATATTGAAAGCTTTATTTTCAGAATTATATGAAAGAAGAACTGTTGCTGCCACAGTTTTGGAAGCTGCGCTGTACAAGGACCTTTTCCCAAGACGGTAACTTTGCTCCAGTTTTAATGCTGAGGGCAGGCAGACTTCTTTTGGTGTTTACAGGTGCCAAGTGCTAGGAGACAAGAATCCAAACAGGATTTTCTTCACACAGCCAGCCACCAATGGCAGTTACACTGTCGTGCTTTGCCTGTCAATATTTGTTTCCTATCTCCAGTGATTGTGTCCTTTGTTTCTTTAGTGCTGTTCTGATACAGCTAGAAGGTGAATATTGTTCTAACAAGCATGTTACTGAATTTGTTTGCAGCTGATTCTGTGCATACCTGTCTCTGGTGCCAGCTAGACAGAAAGCTCCTCATGTGCTCCTGCCCTCATATGCAGGCTTCGAGGTTGGCCCTTCCTTAACAGGTTTGTATGTCCCTCACTGAGGCTGTAATTCAAACAAGCAGTGGGCAATTTAATGGCTAAGCTAAATCATGCCTGCTTGGCTTGGGCAGGATTCCAGCGGAGTGCAAACACAAGTTTTGAGTAGAAGAACATCTTTTGGCTCGAGCAGATAATGACTTTTCTTCACTGCTGCTCTAATTGAGCCACTGATCAGCCTTGGATCTGATTTAATTCCCATACTACTTTTTCTGACCATGTTCAGCTTTTCTGTCTGCACATTTTATTACAGCTTGACTCTGCATTTCATGGTATTTTGCGCTCTGACTGTCAGTGTTTAATTTTTCTTCTTAAATTACTAATTTAATTAATTTGCTTTGTTTTCCACTCCTGACCCTGTGCCAGTTTCCATGTATTTTTCTGTGTTGGAGCTCTTTCCAGATCCAGACCATTGTGCTGTTCCCTTTCAGATTACATCTAAAGATTGACTTCCCGACATCGAGGACGCCCCATTTGTCATTTTTTAATTTTTCTGTGTGGTTTTGATGTTCACTTTTACTCTATACTGTCTGGTGCAGCATCATTGTAGGAGCAGCTTGTCTCAGGAAACAAAAAATGCCTTTGCCGCCTGGCATAAAAAAATAAGAGATCTGAAGAAGGGAGTGCTGGATGTTAGGAATGATCACCACCTCAGTGGTTCTCCTGTGGGTTGGCAGTATCACTACTGACAATTTACAAAGCTGCAAATATGGGGCAAGGTTCCGGTTCCTTGTTGGTTCCGTTGGTGCTTGTGCAGAGCTGCAGTGGCCGCACGATGGCAATGTTTGGTCACCAGAGGTCGCGCTCGTTTTACCCTTGGCGGAAGCACCGGCTTCAACTCCTGCTTCAGCGATTAATAGGATGCTACTAGATGCACTTTATGAAGTTTACATGTCCCTCTAAAAATTGCCTTTTTTTGTTTGCTTGTTGGCCTGATCAAACCCCAGCACATTCAATCTTCTCAACTGACAGCATCACATCCTTACAGGGAGGGAGTCGATCCGTCTAATGGGGACGTTTGGGACTCAGTTGGAAGAATGCTGTCATATCTGCAGCTTATTTCTGTGTGCATTGCACCAACCTTTGACTTCTTGGCCAGTGCTGTTCCCCTGAGCCAGCTGTGGTTTGCAGTGACAAAGACTCCAGCCTTCCCACTCACACAAATGCTCCACCAGAGAAGGACGGGGAGCAGAATCCCAATGGATCTCTGCATGTAAATGGCAGAGGCTTCTTGTTCACTATGTTCACTACGTATGATTATTTTGGGAGATGTAAAGAGGAAAGATGTGCACGTAAAGCAAAATAGAAGTATCTGACCACTTACATTCACAGAATAAGCCCATTTCTGACTTAGAAGAAGCCAGAAAGATGCTGTTGTGTTTGGGGGTTTTGTTTGTTTGTTTTTTGTTTTACCCACAATTTTTTCTAAGGTAGAAAAAAAAAGGAGCAAGTGTTTTTATCTTAACCCGAGATATATAAACATGTACATATGAGTTAGGTTTATGGTTGGACTAAATCTTATTGTTTTTTTTAACCTAATTGATTCTCTGTGTGTATACACCCATGTGGATCAGGCAGCTAAAAGCCCTCAGCATTCAGCTCTCTTGAAGGGGAGGAAAAAAAATCCCCAACAAATAAAAGTGTTCCCATGTGCAAATTTGTGGAGTAATACTGAACAGCTTGGCAGCATTTGTCATCTTGAAAGTAGTTTATAAATCTGACCAAGTGGTTGAAATATAGACTGGTCTAAATGGCTCTCTTGCTGCTGTTCCTGCTGCTTAGTGTCACTGAGACCCCATGCAGGGGAAATAGGTAAAGGGGCTCCTGACTTCCAGGGCACTCAATTTGTCACAGTGATCCTGCTGCACCTGCAGAGGCAGTAAATGCTGCAGACTTCAGCTCAGATTAACAGTTTATACACAACGGAAATTTGGAATTCAGATGGTTTCAAGATGGGAAATGAAAAGTTAAGGTACTCAAAAAGACTTTCTCTCTTTTGGTAATTTTGATCTTGAGCGGGGAGGAGGAAGAATTTTACCTGGTCAGGTACCTAGGTTGATTCTGTAGTTCTTTATAAGATGATTCTCTCTAGTGCCTCCTCTTGACACTAATGAGTTGTAAAATGTTTGGAGATCTTCAAAATATGTAGTTGGCTTCAGTGTTGTATAAAGCCCATTGATTTTCATTCTCTTTATCCTTCAAATGAAACACACCAATCAAAGTACTCAATGCCTCTGGATATAAGCAAAATAGGCAAACTGTTCCTTGGCCTTGACTGATTGTCACTTGGCCACATCTTCTCTGATATTGATCTTGAGCCCTTCATGAGCTCATCCTCAGGAGAAATTCTTCATACTAAATAAGATGTACAAACCTGAGGATTTTAACACTTTTAACACTTGATGTTGTCAAGAAAAAATCCCATCTTTGTCTATCACTTTCACTGTCTGAAAGCCTCGTCCTGATCCAGCAGATTATGTCTACTGGATGCAATCAGAAATTCAAAACACGAGTTAACAGATCCAATTCTATTTAAAATTATAATTATACCCTTATCTCTCCCAACTGTATTTGGAGAGGACAGGTGTATAACTTTAAGGGATAGTTTTGCTCGTGACTAAAACGCAGCAGTCTTCGGGGCAGGAGCTGTTTAACAGTGCTCCACAAGATGGTAGGAATGTTCACAGGAGGAACTGGAGGGGAATGCTTTATTCAGTTAAAACTGCCAGAGAAACTTCTGTGGTCAGTACGTAATTACTGAGTTTGGAAGTCAGCCAAGATAGAAGCCATATGTTCTGCTTCTAGGGGAAAAAAAATCAAAAAGCTTAATGAGCAGGGCTGTGAATTTAAAAAATCCAAATTATTAGCTAAAACTTGATATGTCTTCAGGCTAAGAAGCAACACAGAAATTCTGATCCATCCCAACATGGCCAGTTTGGACCTGATAGTGTTTTTTTTTCTGTTTTAGACTTGGGATGCTCTGATTTAGGAAGGTGTCTTTTGGAAGCAAAGTTGCAGGCACCAATTAGGCAAAAGCTGTGTTTTTTTCAGATGTGTAATCACGTCAGAAATATGATGTTTTTATTCCCCAAACTAACCCATCATCTGCCTCCATAGCCCAGTACCAGTGTGGTTCTCTTTCTGGGAGGGGATGTGGTGCTTCCCCCCAAAGCCCAGCCCTCACTACTAGAATGGTTCCTTTTTTTAAATTTTTTTTTAGTTTGTTTGCTGCTGAAATAGGAGTGTTGAAATTCTGTTGCATTTCTTAGTACAGCTTGGTTCAAAATAATCTCTGTTGGAAAGCATTTTACACATGACTTCATTCAGTAAGAAGTTTATCTGAGTTCAAAGTCCAGAGCAGTCACATGGCCCTTTAAACAGCCGGAGACTTGACGTTCTTCTGCAGTCCTAAGATTAGAACCATCAGGAGTAAAAGAAAGGAAGGGAGAAGCAGGATGCTGTCCGCACCTGCTAATACACCCACCCACAGGGACAATTTAAACCTGAGTTGTGGTGGCATAATCTGCCTCCACGCTCAATAATCTCAAGCTGATTTTACATGTGAGGTTGGGATATCAAGTGCTGCAGGAACAGAGCCCTGGCATTTTGCATTCTGCCACCAAGCCATAAAGATTAGTGAGGATTTAGAATCTGAGTTTGGAACATTTCCTGCTTGAGCTCATGTGAAAGTCAGATCTTCAAAACACGGTTCCACCAAACTTTCCTCACTTGTCTTGCCCAGCCTCAAAGTGATTTAAATTATCACCTCACTTTCAGATTTTTTTCCATTGTTCCACTGCTCCTTTTTTGTCTCTTTTTGTCTATCTTTATGTCTAAAAATAAGGATTTTTCCTCTGTCTATCTATTCAGAGCGGAATTTAAAGTTTGGTTAGTTTTAAATGCTTTATCCACTGATAAATTTATGATGCCTTTGATAATAACCCACCTGGATGTGTTCCTGTGTGATCTGGTATAAGTGATCCTGCTCTAGCAAGGGGGGTTGGATGGGATGATCTTTCAGGTCTGTTCCAGCCTCTGACATTCTGTGTGTGTCTGTGTGTAAAGAATAGAAGCTGTACTGTGTGCAGTTCTGGAGCCCCCCCCGCCCAAGAAGGATGTGGAACTGCTGGAGAGAGTCCAGAGGAGGGCCACGAAGGTGATCAGAGGGCTGGAGCACCTCTGCTATGAGGACAGGCTGAAAGAGTTGGGGCTCTTCAGACTGCAGAAGAGAAGGCTTCAAGAAGACCTTGTAGTAGCCTTCCAGTATCTGAAGGGGGCCTCCAGGAAGGCTGGGGAGGTACTACTGACAAGGTTTTGTAATGACAGGATGAGAAGGAATGGGTTTAAGCTGGAAGAGGGGAGATTAAACGGGATGTTAGGATTAAGTTCTTCACAGTGAGGGTGGTGAGACACTAGAATAGGTTGCCCAGGGAGGTTGTGGCTGCTCCCTCCCTGGATGTGTTCAAGGCCAGGCTGGGTGAGACCTTGAGGGACCTGTTCTAGTGGGAGGTGTCCCTGCCTATGGCGGGGGGTTGGAACTGGATGATCCTTGAGATCTCTTCCAACCTAAACCACTCTATGATTCGATCGCATTAGGTAGGTGCTGGTGAATCTGGATGTGGGCATTAAAATAGAATTTTGCTGTTGAATTAGGGTGAGATTGGCATAAATAGCACTGCAAAATGCCAGACTGGTCTGTGAGCCAGCTACCCTCTGGTTCATTCAGTTTAAACAGTCTCTGTAGATCACTTTTCAGCATGATCATAAACCTGTGGAGGCAAATGGCCGTAACTGAGGTTCAAGTGTTTTCTTCTCATGCTGTTACTTTTGCTGGCTTTCACTCATAGACAAGCAAACATCTAAAAGGGCCCTTGAAAGATTTTCTGGGCTTGGAGACACATATTTGTATCTAAGGCTACTTGAGAAGGCGTCAGGAAAAATGGGAACCTGGAAACACAAAGTGAAGACATTCTAATCATGCTTATTTCAAATGCAGATTTCCCTTGCTTGTGAGAATTCTGGGGAATGCCCTGATTCTACTAAGTTTAAAATTACAAAAACGAAGGCTCCTACTAACGTCACTGGGACTGTTGACATGGGTAAAATTAAGTAGATGTATAGATCTTTGCAGGGTATGGGACTGAAACAGAAACAGCTGCCAAAGGTGATTTAGTTACTGTACAGCTAGGGTATTGGCAGCTGAGAGTGATGGTTAACATTGCATGAAACTGGTTACATTGGTACCTGCCATTACTGTTACAGATATGAATTTGGACTGATGTGTGGTTAGATGAGAAAAATGTAAACAGTGGTTAGGAAAGAGGTATGTCACATGGCAGCTACAAATGCACCCCTCCCCCAAATTAATTAGGATTCAGATTTTGCAATGGTATTGCTGCCAGTCTGCAGCCCTTCCTGAAGCTGGTGTGAAAGTTACACCCCTTTTGGTTAAAGCAAGGGCTCATCTGACTTCAACACAAAATCTTTCAAACCTTGAGAAAGTGAAAAGCTCTGAGGCTGTTCAGCAGTAACCTGAGTTTGTTAGCTGGGTTCCTATCTCAGGGGCTAAGCATGAGCATTGCCATCCAAGAGTGAGATGGTCTGTAGTTTGTATGTTTTCTTATGTCTCTCTCTCAGGTACAAAAAAGGGTGTTTTACCTCTTGCCCTGGTTTCATCTGCAGCAGAGCAAAGCACCTGGCAAAGTCAAGCACCAGCATTACCTTGCTTTCCCTCTAAAAGAAAATACAGGTTTGACTGGATTTGGTGGAGGTGCAGCTCATGAAAGCAACTGCTGGTATAATTTTTCTGTTTGAAAGAGAAAACAGTTCATTTCCCAGCAGTGAGCATACTGAACGTGCTTCTTGGTTTTGCAGACAGAGGTGAGAGGCAGGATGCTGCCCATGTCAGTGAGGTTTGCGTGTGGATCTGGAAGGTCCTTCAGCAATGTGAAGCTTGGTATTACACACTTACCGTATGCCACCTGCTGCTCTGGGTTTTCCAGTCATCCTTCTTTTTGTGTCACTTTGTCTTCCTGGCCAAGTCATGCTCCTCTCCAAGGCTTTTGGTATCCTTTGGTTCTCAAAAGAAAAAAAAAAGAATGTTTTCTAAGCAATGCTGATCCACACTATCCTCTGCTGTCATCATCTTCTGACTTGACTCTTTCCAAGAGACTGTTCTTTCAGTTTCTTCCAGAAATCTAGTAGCACTGCTCTAAAGTCCTTTTTCCTGATCTACAGGATGACCTTTCTCTTTTTACAGGACTTAGTCAAGCTTTTTTTTGCTCATGATTCCTTCTAGCCCACTGGAAGGAAGGGGAAGTTCATGCCTATCTTTCCTGTCTGACTTTTACTCCTTTGGCTCCATTTGTAAGCACATAATAGATACATCATGTCCAAAAGTCATAAAATCCCACTAAGCCAGGGGAGTTGTGGAGTCTCCCTCTCTGGAGATATCCAAGACCCACCTGAATGCATTCCTGTGTGATCTGGCATAGGTGATCCTGCTCTGGCAGGGGGGGTTGGACTAGATGATCTTTCAAGCTCACTTCCAGCCTCATACCTTCTGTGATTCTGTGATGCTGATAATTTGAGTTTTGCTCATCCTTTCCTGGGTAAGGTATGATTTGCACACTCTCGACACGGGTGAATGATCAGAACCAGACATTCATGTGCTCAGGTTTCAGGGAACCATGTGGATATGGTAAATGAGAGAGGGTTTGCTTTATTCTTCTCTCTAATAATCTCTATAAAGGTTGTTGTGTCAGTTTGTGAAGCTCACAACATATATATTATATTAAAAAAAATTATCTATCTATCTCTACATGTGTGTGTGTCTGCGTGTGTATTTGTGATCTTTCTTTTGTGCTAGAAAAATGCTATCCTTGTGTGTGCATTGCCCTAGGAAATATAAACTGAAACTGCAGCAATTAATCTAATATTAGTGGTTTCATAAACTTGTGCACAGCTCTTTAACTGGAAACTGCAGAGTGAGATGTACTATTGGCCTCAAAGGCAGGATGGAAACTTCACATGATAGCAGATATTCTGAAAAGAGGGTGAATTTTACTGGAGAGAGGTTGGTAGTGGTGTTAGTTTGGTTGGGTTTGGGATGGGTTTTGTTGGCTTGTGGTATTTTTCTCCCCCTAGTTGTTCTGTAAAGATGAATTGGTTAGTGGTCTGACAACTTTTGTATGTAGTCTGTAAGTTACTGTGCTTGCATATGGGGGAAATCTGGCCCTGTTTTGATTATATTCACAGGCTTAAAAAGTGTGACTAAATAGGTCATAAAAATGAAAAAGGTAGATTGCCTAGTGAACTAGCAAAACCTCCATCTGTCAGGTTGTTTCCAATCAATGTTGAAGAGAAAGTAAGAATGTTATTGGAAAATAAAAAGGATTGCTATTGTCTGGACTGAACAGAGGTAAAACCAGAGAAAATGAAAGACAAATGCTCGCTGGCTTTGGAATATTATCAGTCTTGAATAAAGCAGGAAACTGGTGAGTCAAGAAGAATCTGTAAGTGCTGTGGAGTGAGGAAAGCCAGCAGTCTTCCATCCGAATTAATGGTCTTTGCATAACCTTGAGATAACATCACATCCATTGGGGTGAATTAGTCAATTACATTCCTCTTCAGCCTCCTGACACCTATCTCTTCATTTCAGTGCTTTTCCTATGCTTTTCCTACTCACCTCTTCCTGAAATGGGAATTTTCTCCTCTGATGACTGAGGGTTGCTCCTGTCTGACACTGAAACTGGGCAGTTTCCTCATTAGTCACATAGAGATACAGCAATCTCTTCTGTTGAAAGGGAGATGGGTCCCATAGCATTGAGGTGAATGAGGCATAAGGAATACCTAAATGTCATAGGCAGACATTTCAGGAGAGCAAAAAGCAGTAAGGAAAGACTGTAGATGAAGTAACTCAGGATTTATTTTTTTTTTTTATTCCTTCATTTAAAATCCCATTCCGTCGAGTGTGGTCACACCGCAGATTCTAGGTTGAGAAATTCTTCTGTATCACTTTATGAAGTGTCACCAGTGAGCTTTGTTTGTCAGCAGCTGGACAGATTTCCTCCTGACCTATGCAAAAGGCAGCAAACTTGCCAAGAGCCTGTGTTTAGTGATAGAAAATAGAAACCCAGAACATAAGCTTAGAGACAGAAGGAGAAGGGCTGGCTGTAATTCACATGAAACACACAAAGCAAGTAGAAATAACCAAGAAATGATTGAAACCAGCTACTGCATGACTGTTAATACTATGCTGCTTCATCTCCTTTCCATTTCAAGTGAGGATGATTCTTGGAACTCAGGCTCAGATTGTTAATGTGTGTAAAAATGTGCTTCAGTGAAGGTCAGTAGAGCTAGGATGGTCTCCAGAAGCACAGAGCCAGGGATAGTTTTACCGCTATTTGCAAATGTGTCATGAAACAGGCAGTAATGTTACTACTAATTTTTGTCTGAGCTATGAGCTGTGTACACATAGAATATTGAACCAATGTTCAGGCCAATTCTGACCTCACCTCCACTCATCTACTTTAGGGTCCTTATTTTGAAGTAGATGGAGTTGCCCTGACGTAAAACCCACTGGAGTTGTGACCCCACTCCATTAACCTTATAACCAGGCCAATCAAAATTAGCCAGTGCAATAAAGGATGCTTACACCTTATCACCTCCTCCTTCCAAACCAGATGCCTCCTGAGTCAGCTTAGACAGACTGAGAAATGATGGCTGTACAAGACAAGGAGGCCAGAATTTGGTGTTCTTTGGGAACACCCAGTGATGTCTACATGTGGGCATTGAGCCAGGGCATCCCAAACAGCATCTACAGCCCTTGTGACTCTTGAAGTTATTTACAAGAATGGCCATCAAAGAACCAACACATAGGGATGATGTACATTGCCAAATGGTTTAGTGGGGCTCAAGGTGTGGTTTTGGGCCAGTTCCACCTCTAATCGTGTCATTAAAACAGTAGAAAAGGCAGTAATATTTCTTTATTTAGATAACCTATGTTCTCTCACTATGCAGAGCTGAGTGTTAGCTAAATAACAGGATTTCAGATCTGCTGGCCTCTAATAGAATAAGACTTTTTATAGCGGAGGAAAATCTGCTTTCAATTGCTAATGTTAGGCATTATTTTAGTCAATGAAAACAAAGTGTGCTTGGGAAGTTGCCTAGAAGACATGTGATTTCAGGGTATTGCTATTTGCTTTTGTATGAGAGGAGAGCCAGCTTTTTTATGTCACGGTTGGATAAAGTGATGCATTCAGTCTGCATGATGGGAATTCACTCCGACTCCTTTGATACGCGTAGGGCAGCTCACAAACGGGAGGAGCCATTTCTGTGTGCAGCACTGAAGCCTCTCATTTTGTGTGGTTAATAATCATATCAACTTCCCAAATTCTGTCAGTCATCAGTAAAAACTGCAATAAGAAATAAAGTTCTGTTTCTAGAGGTGTGCACTGTCTGAGCTGGTTTATAGCAGAATCACTAAGGAGAGAACGAGGTGTTTTCCAGTAAGTAGGTAGTATCAAGACAGTGAAAAGTTGGAGGTTGATGTTATTTTGTGTTAGTTGCACCGTTGATAAGCAGTTGTGCAAGCAGAGGAAAAAGTAGGACAGGAAAGTGGATGAAAACAAACAAAAATGTGAGAATACCACTGGCTGTGGAGTGCATGGCACTTACAGGACAGAGGACTTCCTTCCTTTTCCTTCTCTGCCCCTTCTCCCTTCTCCCATTGTGAAACTGCAAGGATTGTGTGACCTCATTTTGCTGCCTACATGATTTCTTGACTCAGTCAGTTGAGGCTTCCTGCGTTCTCAGCTTCGTGTCATGTTTAGTGGTGGTGGGCAAACCTCCAAGGCTTCAGATTGCAGATGTAGATCGGATAAGCAGGGAAGTTATCTCTTGGAATTAAACCTCATGGGGCTGTGGTCTGCTCCTTCCTGCTTCTGGTTGTGCTGAGAATACCTCAAAGCCCTTGCTGTGATATCTGTGTCCAGATATTTCAGACACTCAGATTTAGTTTCAGGTTTAATGAGTGCTAGTCTTTTAGATGGATAAACTTGTGGTCAAGGAATGTTTTGTCATTTTCTTGGGTTTTTGTTTTGTTTTGTTTTGTTTTGTTTGTTTGTTTGTTTTTGTTTTTTTACTCCCCACCCTCTTTGTTTGTTGTTTTTATTTGTTGTCTTTATGTTTTTGCATTTATTTTTTGTCCTTATTCTGATTAAAGATTATTTTCAAAGTATTGATGTCCTGGTCTGCTATATGACCCTGTTTCAGGACTTCTAAACCTGAATCCCTGAAACAAGGGTTTTATAAATACCAATGAATTAATTTGATCTCTGGAGATCCCTTCCAACCCCTAACATTCTATGATTTTATGATAAATACCACTTTGGCTCTTTCACAGAGGCAGTCCCTCCCACTGTTTTAACCACCTGAGGTTCGATTCCTGCTCTCTGTCTGATACTCATCCCTGCCACATTTCACCCTCACTTCTTGGAGACTTTTGAGATGTTCAATTCAGTAAGTCTGTGAAATGTGAGGAGACCTGACAAGCATGTAACAAAAGTGCTAAAAGCTGGAAAATAAAACCAAGTTGTAATGTCCCAAACTGTGCTGGAGTTCACAGTGAGCCCTTAGTACTCACAGGATTTGCCTAGAAAGCCAAATCATAACTGAAGGTAATTCCTTGTTCTGTACAACCTTTTGATGCTCTTCAGGATGCAGGCTGTGGTGTAAACCCATATCCTCCTAAAACAGAAATCGAAACAGATCTGATTGAGAAAAATGAACATCTGGCATAGCTGTGTCTCTTGTAAAGAGCTTGGACTTTTGTATCCCAGAGTGGGAGAAAAAAAGAAAAAAATTACTTACTGTGCTATAGGAAATGCTTAAAGAATTGCAATTTTCTTTAGGTTTTCAAATGCTTTAGCAGGGCTGTGCCTGGATTTCTCATCACGTCTTATGAATCCCTGGACAATTCTTAACAGCACTTGTGAAGACAATGCAGAAAGGTTTGTGTGTGTTTGCTGGGTGTTGGTGCTTTGATCCTTGATGTTTATACATTTTTATGCGTCTTTATGCATCTATAGGTTAAGGGTTAAAGTTTGACAGCTGGGACTGCTACCTATCAGACCTCTTCTATCTCTACTTTATGTACAAGTGCTTGATAAGTGAAGTTATAAAGTGCCAGGTCTCCAGTTTGATACCAGTGTGGAATGCAGCAGATGAAATATTTTGCTGCCTCTTGACTTTCTCAGCCTGCACAGTGTGTTGTATCACATTTTGTGCTCTGTAGTACCATAACTCATTGTTTCACTCTCCACTATCACAGTTTCTACTATTGCCCTGAATTTCTATTTGATATGTTAAAAAATGAGTTGTGTTTACTTCTTGTATTCTCCAATCTAGGTTGTTTGAGAAGGGCATTTTTAACCCACGCTTTCTGTAACTCTTTTTTCCCCACTCTTTTTTCCTCTTGCATTCTACTCTTCTAGAAGAGTAATAGGTTCTTTTGTTCTTTGGTTTTTTCACTTCTCCCATTGAATTCAGCAGGAGGAGTATTCAAAAAATCTGTGTATTTTTACCATTAAGAAAAAAAATACAATTAAAATGACCTTGTTGAAATGAAAACAGATTATGACAACATTTGCTTTCAAAATACAAACAGAAAACAAACAGAGCTCTGCACAGGAAGAATGTAGCTGTTTTCTGCTTTGGTCCAGGTGTCACCCTGAGTCACAGAACACCTGGATTTCCACCCAACATATGGCTTGTAGTGGGATAGCAAAGCATAGTTCCTTTACATGGAAGAAAACCTGCTTTTTTACTTGCTTTTAATATTTTTAAATATTTTAATATTTTTAATATTTTAAAAATAATTTAGTATTTCAGTAGCACCTTCAGTCTGATGGCTTCAAAGTGCTCCACAGGTGTGGAACTAAACTCCTCAAGGCAGGAAGAGTTCAGTTGTATTTATTTATCAAGTGTCTGACAAAGGATTAGATCTTGGGTTTGCTGTATTGGTTCTGTCACACTATGTGTAAGAAACAACTACATTTTCTTGGTGAAAATGGGGAACCCTTGAAGAGATCTCTTCCTTCCTGGAGACATGGCTACAGCTGAATGTTTACCCTCTTGTAGACGTGAGAATCTTGAGCGTGATGTGGTTATTTTGTTTGGTTTGGAAGAGCGAAGGAATGGTGGAAGGTGGACCAGAACCTGCTGTAAAGTAACTGTAAGTAATAATGTCCTGTGTGAGGCAAGTAAGAGGTGTCTGAAAATATCAGAAAGTCTTTGTTTTATTTCAGAGCTTGACTTTGCTCTAAACTAGTTTACACATTTCACATAAATGGACACAAGCCCTGTGAGGAGCAGCTGAGGGAGCTGTCGTTGTTTAGCCTGGAGAAGAGGAAGCTCAGGACGGACCTTATCACTGACTACCTGAAAAAGAGATTGGAGCCAGGTGGGGGTTGGTCCCTTCTCCCAGGCAACAACTGACAGAATGAGGGGAGACAGTCTCAAGCTGCACCAGGGCAGGTTTAGGCTGGATGTTAGGAAGAAGAAGAATGATTGGCACTGGAACAGGCTGCCTGGGGAGGTGGTGGAGTCACCATCCCTGGACGTGTTTAAAAAGAGACTGGATGTGGCACCTTGGTGCTATGGTTTAGTCGTTTAGATGGTGTTGGGTGATAGGATGGACCTGATGATCTTGAAAGTCTTCTCCAACCTGATTAATTCTGTGATTCTGTGGTCCTCTAGATCCTGCAGGGTTTTTTTGTCTGTAGATCCTGCAGGAATTTTCACTTGGTTTTGTTTCAAATGCCATTCTCATGCCTGTTAGCACCAGTAGCACATTTATTTCAGCAATTTACAACTGACAGAATCGTGAGCACTTGTGAGCCTCTGGCTGGGGCTAAAGGTGGTAGGAGTCTGGCGACAGTTCTGCTGGGAGGTCTCTGTTTTGGGGAAAGATGTTTCAAAGCCAAGGCATGTCTAATGAACCACACTGATTCAATGGCCGACCCATTTTCTGGTTCAAAAAGCTTAACGTGAAAATTGCTGGGGCAGTTCTATGTGTTATCTGTGTTTTAAACATAAGCGAACAAAGAAAACCTCCTAAAATCATGTTGGTTTCTGAAAATTATGTGAGACAGTGCCCGAGCCCTGACTTCCAATCCTCAGTAATCAATTGTGCTACTTTCCTGCTGTACTGCTCCCCTTCTGACCCAAGCAGTTTGCCAGTATTTTGGGTTCTTACAGACTTTCCTCATTAGGAAGGGAAAAAAAAAAAAAATCATTAGAGCCAGACAGTTTGTGGCTTTTCAAAAACTCTGTTCACTTTTTTATTTAAAAAAAAAAATCATTCAAAGCAACAACTTTGTATAGAGGAGGAATCAAACTGCCACAAGGCTTTTAATTTGGCTTGTAGGTAGCACCTTTCCCATGCTCTTCTCTGTCATTGCTCAGCTGGCTGGGTATCCCCCTGCCACCATCTTTCCTATCAGCATTCTTTCTTCATCCCAGTCAACAGAGGAATGCTTTATGCTAAAACTTTATGCTAAAACTCAAGTGGAAAAAAATTTCTGTTGATGATGGCAAGTACATATAATTGGGAAGTCAGATGCAGCTACTGTATTTAGCCATCTTGCATGACCTTCTGTTGAAGCTACTGCCCCTGTAAGTGAAAATGCCCAAGTGTGTCCACTTCCGAGGTGCCAGAATTTTTATAGTTCACTGCAGGAGCACCAGTGGAAGTCACCAACATGTCGTATATTTGTGTGGAACTGTAAACTGCTGTGAGTCGTCCAGTCTCAGAAGGCTGCAGCTCCCTTCTCCTCTAAAAGCTTTGAGAAGGTCTTCATTTTCACTTTTGGCTGATTCCAGAATCAACTGTACCTCTTAGTGTCTTCAGCTGTTGTAGCCAGTGGTGTATAAGATCCCTTTCATGCCTAAGACCACCTTTCTTTTGGTTACAGTTGTGGAATCAAACCACCTCTTTTTAAAGGTTTCCTAATTTTACTTTACTCCAAATTTTCATCTCATTTTGTTCATGTTTTCAAATTCTCTCTAATCTGAACATGGTTTTAGTTATGGGCCTAAGCGAGTGAGGTTCATGTGAGTAGGTTGTCTTCTAGCTTGCATTTCAACTGAATTTTGACTCACTTGGTGGATATCAGCTTGACTTAGCTAAGCAGTAGAACTTTCTCAGGTAGTATCACAAAACCCAGCACTTGGATGGAAGGGAGAAGTTTTTTCATGACCTTGCTGTGAAAAAGCCTTCTGACTGGGGCTCAAAATGTTTTCTCCTGTGCTTTCTTCTAGCAGGCCATTTGGCACAGACATGTTGGTTGGGCAGCCAATTGGTGGTGAGGACCAGCTACAACATAAATTGTTTTTAGCCTGGGCTGCATGGGCAGGAGGGTAGCATATGGGTGTTTGTAAGGGAGCTGGGCTATGTGGAGGGAGGGATGAAATGGCATAGCTCAGAGATTGATTAGAAGCTCAGCTTTGGTTTTGTAAGCAAAAGAATTATTGATTTGTTTCAGGTCCGTATTACGAGGTTTCATTATAATGTCTGAGTTTCATAGAATCACAGAATGGTTTAGGTTAGAAAGGACCTCAAAGATCATCCAGTTCCAACCCCCGGCCATAGGCAGGGACACCTCCCACTAGACAGGTTGCCCGAGGCCTCATCCAACCTGACCTTGAACTCCTCCAGGGAGGGAGCAGCCACAACCTCCCTGGGCAACCTGTTCCAGTGTCTCACTACCCTCACTGCGAAGAACTTCCTCCTAACATCCCATTTAAATCTTCCCTCTGCTAGTTTAAACCCATTCCCCCTCATCCTGTCATAACAAGACCTTGTCAATAGTCTATCCCCAGCCCTCCTGTAGGCCCCTTTCAGATATTGGAAGGCTGCTATAAGGTGTCCTTGAATCCTTCTCTTTTCCAGGCTGCAAAGCCCCAACTCTCTCAGCCTGTCCTCATAGCAGAGGTGCTCCAGCCCTCTGATCATCTTCGTGGCCCTCCAGAGTTTCTCTGTATCTGTTCCAAAACCCCACACAGGAGGTTATCTGAGACCTGTTGAGTATGCCCTGCGTTTCTGCAGGCACTCTCAAGCACGGAGGCCATAACTACTGAAATCTAGTGTTCCTGTAGTTCCTGTTTGGAGAATCTAGAATCAGTGGTGCTCAGAATGAAGCATTTACCAAGACAGGGTCATTTTTTATCAATGAGAAACTAGAAGGGCCTTCCCTCCTTTCCAGCTGTAGATGATTTCCATCAACCATACAGCAGTTTAAATTTCTGTTCAGCTTGGCTTGAATCCGCTGGTTTAAGGGGGAGGGTGGCAGGCAGTGTGATTGCCTGGGAAATCAGGCTGAAAAAGAAAGAGCTAATTCCTTCAGTGTTGTTTTAAAGACTTAGCCAGCTGAGCCCTCAGAGTAAGGTTGATCCTTCCCAACATCTCATCAGGTTCTGACGGCTGTGGTTAGGAGTTTTATGACCTGCTACTAACTTATAAATCTCTAGACTTAGAGTTTCTTCTTCAGCATATACATAATGCCTTTTTAGCTTCAGGTCTGATGAAGAATGGGTTTGCAGTTGTCACTTTCTCTCGATTTCTTGTTCAATAGATTTCAGGTATTTGGGTAGATGATACATGGCAAACGCATGGCTGCACCTCAGGGAGAAGACTCAGAGAGGTCAGTTCCTTATCTTGGGAGCCTTCCCAAGCTACTCTTGTGTAGGTGATCTCTTGGTTTTAATGGCACCTTTCTTTGCAGGGGGAACATGATAAACTGGAAGAATTTCTCCATGGTCTTTGCTAAATATTGTTTAAGATACCATTCACCCCACTCTGCTTGTATTGTTGCTGGCCTGGATACCGAGATCAAAGGAGGCTGTAAAACAATTCCTCAAATAATTGAGCAGGAAAAGGTAAAACAGTGACCTAGATAAGAAACATTTTCACAAGCACAATAAATAAGCCTGATAAAGTCCTGAACAGGGACTTTATCATCCCTTTGTTGTCTATCTCCCACGGAGACTAATTAAGTTTGCCCATGGATCTTCTTTAGCATACCTGTGTACTACCTGCATTTGATCTGGGTATGCTTGTACTCTGTTCATGTATTACCACAGGAGATCAACAAAGATGATGGAGGGCAGGTTAGCACAAGTAAAAGACTGGTTGCCATCTGACTGTTCTGGGAGATGGCTGGTGATGTGTTCTGATCCAGAAGCTAGTCCTGACTTGACTGTGATACACGTCGTGGCTTTTCTCCTTAGGTCTTTTGATTGAACATGTAAAAACAGGCAAGTTAAATGCCCCGTGCCTTAAACACAAAGCACTTGTAGTTTTATGTTAATCAACATTCATATAATCACTTGAATTTTACTTTGGAGTATTTATTTCCATTGTTTTCATCTAAATACTGTTGGAGGAACTTCTTTCCTTGTTCCTCAACTGTCAATTGAACCACAGGAATTTGTTGTTTGTCCACTGATGAGGCTGAGAGCTGGCCACAAGGTTACAGTGAAGGAAATCCATAATAATATAAGAAAAAAAGGTGAGGAGAAAAGGAAGAGGACCTGTCCTGGCATTCAGAGTGCTGTGATGACACAGCCCCAGGGAAAGGACAGACCTCCAGATCGTGAAGTCTGTCGCCTTAGGGGTGTAGCACTGCTCTCTCCTCTCTTCCTTCCCCCCTCGCTAAACCATTAGTGGCCAGGCTATTGTAAAGGGTTAGTTAGTATTATCTTGATGTGATTAGTGATGAGAGAGAACCAAAAAGGTCACTTTCCTTAAAAGGAAGAAAGGAACAAAGCTGAAAAAAGGGGCAAATGCAAGGCTGGAGTGTTATCCAGTATCAGTGTAGGAAAAACACAAATATATATACCCTGGTCTGAACCCAATTATCAGCCTTGCCTGACTTCCCTGGAGATTTAACTGTTGGATCTCTTCCAGAGCCCAGCTATGATCTCAGATGCTTTGCATTTTGAAATTTAAATATAAGGAAGTTAGGAAGTAATATATGGATTTTCAAATTAAAGCCCGTGGAGCAGTTTGATTTGGAATAGCAGGACTTTCATGGTTCCTTGGCTGAAATGTTGGCTTTCTATGTTTTTCTAACTAGACATTGTGTTTCTCTGGATAAAAATAATGCCCATCAAAATAATCCTGGAGCCTGGGGAGATGTGGTGATAGCTGCATAGTCAGCGTTGGTTTTCTAGAGGGTGGAAAGGGATTTAAAGTAAATCTCTTGGTGTTCAGATTAGACTGGACAGAATCCTTATGTGTCTGACAGCTGTTAGGATTTCAGCCACATAATTATCAATCTCATCTGGCAAGCTCCTCCCCAGTGTGAAGATGATGAAACTGCAAGACATAGAAAGTAACAATGGTTGCATTATCTTAATATTTTAGATGCTAAAGGAGTTATCAGGAACATGCTGTAATACTGAATCTCAGCATGGTAGGGAATGGAAGGGACTGCTGAGGATCATCCAGTTCAAAGCAGGGGCACCCAGAGCAGCTTGCCCAGGATCACAATGTCCAGATGGGGCTGGAATCTCTGCAGAGAAGGAGACTCCACAACCTCCAGGGCTCCAGCAGCCTCACAGGAAAGAATTTTCTCCACCTGCTCAGATGGAACCTCCTGGGCTCCAGCTTGTGCCCATTGGCCCTTGTCCTGTTGCAGGACACTATTAAATGAGCCTGGCCCCCTCGTCTTGCCTCCTGCCCTTTAGCTATTAAGAAAGCTCCTCTCAGTCTGCTTTTCTCGAGCTCCAGGTCTCTCAGACCCTAACAGAGCTGTCCCAGGCAATTCTGCATCTTTGCAGCCTCTACTGGACTCCACAGTAATTTGTGGGACATGCCTGTCCCAGGAAATGTATATTCAAGCCCAGCACAATCATAGAATGGTTTAGGTTGGAAGGGACCTCAAAGATCACCCAGTCCCACCCCCCTGCCACAGGCAGGGACACCTCCCACTAGATCAGGTCGCCCAAGGCCTCATCCAACCTGACCTTGAACACCTCCAGGGAGGGAGCAGCCACAACCTCCCTGGGCAACCTGTTCCAATGTCTCACCACCCTCACTGTGAAGAACTTCCTCCTAACATCCAGTTTAAATCTCCCCTCTTCCAGTTTAAACCCATTCCCCCTCGTCCTGTCATTACAAGACGTTGTGAACAGCCCCTCCCCAGCCCTCCTGTAGGCCCCTTTCAGATATTGGATGGCTACTAGAAGGTCTCCTTGAAGCCTTCTCTTCTCCAGGCTGCAGAGCCCCAACTCTTTCAGCCTGTCCTCATAGCAGAAGTGCTCCAGCCCTCTGATCATTTGATCATCCTTGTGGCCCTCCTCTGGACTCTCTCCAACAGTTCCATGTCCTTCTTGTGGTGAAGGCTCCAGAACTGCACACAGTGCTCCAGGTGGGGTCTGACAAGTGCATGGGATGATGACATTGGGTATGCACCTGTTGCTGTGCATTGCTGTTGCTAGTTGTTAGTTCTGTGTCCAGCATCAGGCTGTTGTGACCAGGTCATTCCTGCATAGTCTTTACAAGGGATCCACTTTCTTCATTGTGGTGCTGGTTGCCACTTGACGTGAAGCATCTCCATGGATTTGGTGGGCAGACAGGTCAGGTTGTTAATGAGTCCAGTGTTATTTTGAAAGACTGAATGTATTCATTACAAAAATGAGCTGGAAATAACATCTTACAAAAGTCATGGTGCATTTCTTTGTCAATGATTCTTTGTTGGTCTCAGCCTCTGTTTCTTTCTGTAAGGGTCTGTTCCTAGGCTGCCAGGCCTGAATGGAGAATAGGAAGTCACTCCAGCTGTTTTCCTCGTGTTGGCACTCTGTGCTGAACAGGAATTGCTGAGCAAAGAACATCATTTCCCCAGAGAGGTTTGCTGGGGTAGCACAAAGGCAGGCTGGATTATTTTTTTCATTTTTTTAAAGTTAAAAGTTCCTGCCAAATACTATCATCAAGGAGTTGGGGGAAGGAGAGTGTGAAAGAAATCCATGAAGTCTGGAACCTACTTGGAAGAGCAAGAAACCTGCCTGGGGAGGGAAAAGAGTGGTGTTTTTCTCTGTGGAACTCTTTGCTTTTTTAACATATAAGCACTTAGCCAGAAAAGCCAGAAAAGAGGACTAGGATCTTTTCTTTCTTTTTTTTTTTTTTTTTTTTTTTTTTTTTTCCCCCCCCCCCCCCCTTTCCCCTTTTTTCAAATTTTTTTTTTTTTTTTTTTTTTTTTTTTTTCCTTTCCCCCCTCCCCCTCCTTTCCCTATTCTGCAAATATTGTTTCTGTCTGTTGCTCCTCCAATGAAGTTGGAGGGATTGTGCAACCTTGCACTTGGTTTTGGACTAGCTAGTGGAACAAAAAATAAGCAGAATTCCTTCTCTTCGGCGGGTGCCAAATGATCATCTGACACATTGTGCCACGTTACGGTGATAAATGCACGTCTGGACGTGCTGTGCACTAAGCCCTAATTCTGGTTTCTCCTTTTCTGCGGCTGTGGCTTCTTTGCTTTCTTTTTGCCATTGAAGAGTAACTGATACGTATCTGGAGGGAAGTGGAAGAGACAGTGCCATTTTGCTTCTTGCTTGGAGGTTTAATCCAGGATGTATCCAGAATGACTGATGCTGTCTGCTGCTGGTTTGAGTACTTTATTCCAGTCCTCAGTGCATTGGTGACCACCTTAGAAACGCCCTTCCTGCACTTGACACTTTCAGATAGTCTTACAGGCAGTATTACTAAAGAGTTGCCTTGCAGTTTCAGTAGTCCTCTCTAGCAAGGCAGTTTCAGGTAAGAAAGTATTTGTAGATGAAAGACCTCATTGCTGTCTACAGCTACCTGAAAGGATGCTGTGGAGAGGTTGGTGCCGGTCTCTTCTCTCTTACTGTTTAAAGTGGGAATGGCCTCAAGCTGAGGCTTGGTAGGTTTAGACTGGAAAAAAAAAAAATTCACCGCAAGAGTGGTCAGGCATTGGAATGGGTTGCCCAGGGAGGCAGTGGAGTCACCAGCTCTGGATGTGTTTAAAAGCAGTTTGGATGTGGTGCTTGGGAATATGGTTTAGAATGCACCTTGTAGAGTGGGGTTATCAGTTGGACTTGATGATCCTGAGGGTTTTTTCCAACCTGAATGTTTCTGTCATTATGTGACTCTATATTTTAGCTTGTTCTTTGAAGATGCCTCAAAATCCCTGTAGTGTGGAAGGGAACCAAGGCTGGCAAGTTACATATAGCTCCTGGCAGCAAAGTTGTGGACAAGTATGGAGTAACTTAGAGGAAAAGTTCCTCCATGGTTCCTATCACTGTTCAGTTTATAAAAGAAAAGGAGATAATTTCACAGAATAACAGATACCAGGCATAATGGGGATTGGAAGGGACCCCTGGGCATCATCTAACCCAACCTCCTTGCCCACAGCAGGTTCACTTGCAGTGGGTTGGACTTCAACTTTTTGTGTGTGTGCGCATTTTAGTATTTGGGGTTTTTTTACTACAACTGTATAATTATTAATTACCTGCTCTACTTCTTGATTTCAAATCCAGTTTATCTCCTTGAACACAGTAACATATTGCACAGTTAATCTGCTGTTTGTAATATTCCCTTGAAAAGTCTGTCTTCCTTCCTGTTTATTGGGGTGTTTCCAACCCATCTCTGGAGAGCAGAACAGTTGGCTTCTGCTGGAGCTTTTGTGTACAATGGTTAGCCTTGGCCAGTTTCAAAGCTGTTACTTCTNTTTTTTTAAACTGCAGAGAGACTATGTTTGACTTCAGCTAGATCTTTCCCTATCTAAAGCACATTTTTAGAAATTAAAGGAATTTGTAGTGAGGTGGTTGTTGGTCTGAGCACTCAAGTAGCAAGTGATGGGATGACAGGAAATGGCCTCAAGTTGTGCCAGGGGAGAACATTTGGAAAAATAGGTTGTGTGTAGGTTGGACATAAGGAAAAATATCTTCCCCAAAAAGGTTGTCGAGCCCTGGAGCAGGCTGCCCAGGGAAATGGAGGGGTTTAAAAGCTATGCAGACGTAGTACTGAGGGACAAGGTTTAGTGGTGGACTTGGTAGTATTAGGTTGGACTTGATTGTGAAGGTTTTTTCCAGCCTAGAACATTCTATGATTCTATGTAGGTTTTCTTACCTTTTCTCTAACTCAGATAGGGTCTTATGTTCATATATTTATAATTAATATAAGCAGAAGGACATTTCTTCTCTGAGCCTGTAGAAATCTCTGAAGTTAATTAGTTGAGAAGCTTCAGATGCCTAAGAGATTCACGCCCTGTGTTCAGCTGTCACTCTGGTAGATACTTTGAAAATACCTAAGCCAGGTATCCTGTGGCTGTACCAATCACAAAACACACTAAATATTTCTATTTTGGCTAGTTTGTAATTTTGCTTGAAGGCAATGGAATCACTTGGAGTGGACCACGGAATCATTTGTTGTTGTTACATCCTGTTGCTGTTCCATTCCTTCTTTTACACAGATACCATTTTTTAACATAATGTTCTAGACCTGGATTCCCTCTGAAATTTTCCACTCTGCTGGTCTCTGGACACAAGAGGATTTCCCCTTCGTGGAGCTCTGTTTATGTTTTCATTTTGCTTCATTTTGGACTTTGTCTAATTCTTCAGTAAGGATCAGCTGGAAGAGAATTGGGGGAACTGTCAAAACACGGGCTGTTTCCTGTCATTGTCTAGAGCCTCATGTATTGTGGACTCCCATCTCCTTCCTGCCTTTTGTTTCTGGGTTGATAATATTGTCTTTAAATAAGTCCAAATAAAAATAGATGTAATAGAGCTGCAAATAGAAGCTAGAATCTTTAAACGAATGTCTTTGGTGTCTGCACACAACGTGCCAATAATAATAAAACTACATAATCCCAGAGGGGGCTGAAGTGTTTACAGCCTGTGGATCTAATCCTGTCACCTTTCCCTCGCAAGGGAATCCACTGAAGTCTAACGAACCTGACTGGGCATCTTTTTTCCTTTGTGTAATGACCTTACCCTGTTCCTGTGCTTCACAACAGAGAAACATAATGGACATTAAATGTCAAATGTATTGCTAATTACACTTGATAACTGCTTTCAAACTGCCATGCAAGATATCCCATTGGAGACCTCACAGAGGACAAAAGAGCAATATCACACTGGGACCTGGGCAAGATGGAAAGAGTCCAGCCAGGCTGGAGAGGGCAGCTCACCATTGTACAGGCAGTTCTCTTGGAGTATGGGATATTTCAGAGGTAGAAGCAGTAAAAACAACTCAAGCTATCACAAAACCAACTTGACTCCAAATCCCAGCCTCCCCAAACGTGGATTTCATTTCATTCAAAAGATAGAAACATCATGTAGGGGTTGCCGTGGTAGTTGGTAAAACCCTGAAATTAACTGTTTTAGTGGAATGTATCATTAAAAAAAACCTAATGTGGGGACCAGCTGATATATTTCTAAGGTTAATGGTCACATATTTATTTACAGTTCTCTTCTTTTCTCCTCTCTGCAAATCTAAACAGCACTCAAAAGAAAGCTGCAGTAGAAGCCTGATTTACTGGTGCCTACTTTGCTCTGTAGCGGGGCTAGAAAGAGGGCAATAAAATCCTTGTAGGATTTGCTGGAATCAGGTATAATGAATGTAGCATTAAAGAAAACAAGAGACCCACAGATAAGCTGAATTCTTGCTTCACTTCAATTATTTCCCCTTTAACCAGTGAAGTGAGTGAAAAATAATGACAACTCTGGCTTGTTGGTTGCTTGAGCACTGGGAAAAACATGGGATCAGTAGCCCAAGCCAACTGGAAAACGAGGTTCATTCTCATGTATTCACTCTGAGCTGAATTGAAGCCTGTGTTCTGTTTTCTGTTACATTAATGGGAATCCTTTGCTGGCTTAGATCAACAACACTGCCATCTGAGGCCACAGACTCTCGGAGTGCCCTTCATACATGAAAGCTTGCAAGAATTTGGTTTAGAGCTGCCTGAGAAATCTGTCCATGCCATTCAGCAGTCTTCAGCATCTAGAAGAGTTGTGGTGTATGACTGGCACTCAGCAGGCTTCTTAAAATGGGATCTTTTTCTGAGTATTTCTCAGTATTTTTTTTTTTGAGTAACTTGAAGTATTTCTAAGTGTTTTGAAATACATCGTCCCCTAATAAGAGGGGATAGATTTTATGAGTTAAACATAGGCCATTTAGAATAAATAAGCAAATAATACACCTTACAATAGGAAGAGAAGGATTTATGATTAATTTATCCCTGTTAATTTAAGGACCTCTCATGGGTCGAGTGTTGTGTTTGTGCAAAATATTTAGATGTGCTAAGCTTTGGACTGAGGGTCACAATTCCAAAGATTGCTTTATGCAGGTTTCCCTCACGTTTTAAGTCTAAGATATGGATTTTTGATGTTTTATTTGTGATCTCTAACATATATAACACCATTGAAAACTTGTTATTAACAGGATTTGTTATAGGAAGAGCATTTAAATTAAAATTCTTCATTTACTCCTAGTAAGTATGTATATATGAAGTGAGTCAAGCTGAAGACACCTGATTGTAACTCAGTGGGTGGGAGGGATAAAGTTCTTGGTCTTTGAACTAATTAGATATAAATAGCTGGCAAAGATCTGCTCAGAAGAGCAGGAGGCCCTGGATTGAGTGGGAAATCCTCCCAGTATCCTAAATAATAGACAGTTCAATGTAATTATTAAATTAAGCCCAGCATTCTCTGGAGAGTGCTTGGATTAAAGGATAACAGAGGGATACAGACTTCTAGGAGAGGAAATACTCCTTTTTTTAAGAGGTGAAATGAGAAAGACTCTAGAGTCAAAATTAAGGAGATGAAAATCCTTATATATCCTTTATATATTTATATATAACATGTAACTGAGCATACTGTAACAGGGCCATAAAAGGTGAATGTGCAGTATGTCTGTAACCAAAGCAAAACAAAACAGAGCAAAAGGGGAAAAGAAAGTTATGTTTGTAAATGGGAAGTTTTATAAGCTCATTTAAGCAAATAGATTTCTTGTTCTGGAAACTGAAAGTTGCTAGAAAAAACATGAACTATGGCAGGTAATTTGGGAATGAGGAGAATGACTGAGTACTAACTAGCCAATAACGTAAAAAAATCTGTAAATGTACTGAAAGTTGGAAGCTGCGTATGGAGAGTCATGCTGTTTATAGAGATAAGAGAGCAACCAGGGAGAATGAGAGCTTTGCTAAATCAATCCAATACATATTTGTGCTGTCACTAATTTAATTATTAAACCTTGCTTAGTTGAAAAAAAATCTGAAAGACAGAGGAGGCAACCTTTTGAGTGACATCCGTATAGGAGAGCCATTTGATTCACAAATCAGGAAAAAAAGGATTTTCTTTTCCTTAATTCAACTGCTGCAAAGAAAATATCCAATTTATATCACAATGTCTGTAGGATTTGACATTTTTTTCCCTCATATTTGTTGGACTTACAATGCTGTCTACAAGCCATGGCAGGACAACCCCATGTTTACAACACTAACGCTACTAAACAGAAGTCAGTCTGTTCCTTGAGAGAGGAAGAAATTTGAGAGCTCCATCTCCCTGTCTTCTCCCTTAATAAGCAATAATAAAAGAAACACGGTCTCAGGTCTACAGAGTGAATCTCAACAGCGTAAGCAACTTTCATTTCATTGATACCCCTTTAACCCCCAAGATACTCTTCTTTCAAGCGTGTCCAGTGTCTGAATGCCCTAAACTCTTAGTCTCTGCTCTAAACTCTTGACCTGTCATAGCTCCTTTGTACCATCTTTCAAAAGAAATTGCTGAGTGGCATTACCATGTAACATGGCATTTACTTGCTTCTTGGATGTTTTTTTTTGTTTTTTTTTTTTTTGGAGGTATGATTAAATTATCATGAAAGGGTAGTAAACTCAGAGGCAGCTCAGGGAGAACTCTGTGATTAAACTACCAGCTGAGCAAGACATGGGTTGTACTGGTGGCAGGGTCTGCTGCAGGATCCAAATCTCCATCTGGCTGTAGTCACCAGGTTGTCCTGGAGCTCTGCTGTGTGGCAAGGCCAACTCCAGCTGACCATATCTAGCGAGTACTAACGGGTTGCCTTCTTCAATCTCAAATATTTTTCTCTTTCTGCCATTTTTCATGCATCTTGCGACATGAAGACTTGGTCTGCTCTTTTATGGAGCTGTTATTTTTTGTCACTGCCCTTTTAGGTATATAAAGTTGGCTGGATAGACTAGTCTTTTCTTTTCGGTCTTCCTTAACATTTTGTTGGAGAAGGGAGTGATAATTTTTATTAGTTCTGCGTAGGCGCTGAGGTTGATTCTAGTCTCATGACAATGTAGATTGGGAGAAATGGAATTGACGTCAGGAGAATTACCCAGAGTCAAATTTGTAATTGAGCAATGCCTTTTCAGACTATTAAAGTATTTATTCTTTGCAGAAAGCTTTTGAATTGTTCAAATGAGGCCCTTGGACTCTGCTCAAAGGTGAATTTTTTGGAAAGTTTGAGCACAAACATTTCATCCATCTATGAGTATGAGGAGAGTGGAAAACTATTTTTCCTCTCCATAAAGACTTTTTTCTGCCTTCATTTGAACAGCTCTGCAGCATGAGTGTGCTAAAGTTTGGCACTGAAATAGTCAGAACTGTGAAGTGTCTTAGTTTTGGCTTTGATTTGACTGAGTTATGAGCCTTAGAAACCCATGTACTCAGCCTGCAGTTGAGGGGTTTGTTTCTTCCTTCAGAGTGTGTGAAGGGTGCAGTCAAGAGGATTTGCTGCAGACACCCGACTAGCACGAAACTAGAGAAGGAAGCAGCAGGGACACGTGGGGTTGGAAAAGGAACAGAAGACCTTGTAAAGCACTTAATGGCCTAAGAAAAGTTTCTGGGTGTTTTGCAATACAAACGACTAAGACTCAAATTCCTAGGACTTGCTGTCTCTGCTTCTGTAGGTTGTTTCTGGAGAACCAAGGGGGGGTTTCTGCAGACTGAATAGGGGCAGATTCTGTGGTACATTAGTACTGTGTACATTCGAATCGAAATGTGGAGGGGACAGGGACTAAAACACGCTGTTGTTTCTTCATGTGATGTTGCAGGTGGTGCAGTTTACCAGCAATGTGACCGTGGTTTTGCAAGCAGCACTGCTTTGAAGTCTTAACAAATGGAAGTCTAAGGACTTGCTGTTCTTGAAGGAGATATTCCACCTAGATCTGAGATTATACAAAAGTATGCCATGTCCTACCGAAGAGCGTAGTTTGTGAAACAGTGCATGCCTATCTAATCACAATCACATGTGAAATGAGAGGTCACGGCAAGGCTGGATGTGCTTCCTTAGCTACACGATTTTCTGACTTGGCATCATTAATTATGCAGCCTTATGAATCATTAATTGAGTTTTATGTATGGGAGCTTTGCTGCGTTTCCTCTCACGTTTTACCATGAAGCTGGTTAATATTTTCAACTGCTTGAAGGCCTCTCTTTAGTTCTAGTGTCAATGAGGGCAGATTGTGATGAACTTGTGTTCTTTCCTGAGCGTTGTCATGCTCAGAGTGAGTGGAGAAGATTGGTTTTTCCCTTCTTGCACAGGAGTAAGGACTGCAAAAGCGGCAGAGAATGGAAGGTCAGACATACACTGTGTAGTGTAACATTTCCTTTGTTTTGATTGAAATGGCCTCAAGTTATGCCATGGGAGGTTTAGATATTGGGAAACATGTTATTTACTGAAAGCATTGGAAAGGGCTACCCAGGCAAGTGGTGGAGTCACCATCCCTGGAGGTGTTAAAAAAATGTGTAGACATGGCACTGTGGGACATGGTTTAGTGAGCACAGTAGTGTTGACAGTTGGACTTAATGATTTTAGATGTCTTTTCCATCCTTAACGACTCTATGAATAGTCAGTGGTTTAAAATTCTAGTTTCACTTTTGACCCCCCAGATTGTTTCTTACAGACTGACATGTAGTGACAGCTCATCTCAGTCACTTAAATAATACAAATATTCAAGTTAGTTTCTTTCCAAATGAGGAAGGTGAAGGACCTGACTCACCTTTGTTAACCCCCTACGTCAGCATGCAGCATGGGCAGAGTATTGCTCCTGTACCGATGGAAATGACTGCCTGAGCTATGTGCCTGCGGGGTGCTTTGTGCTGCAAAGGACCTTCATTGTAGGTGTATTGTAGCATGCTGAATGTTAAGCAGATCTAAAGCACTCTCCACCAAACTAACTGTGTAATTGAGTGGAAAGCAGGAGCTCAGGTGTGCACAAGGTAAAGGAATACTACCAGGTGAGTTTCACACAGGAGCTGTGGTGAAGAACCAAGCTGCAGGTTAGAGTCCACAGCCATTAAAACCCAATATAAAACGGATAACTCTTTTGTGTTTGCATTTCTATGGGCATTGCATTCTGCAGCTTTTGTGACCCATCTGCGTGTGGTTTGGGTTTTTTTTCAACAGTTTCACTCTCAAGAACTACATTCTGCAGCACCTGCTAGTTATCAAATGGAGGACATGTGCTGTGAATGGAAAGGAAGGGCAAAATCTGGTTATAAAGAAAGCAGACAAATAATTAATGAGATAGTCTTAACAGAAACAATGTTTATTTCCTTTTATAGGCATGCACTTCTAATCCATCATCCATTGCAGGGGTGTCTCTTTGGACAGACTTTATTCTAGATGATAGATGCTCATATTTTTTAAAGGATGAACAGTCTGTCTTCTGGAATTCTCTCTTTAATGAATAGTTGAACACAAATAGATAGTACCCTTGACGTGATGCCATTAAAAGGAAAATAAAAGGTAATATTGGAAAAAAACATTTAATGCAAAGCATGGTTATTAGGAAATGTCCAGCATATCCAACACACAAACAACTCTAGCCCCTAGCACAGGCAAGCACCTGGCAGTGGAAATTGCTTGAGGTGGTGCTGCCACTGAAAGGAGTATCTTGAAACCATAGCCAAACTTACATACTTTGTAATGCAAGGAGCATTCCCCCACCCCCACCTTTTTTTTTTTTTTTAAAGAAACAAATAAGCCACCCGCTGTGTGTTTAATGAGGAACAGTGAAGCAAATTTGCATGCAGATCTCTGGTACTTGGCTTCTCTCCTTTTAGGCTGCATGATGCCTTTCTCTCATGGACAAGCTGTCTGGGATGAATCTCATGTCACCTGGTTACTTTGTCCTTTGCTCTCCCAAATGTTTCCCTTATTTGGGTATCTCTGACTCCTGTTTCCTCTTCTCCTCCTGTTAGGCCCCTAGCAGAAGCAGTGAGACTAGCTGCTCTTTTTTTCCAGCTGGTTTATAGGTCTTCTGCTTTATCTTCTCATGAAAGCGTCTGCACACCAGCTGTAGCAATAGCTGAAAACAAGGAAAAGTCATCACTCCGTGACTAGCTGATTTCTCTGTGGAGAGTCGGCAAGTTCTTGTTGGGCTCTAAGTGGTCAATGATCTGCACTTTGAGAGCTTTCCAGCCCTCAAAGTTTTCTCTTATATAACATTTCACTCCAAGGAGTGTAAGGTTGCATTCGCAAGTGGATTTATGTTTCTTTCTTGTTGCGAGGGGGAGGGAACGCACCCCCAGATGCATTAAAGGAGCAAATCTGACTCAGTAGAAAGGGCAGGCACAGAGCTTGGTTATGGCAGGAATGTAGCTGTTGCATGTGAACATGATTTGGAAAGGGCCAGATACTTAACACAGCATTGCACAGGACTGTGGTTTGCTGGTATGGATCAATTTTGTGATTCATGTCTGCTAAAAGAGCAAAACACCAGTTCCACTAAACCTACTTGCAGTCTGTTTTTATGCTTTTCCATCGGTCCTTGAAGTCTTTACAGAACATCTTTCAAATTAATTAGAGCCTGCCTTGTCTTCATCTTTTCCTGTGCATTCTGATCCTGCCTCTTGCTATCAAGTAAGTGGTTGAACACTACACAATGGTCTTAGAATTCAGCTAAATGGAAGTTAAGTGTTACAGATGCATTTCCTCCTTTCCAGTATTAAATAATCAGGGTTTGGATGTAAGGCAGAATTTTAGGAGCCTAGACTGAACTTAATCCTTTCTCTCCAAAAGACCAACTAAATACACGTATGTTAGGTATACATACTCAGATGTGCGTGTTTCTGTACAAGCTAAAGACAGGAGACGGACTTCAGACAGGTCCTTTTGTGAAGTCTGTAGTCAGTACGCACATTTCATTCACTTTGAAAGATCCCACCAGGAGAAATCTCTTGTATTTCATGTAACAACACTCCTATAACTAGGGGATCTGAGGATATAAACACAGATGAGGTCTGTCAAAAGAGGTAGTGAAGTTAAATTGACCTCTTTGTTTAGCTGGGAAGCAAGCAAAGACTGTGGCAAAAGGAAGTCATGCTATGTTGGAGAACACTATTCTATCCCATCAGCTGCTTTAATGAAGACACCACCCCAACCTACAAAGAGCCTTTTCCCAAGTGAGGCAGTTACCAACAGAATCCAGACTTTCAAGGAACTTGAAAACTGCAAGTATTAGACTTAGCAGAGGATTTGGATGAACAGCTCTTCACCAGAAAGCTGTTGCAAATGTGATTCCTGGCCTTTTTTGCAACAATGCCTTTGATGTACTTCTTGTGGGGAAGAAGACTTGGTCCTGGGGATGCTTGAGCCTGTGGTTCACTTCGATTTCAGGGGCTAGGCTCCAGTTCATCAAAGAATCTGAAGAATTTAGTTCCTTTGATGTGAATGTTTTAAACTCACGCTAAAGTAAGCTACTGCTTATTTGCTTTTCTGAATGAGCATACCGGGCTGGGGCTAAGGAAAGATTAAATTGGTCAAACTAAGGTGCACTGTGTGTTGTCTTGGCTGTTTTGCAGTTCCCCCTTGCAGCCAAAATAGTTGCTGAAAACAATGTCTAGAAGCTTAATTGTGTAAACTAGTTCAAGAGATAAGTAATAACTAGATGAAGATCTCAACCAAGTCAATACTGAAGGTTTCTACAAATGTCAGTTCATTTTAATATTGGGTTGGTGGGGGCTTTTTGCCTCATCCTTAAAGAGCACTAATGCTTAGCACAGACAATTTTTTCTTTCAGGCTAATTCTGATACTTTCCTCTCACATCAGCTGACTAGGGACATCTTATTATAAATGTATAGCCTTCCAGACTCCCTCAGAATTAGAATAGAATAGAATAGAATAGAATAGAATAGAATAGAATAGAATAGAATAGAATACAATAGAACTATCTGTTCAGCTGGGAAATAACTTTCTCTGAAGTGTAACCATCACAGGTGTTTTTAGCACCCATGACAGAAGTGAGTGGATGGGGCTGGAAAACCTCAGAGCACACCAGTTTGCCATCTCAGGTGCTTTTTTGACAGAGCTGAGATCGAGGGGGAAAAGACCACAGAATTATTTATGTTGCCAAAAAACCCTTTCAGATCATCAAGGCCAAGATGAGCATTCGGGTGTGATTTACATTGTGTGAAACTTCAACTTCACATCTGGAAGAGCACAGGGTAGCTCTTTGTTCTTGTAAAATAGCTATGTCTGTTGTGATGTAAACCTCACCACCCTGGCCAAAATGTCTGTCTCCTCTTACTGTATGTGTTGTAGGTCCTTGTTTAGCAGCCCAGGTGTAGCCACACTCCAAGGGTGCAGTTTGTACAGCATCTTGTTTGTCTGGTCTGTTAGGATGAAAGCCAACTTGTAAATTCAAAGTACTGTCACAAACACAGGATGTGGTTTGATACACTGCAGAATTCTGTGCCTGATTAATGCCCCACCTGACACCTTTCACTTTGATTTTGATTTGGTTGCTTTCAGACAGGTGTATCTGTGCTGAATGTCATGAAGTCTGAATACCTTATTTCACTAAAAATACTCTGGAAAATAATCAGAGCAAGACTAATAGCAAATTAGTAGCTTTTTGCTACTCACTACAGTGAATTAGTTCATCTGGCACTCCTTCCCAACAGACCTTCTCTCTGTTACCCATCAGCAACCCAGAGGAATCAGATGTACCATCCACAAGAGGACTTGCACCCTGCATTGAATGACAAGCCCTGAGCTTGTCTATCTATAAGAAGGAATTCCCTAAGTCTGAAACGCTAGATGTTAAAATCTAGTTTAAAATGTGGGATTCAGCAGAAGCTAAATTGAGTCAAATGCTCTTTCCCACTATATTAACTCAGGGCCATTTTCTTCTTACTATTAAGGAACCAGCTATTTCTGACTGCCATTTTTTGTTGATTGCCATCCCGAGCAATGGTAGTGGCACTGGTGCCCCAGAACACCACACCATGATAAAGCTTTTATTTCAACAGAGAATAATTATTTGCCTATGGTGGTGTGTTCCTTGTAGCTAGATACCCATTTTCATATGTTTGTCCTGTTCAATGGCAATTTGTTCTGAAACTGCTTCGCACGCCTGCTGGGTTAGCTACACTAATTCAGTGCAGGCTCTCTGGTTTTGCACCTAAAAATTATGATGCGGAAAGGCATTTTGCAAAATCTGAAGCATTCAAACTGCTCTGTTCAGTTTTACAGGAGAAACCGAGGAGCCCTGGGAAAATCCAGACTTCGATTTGTTGGCTATGATACACTTTAGTCAGACTTCTAAAGCCTTTCTCTGCCTCTGGATCACTTCAGTATTAGACAAATATGCTAAATGCAGAGCCTGGCAAACAATCGGAGCAGTTCACCTGTGACAGCACAGCTCAGTCTTTGTTTCATAGCTTAAAATAATGTTCCTTGCTTTCACATGCTTCCTCATGTTCACAGCTGCAGTGATAACGGCCTCTCTGAAGCAGCCCCTCTCCTGAGATGAGTGGTACTAACACTTCGGGTGTAAATATGTACTGTGCTGGCTGTTAGCACCGAGCTGCAGGTCTGAACTCTCTGCCCCAAGTCTTACTGCCGTCACTGGCTTGGATGGGAACTTCTGCACTCAGTTTCTCACCCCAAACCCAAGTCCTAAGCTATGGAACGGACATAGCTCAGGAGGCAACTTAAGTTAGTGGATTTTAAATCGCTCAGCTTGAGATCCTGTTCATATGCTGTTTGAGAGAAGGTGGTCACGGCTCAGAGAGTCTTGTCTGCAAGAAGGAAAAGAAGGGTGTTGTGGGTTTAGTCCGTGTTCAAGGAGGTGGGTGGGAGATGTGATGGCCCGTAACTTCTGACTCCACAGCCCGCGTCTCTGCTCCTCATGGCTCCTCTGTTTTATCACCTGTTTCTTTGCCGCTACACAGCTGCACATCCTCTGTCCACACTGTAGGCGCCTCCCGGTCAGGCGGCGGTGGCCACAGGCTTGCAGAGGGCTACAAGAGACCCCCAGCCGGCATACAGGGCAGCCTGGCTGGCGGGGGCAGCAGGTGGTGGAGGAGCGGAACAAGCATTGGGAAGGTTCTCTCTCCGCTCTACAAGTGCACTCTGCAAGCGCTGGGTAGGTTTAAGCTCCAGCATAGCCAGGACCAGGACGGGGCGGAGTGTCGGACTCCGCTCTTAATCTTGACTTTCACACCTGTAGAAACAAGTTTTCGGAACTAAGCTTGATTTGACGCTCTCTTTTCTGCGGCTCGGTTTTTAGGCTAGGGCAGAATACGACCCACTAGCAGCGTGCCCCGGAGGCGGCAGCCCCTCAGCCCCCGCCCCTGTGCCGGCTGCCCGCTCCCCGCGGCCGTGTCCGGGCCCCGCAGCGCGACTGCACCCGGCCGCAGGAGGCTGGCGGAGGCGTTTCCTTCGTGCCCGGCCCCACGGGGAGCCGGGCGGGACGCTCGCACCTTGTCCTCCTCACTCGGACAACCGGGGCGAGTGTAGACGACCGCCCTGCTCCGGGCTGTAAGCCCCGATGAGCCGCATCCTCACCGCTGCCCCCTGCCCCGCTCCGCACACGGAGCGACCGAACCGGCCGCAAGTTTTCTGCCCGCGGTAAACAGGAAGCCCCTTGGCGGGGCCGGGCCGAGGCGGGGCCTGGAGCTGCCGCCCGCCCTCCC
>VWZI01013873.1:195779-218747 GCA_013396835.1 Psilopogon haemacephalus | reverse complement strand
ACTCGGCCCGGCCCGGCCCGCGGCGGCGGCGGCCGCTGCCAGGGCAGGGAGGAGCGGTGAGGCGGCGGCGGACAGCGGCGTGCCCCGCCGAGGCGCCTGGGAAGGCATCGAGAATGAAATTGCTGTGGAGAGCTAAAATGGTAACCGGGCGTCCCGTGTCCCAGTCCCCCCCGTCCCCTGCCCGTGCCGCGGGGTGCCGGTGGCCGGGCGCGCCGCTTCCCGGAGCCTCGTCGCTCTCTCTTGCTTCCCCAGAGATGCTTGTCTCCCAGGGGAGGATGGAGAGAGGGAACTTAGTTGCCTTTCGGAGAAATCCAGACTCCTGTTTGTGTCCGGGCGGCAGCGGCTTTGCGCTCTTTGTACGGTTCATCATCTGGGCGGTGAGGAGTCACTGCTGCAGCACATCTTCGGTTAAAGTTGGGGAAGGCGTTCGGCTTCTCTTTCTTGTGTTTTTCAAACCCTTTCTGTTAGCTGTGAGCTTTGAAGCCTCGACTCTGGCAAGTTTGGGGTTTTTTTGGGGTTGGTTGTTTGCTTGGTTTTTTTTAGCTTGAAAGAGCAGGTTTTGGAAAAGCCAACCACAAGCACCTTAGATCCCTCTTGTCAAAAAGGAAAAAAAAAAAAAAAAANNNNCCAACCCCTTAGATCCCTTTTTTAAAAAAGGAAAAAAAAAAAAAAAAAGTGTCCTGTGTTTTAAATGCTTGTTAACTTCAAAGTGTAAAGGCTGCTTTGCCTAAGTTAATTCAGCAGTTTTAAAAAGTGTAATTCCTCCATAAATGGAAGACCGAAGAGATTAATTGCTTTGGAAAAGGGGAGGGGGGGATAGAGAGAACTGCTAATCAAAACCAAACTATTTCCTTCAAAAAAGTCTTTATACAACTATTTAAAATATGTGCTAGCCTAGGAAAAATGGTTAAATGGAAAGTCAGGGTATCTTGATACCACAGGAAAGGACAGCTTGCCAAGAATATCTGCAGCGTTCCCTCCATCTGAAAGAATCCTGTGCTGCTGTGATTGTTGCCTTTACTTTGTGCGGTTCATCTTCTGCCCTTTGCAGTAGAGCACCTGGTATAGATTGTGGCTAGCAGAAGAGGGAGAGTGCTCCTTTGTCTCTTATGTGTTTTCTTTCCCCTTTTCCTTGGTAGACCACAATTCAAGATGAGGGTGAAGAAGTAGAAGAGGGAGCTGTTTACCATGTCACCCTGAAAAGAGTGCAGATTCAGCAGGCTGCCAGCAAAGGAGCAAGATGGCTTGGGGTAAGTGAGGTTGGTGTGCGGTGGCATTTTGGAAGGCTGCTCCTGGACTTTGGAGGGAGCTGAATTCCACACCAATCATTACAATATTAACTTTCATCTCTGACTGCTCTCGCTATTTAAAAAAGTAAAACAGAACACTGAAGTTGTCTGTCAGGGTCGTCTGAAATAACTCTTTCCTTGTGTTGACTCTTCCTCCTGACATGTAAAAAAGATTTTCCCGGTTGTGGCTGTGGCTCAGATGCTGCTTAGTGCAGAAATAATGATCTTAGCTTCTGGCCTGAGAAGCTGGAACATTTAACAGTTACTTCAGACTGGGCTATAGCTTGTTTCTGCTGCTAGGAATCTATCTCACAGCTCCCAAACAAATAGCAGTGGTATTTTGATTGATGAAGGATTCTGAGAAGTTAGCAGAAATTTCTTCAAAACATTTGGGTCTTATTTTTGTATTGCTTTCTCAGCCAGCTGAGAAATTAATTGCATTTCTGCAAGAATTACAGCTCTCTACTGTTTTTCAAAGGTATATTTCAAAGCAGGAAGGCTTTAGTGGTAAGTAAAATGAGCTTCAATGCACACACACTCAGTTTGGAACACTGCTGAGCGCCTTCACCTTTGTCAGACCAAGTGCCCAGCTGATATAACATGTCCTCACTTTGGTGGAATTGTTGCAGCTGTGGCAGCTGGAGCCAGATCTTCAGGAGGTGGCTACGGCTTTCATATTGTTTTATGTTTATATATTTTCTTCAAGATTCAAGGCAGTAGTATGAGAACTTGGTTTCATGTAGTATTCAGGTTGGTATCTTGTAAAACTTGAGGTTTATATTTAAAAAAAATTCTGGTGATGTTGTGTGACATAAAGTCATACAGCAGGGCTGAAACCACAGTCAAAAAAAGATAAGCAAATTCTCTCCTGCATACGGATAGTGCTTAGAATCTCCCCATCCCATCTTTCCAAGAAGTACACAGAGTTCTAATCAGAACAGATAATTTCAAATATGCTTCCTTTGAGTGGCAGATTTCCTATCTCTGCCTCCTGTTTCCTACCAGGAAAAATATTAGAAAGTGTTTTCGAGCTCCTGTAAATTCCACCAGCTGGTGGGTTTGTGTAAGAGTTGACGATCATTTTGAACATGTCTATGTCCCATAAACATACTTTAGAAAAGTAGGAATTTTTTCCTATTTTAACTCTGTTGTTCCTTTTGTGTCAAAGGAGTGTGCCAGGTCTTGGTCACATTTTCAAAGGCAGAGTGCATTTATGTTCCTGAGATCATCAACCACAGCTGATGGTGCCGATTTTAACAGGCAGACAAAGGGCCGCAAGGTCACAGAGGTGGCTTTTGGCTTTCTGTGGTTAGTGTTAAATTTTTTTGTAGGTCAAAATAGAGTGGAGAAAGAGGCAGTGGGTCAGAAGTCCGCACCTGTTCTGGGAATAAATTGGTGACTTCAGCTTTCAGGCTGATGTCTTCAGTCAGCCAAAAAAAAAAAAAAATCTCATGCATATTATTTGAAAATGTTTTAAAACATATGGGCTATTTGTTTCCCTTAAGCTCTTCAGAACATGAAATATTTTAAGCTCTTTTGGTGATCTTGTTTCATTAATGGCTTTACTGTGGTCCAAAAGTCAATAAATAGCCTCTAACCCAGAACATTATTTATGAATAGCCATCCCTGCCCCCAGCGCTTTTGCCTTCAAAAGCATCATTGTCTCATTTAGAATTGTCATCAGGTGACTTTTCTCTTAATCTTGAGGTTTATGATTTATTATTTTTCTGTGCTTTGAAATTCATACCACTAAATAGGCTGTTAGATTTTTTTTTTTTTATCAGGCTTGATGCCCTTTTTTTGTTGGTGGTGCTTTAAGTCAGGCCTAGGTTGAAGACTCAAGGTCAGCTGAAGAGTATGGGAACAAGTTGTCTGTACATCAGCAAGTATTGAGCCTTCATTGACACAGATACAGCAGCTCTGTTACTGATTATATCCATGTGTGGATTTACTTTTTAAAAAGTTACTTTTTCAGTGTAGTTCCTGACCTGTAAAGATCTACTTAGAGGTTTGACCTTCTCTGTGGCACTGAGCTTCTCCTGGTTTAGTAGTGCAGGTCAAGTTCCTGGTGATTTGAAAAGCTCAGCTAATTAAAAACCTTGGTATTGCACGTGGATGTTAACTATTGTGTGGTACCAGAGCAGGAGCTTGATCCAGTGGTTCCAGAGTGGTTAGTTCTTAGTGATGCTGTGTTTGTGAAGTCAGGTGAAAAGTGTGAGGTGGTAAATTCTTGGATGTATCAGAAAAATGCAGATCTGAAATTTCCCAGAACCTGTGGTGAAGGCATATAAAAGATCTGGCTTATTTTAAGCGTGTTTGGATTACTGAGAAACTTGAAATCTTAAGTACGTTGCTATACAGGTACCAGTAAGTGAATGAATTTATAAGTTTCAAGAGGTATAATAAGCCTTTTAAAAAAGCCTCTATCCTGAGGACTCATCCAGAGTTCTTGAATGATTGTCCCTGAGAGAATGGTTCAGCTTTCTCATGTTGAGATATAATTTCTTGTGATTGAGGCTGGAAGCCCTCTGCTGTGAGGGCAGGCTAAGAGAGTTGGTTGTTCAGCCTGGGGAAGAGGAGGCTCCACAGAGACCTTCTGGGGACCTTTCAGTACTCAAAAGAACCAGTAAGAAAGATGGAGACAGACTTTTTAGCAGGTGTGTTGCGACATGACAAGGAGTGATGGCTGAAACTATAAGGTGGTAGATGCCTCATCCCTGAAAACATTCCTAGTCGGGTTGTCTGGGGATCTGAGCAACCTGAGGTAGTTGCAGATGTCCCTTCTGGCTGCAGGCAGGTTGAACTAAATGGCCTTTAAAGGTCACTTCCAACCCAAACCATTGAATGATTTTATGCTGCACAAAAGCACTATTTTGAGTGAAAAGAACTTGCAGACAAAGTATCAAATGAGGCTTGGCTGTACCTGTATGTTGTCTCAGTTGCTGGTTGGTATCTGAGGCAGGGGTATCAATCTCACAACAGTCTGATTGTCCTCAGATTATTTGTAGACATCAAGGCAATGGAGAATCTTATTAAAACTTGAAAAGCTAAATGTAGCTTCTGGAGGTATTTAGGGAGAATACCTCCTACACACACTGGCTCAACAAGAGAAAAAAAACGTGAGTGTTGGTGTCTCCAGGGTAGACTTTGAAGGGTCTCAAAAATCTTGAGAGAGGTGATGTGGAGGCTGGAAACAAGCCATGAAGGACATGGAAATTAGCCTAGCCTAACTTCTTTGTGAGAGAGAAAGTTGGAGAAGTGAAGGTTTGCGTAGATGGATGGCACACTTAAAAGAGAGGATGAGGAGAATGCTTTCTGCAGCAGGCTTTTGAGTGGACATTCAGCATAATTTTGAGTGGCATTATGTCAAGCTAGGGGAAAAAGGCATATCGGTAACTGGAATAGAAGGTTGAAGAGTACAGTAGGGGACTTGAATGATGTAGCTAGAAAGAGAAGACTGTATCTTAAAACTGCAATACAGAACAAAACTGAAAAATGAGACATGGCTTGTGTCTGAGGATGTAAGGACAGCCAGCAGGGAGGCTGGCACGCTGTTTGTCAAATGGGATGATACAGGATGGTCCAGGAGAAAAAGACAACAAAGCAGAAAAGGTGGGTGAAAAGTTTAGATTTCTGTGGGGCTTTTTGGATCTTGAACTGACAACCAGGTACTCATGAAAAGAAACGAAGACAATCTGACTCACACTATAGCCAGAAGCAGACAAGAAGATAAAGCAGTGGCTGTAAAAGTAGATCGGCTGCTGAACACTTGAATTTCTGTTTCCAGGAGCAGTATGCTGATGGACTATGAATGGCATTGGAAGAGGTGAACTCGAGTCAGTGATTTATTGTAAATGGTAGACTGAAAAGTAAACAGTTAGTTGAAGAAGAAAGGAAAATGAGGCAGGTAGCAAAGTGGAGAGGTGGGGAGAGTGTTTGAAGTGAGATAATGAAAGAGTTTTGAGTAGGGGAGTGATGAGAATAGGAGGTGAAAGGTCCAAGAGTTACAAGGTGAGGTGGAATCCTCTAAAAAAGTTAAAGGATTTGGGGAGCACCTTAGGCGAGAAACTTCTGCACTTGCAGCATGGTAGAAATGAGAAGGACTTCTTGAAGCTTTGCAAGGAGGAGCTGGGACTACAGATATGAAGTGAGATTAAATTTAGGTGCTGAATTTGCTTGACTGTGGAACTGACAAAGTTCAAAAGGGGTGGACCAAAGCCTTTCTAGTGAAGGTAGTTGGTCTGGTTGTTGTGTTTGTGCCATAGACCAGTTGATGGATGCATTACTTTGAGATGTACAGCTAGGGACCTGCAGAATAGGCCTTACAGTGCTAGAAACAGACAAGGACGAATGGGGTAAGACAGTAGGCAGGAAGAAAATCAATGGCCATATAAATAGCAAAAAGGCAAGTGAGAGAGTGGTTTAAAGATACCTGGATGGGTAACTGGCAAGAATTGAACTAAGGCAGCAGGAGATACGAATCTCATGAAGATAACTGATCTGGGCTTAGAAGAGCTCTTGGTTTAATCTGTTTGTTTGAAAATCTGCTCTTGAAAACACACAAAGAAATTAGTCTGTGGAGAGGCTGAGAATTTACAAAGTGTTTTGAAGGACCTGTTGAAGAGCTGCTGCTGCTGCTGTATAAGCTGAAGGAAGGGCTTTTGGTCTGGAGACAGGTGTCTATGGGAACTCTACCTGCGTCAGTCCTGTGACTGAACTTACTTCTGTTGTGTGTTAAAGTTACTGACATAAAAACAGAAGCATGCTGACAGAATCTGATGGTCTGGCAGAGGAAGGAAATATCCTGCAAGCTGACACTGAGGATTGCTGTGACAGAAGTGGGTTGAAACTGAATAGCAGAGAATGCAAAAGCACATTTGTGAATGAATTGAAAAACTTCTGCTATAGGATGATTTTTTTTTTCTTTTTGTCCTTGTGCTTTCCAACTTCCAATCACAGGATTGATGAAAACTAGAAAAGGCAAATGTGATACTTTGTTGGTTTAAGCTATTGCCAGCAGAGATGAGAAGTGTGAGCCTCCCTCATAAAGTGTCCTGGCTCACAGTAGAAATTCCAGTCATTTTTGGGAAACTTGGTCTAAACTGGAAGGGAGATAGGAGAGGACTTTTGGGATCATCAGGAAAATGATGAATTTGTCTGTTACAACCTGAGGACTTTAGCTTGGGTTAATAAAGTGGACGTTTAGGGAGTATATGATTAATACCTTTTAAACATCATGAAGTAAGCAGAACAGAGGGAAAAGTACCATTCACCCCAGCTATAGACTCATGTATACGTTGTTAGAAATGGAAAATAAGTTTCAAATCATCAGAGCAGTGATACAGTGGAATAGCACTCCGGCTAGAGTGAAGGGAGCAAAGAACCCAACAAGCACCAACACTGGAGGTGGATGATTTGGAGAAGAGGATTATAAGGTGGTTTCCTTTGGCAGCAGGACACAGCATCCTCCAATTGTGTGTTTCTAGGCTAAGAGGAAATGTTAGAGCCAGAAAGTGTGCAACAGAGGGGAGGGCTGGGTGGAAGTTGCATTTTTGAGAGGAAAAATGTGGGAGTTTGTGACAAAAGGAGATCCAGATGTACAGTCAGAGGGAGGGAAATTGGCTGTGCAGAGCTGCTTGTGTGTGAGAGATAAAGGTGAAAGGAGAGTCTGGAGAAGATACACTCGAAAGCAGCTATTTTGTGGTAGAAGTTCCTTGCAAGTCTTATCCAGGCTGATGAAGAAAAGGGTGGCTGAAAAGCTTTGGTTAATGCAAAGCAGGCAGTGGTGCCGCTCTCTCTTACTGCTGGAGATACCAGTACCTGAAGAGAAGGCTGCTGCCAAATGTAGGTTTCAAGTTGTCGCTCTAGAGGCAGTGAGAGAAGGACAGGTGGGAGTGAGGAGACAATGAGGAGCGGGGGGGGGGATGGATAGAGAGAGAGTGCCTTGTTTATGTGGATCTCTGAATATGCACTGGAAAGCAGAATATGGAGAAGCGGATGCAGAAAAGTAACAAAGAGGTGTTGAAAAATGCTGGTGTGGATTTGGAGAAGAAATAAGAATGGTGTAAGAATGGAGTAGAATCTGTGCCACAGAAGATGAGGGGTTAAAAGCTTGGGTGTGGCATGGGCAGATGAATGAAGAGAGTACTAAAAGGAAAAGCAAAGGAGTTTATTAGGTGCTGTGAAGTGACTTCTGTAGACCTCCCTTTTAACGTGCCCAGAGTGTTTTATCTCATCCTTCCAGGGTGTAGAGAGGGGTGAGCTGCGGGTGACCTGCCCTGGTAGTCAGGCATGAGTCCTTGAGACAGGAGGGGCTCCCTAAGGCTTGTCAGTGTTTTTCCTATTGGAGTCCTTTATCCGGGAAAGAGGCCTTCACTCTGCCTCCAGAGTTTTTGCTGGGGCAGGTCACAGGAAAAGCAGCCGGGAATGGGACTTCCCCAAAGCCTCAGTGCACCAGGGGAGGCCTGCAGGGACCATATCTCTACATCTTAAGTGATAGCTAGGCTCTAAGAGGCACTCCTCAAGCGTTGCATTTCTTGCTCTGCTGATGGATGTCAGGGATTGCTCTTTCTCTGAGCCTTAGAAACCCAGAGAGCAGGGAAATGCTATGCTCCCTGCTTTAGTTAGCCACTGATTCCATGTCTCGGCTGAATTTTAGATCCATGCCTTTTACTTTCTGCTTTCTTATTTTGGCAGCAGCTGAACTTCTGTCTCTGGGGTTTGTTCAGACAGGGACTGATTCAAAACATTGCCTATCTTGAAGAGTCTTTGATGTTCTGACTTTGAGTGTGCAGCAAAACATAGAATCATAGAATGGTCTGGACTGGAAGGGACCTCTAGAGCTCATCTAGTCTGCCCCCCTTGCAGTCAGCAGGAACATCCCCACTAGACCAGGTCACTCAGGGCACTGTCAAGCCTCACCTTGAATGTCTCCAGAGAAGGAGACAACCTGTTCCAGTGCTCCATAACCCTGATAATAAAGAACTTGTTCTTAAACATGCTATTCCAACGCTACAAATTCACTGCTGTAGAAGGGTGTTTTTAAATATCTCCCAAGTTTTGAAAGGAGAAGAGCTGAAAAGGACCAAAACTGTTGTTAAATGTTGTTGTGCTTTCTTAACACCAATATTACTTGGTAACTACATTTTGGAAGAATTTTGTGATTTGTTAAAAATGAATTTTGAATGAGAGTCTTGCACATCACACTGCATGCGACCACAAGTTTGCCTTCTAAACACATCTACAGTCAGATACATTGGCAGGAGAGTTCAGCCAGAAAAAACACTACAAAAACTTCTAAGTATTCTGTATCCCAGATAGGACTTAGAACACTACCTTCCCTTTGATTTCAACAGTCCACCAGAAGAGGTTTAGTTTGGTTTCTTTGTCTTCTCCAGCACTGACGTATAAGTATAGCTTGATGTTTAAATGGCTCCTGGAAACATCAACATTTTAGGAACATGCACAACCTCAAATTTTCTCTGGGCCTGGTCCTTACCCTCTCATATGCCCTTCTGAGCCAGCTCTATGATTTCTTTTTGATCTTACTTTTAGGTCACAGATGTTCTGGTCAAAAGTAGTTTCCTGTGGAATCAGCAGACAAGGACTTGGCTGATGATTGTCCTTCCTGCAGCTTGCTGTTTTGTCTCTTGATTTATAGCACGTGTTGGTCCTTTTTGGCTAAATCAGGCTCTTTGGATCAGGTTCCTGCAGCCCACCCTGACCACCCAGATCAGGGTGTAGTTCCAACCGTATGTTTGGCAGAAGGAGAAAAGCAGTTCCCAAGGAGCTGACAGGCTTCTTACACAAACCATGCTGTGCTATTGTCCACTCCAAATGCTGTCTTCTCTGAGGAACTCTCTTGGAGCAGGAAGAAAGATGGGGTGTGTTCCTGTCAATATAAGCATGGCAGAAGATGCCTGTCAACTGCTGGAAGCCAAAAAAAAGTGGATATAGAGGAGATTTCAGAGGAAACTGGATGACTTTACCTATAGGCAGATGCATAGCTATTTTGGCATCTCACTCAGCTTGCTCTTTGGTTTTGAGTAGGCTCGCTCTTCCTGTCCTTTCCTTCAGTTGTGGTTATATTAGTACCAGAACATCATAGCCCTTATTAATGACTTCTTATGGAATATTTTGCTCCTTCCTTCCTGGTTCAGGCAGAGGTCTTTGCTCCAGGGATATGCCAAGGAGCACTCTTTGATGCAGTCATCAGCTGGGTAATAGAAGCTGTATGTGGAGCAGACACTCTGAAATGGAAACTGAGCTTATTATGAGTTTTAAAATGGAAGCCTGAAAGATTACTGTCTTCTACTTTCTCAGTTCCAAGGACAAAATGTGTAATTAGAAGGGTAACTGGCTTTGTAGCATTGTCACACTCTCGGGTGAGTCTCAAGCATCCCATTTCTGTCACCCTGTCACAGCCTGGGCTTTAATCTTGAAGTGTTATTAACACTGAGTGGAAGCTGGAGAGGATGCTCCCGTGAGGCCACATGGAACCTGGGAGGGAGACACAGGCAGCCTCCCTTCCTATGGGGCTTTGCAGAGGCATCTCTCACTAATGACCCCTAGACTCAGTGGAGTAACAAGAGCTAAGAAAGTTGCTGGGGACTGCACTGTTGTGTTTTTGCCCCGGTTGTGTATGACTGGACGTTTGGAAACCTCGCAGCCAGCCTGTGAGTTTGGTTTAGGGCTTTTTCTTATGGGCAAAAACTTGCCTTTGGCACACTTTCAGTTTACCTCTGACATGCAGGAATCTAATGACATCCTGTGCTATGATTAATCTCCACTGGGGATTCCTCGGATGGCTGTCTTTTTAAACTGCTCTTCTTGGATGCATGAGGTTCTCCCTGAATTATAGCATCTCATTGTATTGCAGCTGAATATTATCTTGCTTGCTTTTTCAAAGAACTGAAAGGAAGGACAAAAAAAAACCCCAAAACAGCTTGCTCCTTAGAGAAACCAGCATTTTCTTTCTGAATGCTAGAAGATGTAGGTCACTTGTTGGGTTGAAGAAGTTGCTGGTGAGGAATGTGGCTATGTGTCATAGGAAAGCCTGGGAGAAGCAGCATACTGAGATGCTGTGAAGAGACTAGCCCTGGAGAAAGCATTGGTTTTACAGTTTGGGTCTTGATGTTTTCATTTAAGAACCAGGCTGAAGCATTGCAAGCCGTTGTTAGTCACGCCTCAATTTAAATTTAGCCTTGGCAAAGCTAATTAAAAATATGCTTACAGACAGCGTGTAAATGCGTGCTTTGGACTTGCATCTTTTACTACTGCTGCAGGAATCTTTTCTCAACATACAGCAGCATCCTATAGCCAGCACTGTGAGGGGCTGCAGCTGTGTGGAGGACTGAGCACAGGGCGATCAGATCATGGCCTAGTCCCTTGAAGAAAATGGGATTACTTGGTATGGAAGGGGTAGATGAACCCTAACTCAGTGCAAGTCTTGTCCTTGCTTGTGGTTGTGTGGCATCTTGTAAACCAGAGGCAAAACCATAGGTTGAAAGGGACCTTCAAGAGTCATCCAGTCCAACCCCTGCTGCAGTAAGCAGGGGCATCTTCAGTTACAGCAGGTTGCTCACAGCCTCAGCCAACCTGACTGGGAATGCTTCCAGGGATGTCTTACCACAGAAAGATAGTATCAGAGATTGTAAATTGTTGTGCTAAAACTTGTCTGCTTTTAGTAAAAAACACCAGTGGAACAGAGACTCCAACTTGCATCTGAAGTGTTAGATTCTTAGGGGATTGCTTGGACAGCTGCAAAGAGGTGGACCAGCTTGATACAGACTTCTCTGAACCCTGAAGTGATACTCAGGTATGTTTTATTTGCCTTCTTCTCTGTATCTCTTCATAGTTAATGCAGATATATTTGGACCTTGCTCCAGGGAGAACTAATAGCAGCCTTCCAGTACCTGAAGAATGCATGAAGGATGGGGAGAGACTGTTTCCAAAGGCCTGCAGTGACTGGGCAAGGGGCAATGGCTTCAAACTAGAGAAGAACAGGAACAGGTTCTTTACTCTGAGGGTGATGGAACACTGGAACAGGTTGCCCAGGGAGATGGTTGGGGCCCCATCCCTGGAGATATTCAGGATATTAATGGGGCTCTAGTTGAGGATGTCCCTGCTGACTGCAGATGGGTTGGACTAGATCACCTTTGGAGGTCCTTTCCAGCCTGGACCATTCTATGATTCCTAAAGGACTAGTAGTTGTCTCCAGGAAGTTGTTATGGTTTGCCTCTGCAGTGTCCCAGGAGTTCTTTTGACCTTGACTGATCCACAAGATGTTCTCTTTTTTTTTTCCAGGCTGAGTGGCCACACAAGCTCTTAAAGTGATTTGTGGTTCTTCATGGGTGGTACACTAGCATGTAGCTTTACATTTAGGGCTGAACTATAAAGTTTTTTATGTTTTCACACCTCCTGGAACAAGAATTTTATTGAGATGTGTTTTGTTTGGGGTTTTATTTTATTAAGTTTTAAAGCTATAGTGAGGAATTCTGCCTTTTGGGCTCTGGAATCTCTTTACTGTTTATGGAAATCACTCTACCTAGGGCCAGAATGAACTCATGCTGGTGCCTGAATACAGCTGCACTGCAGCTCAGTTCAGCACCATGTCACCAATAATTTAGGGACCGGAAGGAAAGTAAAGCCCTATCCGAGTGAAACGATAATGATCTTGCATTCTTACAGCATCTTTCATCCAAATAACTGTCAAGGCATGGCCAGAAATGTTCACCAAGCAGACTGTGAGAAATATGCTGTAATGTGACATAGTACAAAAGTATGATTGAGGTGAGGCTTTACTAGTGAGTTTTCTGCTGCCAAGTTCCCCTTTCTTTGGGGAGACGGGAATAAAAAGTGTTTCTAGGACAATGTGACTTTAAAAAGATCCTTTTTGGAAATTGCCCTGTTTGAAACGTTAGATAAAGTTCAGGGGGGAAATGGATTAGCTGTCAAAATGTCACGGTGAACTTTATTTAGTGGCTTCATAGTGTTATCACGTGGATATCTTCTCCCCATGTGACATATGCCACAAGGAGCAGCTGCTTAACAATGCACAGCAGCATATTGAAGTAATTTAGAACCAGAAGTGAATTAATTCAAAACTACTTGTGAAGACCAGAACTTCTGAGAGTCCGAAGTTCAGAGGAAGCATTTGCCCGCCATGCAGCAGAGCAGTTGTGAAAGCTAGCTCAAATACAAAACTGGAGAGTGAAGTGAAGCTTAGGAAATAGCACTGAGGAGGTTGCAGTAGCACTTCACTCATTCCTAATGCTTTTCCCCTCATCTCAAAGGTAAGAGAACTAGAGAAGGGATCCACAGGTAGGAAAGGATTGCTCAGTTTTGGAGACACGGAAAGGGTGAGGACTTAAATTTGCATCTTGGTGCAACCAAGATTGATGTTCAGGTTTTTAAAAGTGCATTTGTTAAATCTTCACAGGATTGAGGCTCAATGTTGGCAAAACAAATAGAAGGATATACAGAGATACTTGAAACATGGAGTGGAGAGGGGATGGTCCAGGGAGTGTTTGGTGGTTTTGAAAGCGGAGTGGGGGAGGTGGGAAGAAATGTGTTAATTTTACTTTGCATGTAATTAACATGAAAGACTTGCTGCTCAGAGAAGTAATCAAGTCCAATTGAGTCTGGAAGGATTGAGAAAGGATTGGGCATTTATATAAATAATGAAAAGAAATGAGTGAGTTCTATATGAGATTAAAAGCACAAGACCTGTGTGACACTTTGTGATGTAGGCATAAAACCAGGACCTCCTGCAGTTGAGAAGAGACTTTCCCTTTAGACAGCTTATTCTTTATGTTATGGGTGTTATTTCTTCACCTTCCTCTATAGCATCTGGCCATTGTCAGAGAGGAAAACCTCTACTTTAGTTTAAAATGACAACTATTAGGTGTTGCTGTTTATAAAACTCTGGTTTTAATTTGTTTGCAGCCCATATTTAACGAGGCAGAATAGAATTGAACACAGGCAGTCATAAAAAGAATTATGAGAACTTTAATGTCCTGAAGATGTCAGGGTCATATTGCAGTATAGTATGGGAGCTTGTTGTGGGCCTGTTTTCCAGCAGTCCTGCCACCTCCTCCTTGGTCAACGAGAGCTCTGGGTGATCAGATCCTGCCTTTTTTTGTCTGTGTGTGAAACAAAAGTTTGCGTCCTTGCTGGTTTCAACTCGGCAACTGTAGGAATTGTGTGGGTTGCCCTTTGCTTTTCCCTATTCAGCTTCATAATAGCTGCTTTTAAAATAAGGCAGCTAGAACAGAGTATGGTACTCTACATGTGGTCTCATCAGACCCTTTCTGCAGGGGAAGAATAATGTCCTTTGACTTGCTTTGGTACCCTTTATTTATATGTTGCAGAATTTTTTGCTTTTTGTTGCCGCTTCCAAGTGTTGTGCTGAAAGATTTAATGTTCTGCCTGCTCTAACCCTTCAGATCTTCTCTCTGATCTGTGTGCCACTGGATGACCTTTGAGGCTAGTACTTTCAACAGACTTTTTTGCTGGCCTCTTACATTTCTCTACAGGTAGTTGTATAAGCCATCTGTTGCCCATCAATGTAGCTCCCCTTTAATAGCTTTGGCAATCAATATAGAACTTTGGCAGCCTTCACATTAGGTGTGAATCTTTCTGCCATTTTGCACAGTAGCACTCATTAACCTTCTGTCAGGCTGCTGGCTTACAGTCTTTGGCAATTTTTATTTATTTTTCTTTGCCAACAGTTGGTGATCAAATACCAATTTATGTCCAATTTTTTTTGCAGTCATCTCTGTGTAGCTCAGCCCTGCCTCAGTGCAGAAACTATTGCATACTGAAATTTGTGGTGGTTGTCTCATAGCTTGTCTCCTCTGACTTAACGTGAAACCATCACTGAGAGTGAAATGTTTGCTGCATGTGATATTGAATGCATGAATTATTATGTGTGCTGGTCCTGTCATACCAATTTGAGGACAGTTGTCATACAGGATTTAGAAAGGTGGCAAGTTAGGAGTCCTGTGCTCAGTATGCATTTGCTGATGATTCATCCTGTGGCTTGAGCTGACCAACTTCTCTTCTGAGGGTTTCATCTTCTTACCTGCAATACACTTGCTATTCATGCTGAGATTTAGTGACGGTGATGAGGCAAACTCTTGTACTTTAATATTTTAACAGAACTCTGTAGGTTCAAACTTAGGAGAGAAAAAACTCTTCTACTGTGTTGGACATTGAAGAAAAATTGTGTAGCGGAGCAAGATCCTCCTGATACACCCTGTGACTGTTGTCCAAGCTTTACCCTTGCAGTTTTGGAGAGTAATATAGAGATACAGAGGCTTGGCTCTGCTAATCCTTTCTCTGAAGAGAAAGCTGTCGAGTGAGACACCAGAGTTTACCACCTTCACCCTAAAACCTGGGAGTGGAGCACTGGGAGGAGTGGCTGACCCATGGGATGGGTGGCTGTGTTGTGGTGGGTCACCACCAGACAGCTTGCAGACTATAGCCAGCAACAGTGCCACCAGGCTATGATGGCCCTAATAAGCCATAGGCATTTAAAATAGTTTTGCAATCTGATGCTGGTATTATATTCTTTTAAAAAAAAAAATCTATTTTCCTCTCATGTTCTTCCCACCTTTTCGTTCTGAAAGCAGTTTAAAGGAATGTTTTCTTTACCCCTCCCACCCCATCAGCTGTTTTGTGCAGCTGCCTTTCTCCTTATGAACCTTTCTCCCAGTCAGCAGCTGTTTCTTCCTTTCTAGGGCTCTTTGTGCAAGTCAAACTACATGTTTCTATTACAAAGTGGCACTTTCTATTGAGAAGGCTTCAGAATGGTTGAACAATATGGAATGACTCAATGTTCGGAGATGTCTTCAAATTTTCATGCCTCTTGGGCTTCAAACTGGTCACTTGTGACTATAGGTTGGACTCGATCCTAGAAGTCTTTTCCAACCTGGTTAATTCTGTGATCTCATATAATAGCTTAGACTTCCTGATCTCAGTGATGCCTTCTGACTCTTTAAAAATCAGTGGTCTAAACTTCAGAGTATTTATGTATCCTAAATCAGAAACAGACCAAAATGTTTGATGCTGAGGATGGTCAGGCACTGGCCCAGGATGCCCAGAACGCTGGTAGAAGCCCCATCCATGGAAATGTTCCAGATCAGGTTGGATGGAGCTCTGAGCAACCTGATCTAGTTGCAGATGTGCCTGCTGCCTGTAGGGAGGTTGGAGTAGATGATCTTAAAGGTTCTTTCAACTCCAAAACCTGTGATTCTGTTAAAGAACAATTTAGAGGTTTATTTCCTCCTGTATATAATTTATGGCCCACATAAACCTGCATAGAAGCTTGCATGCATTGAATGGCAGCGAGTTTCTGTTTCAAATCAAGTGCAGAATGACCTTTGGCTGTTTATAGTATTCATGTGGATAGAAACCATTAGATGAGGTTGGTAAGGTTTGAAGGCTTTGTTGGTGTTGGGATGCACATGACAAGTCAGTGCAAGCCTTCAGGTTTAGCTGTTGTCTACAGAGGGTAGTTAACAAAGTGCTCCTGAGGTGCATTTGGAAGCCAGTTGGAATGTTAGATGCAAATACAACAGGAAAATGGTTCTGAAGATAAACCTATGCATCCTTTTGTCTGTTTGCTTGTTTTGTTGTTATCCCTGGCTCTACCTGTGCTGCATGTTGTGTTTTTAGAGGAGAAACCCTTGAGGGCAGGGTTGGTGCCTTGTGTTTGGACACGGCAGCCATTGTGCTGCTGTTGGAAATGTTTCACGAGTAACAATACCGTATTTCATTTGGAAGTCAGATCTTAGGCTTTTGCATTCCTCCCATCGAGTGCTTCAGATTGATTCTGGCTGTGCTTTTGGTCTGCTGGCTCCCTATAGCAGCGCACAAAATGTGAATGAACTCTTGCACACTTCCTTAAACCACGAGGGTCACGTTCTCTGTGCAAAACCAGCCGCATTGTTCAGAAAACACCAAGTGGTCACAAAGTCAGGACAGGGCAGAGAAGAACAGAGGTATGCTGTTAAATCCTGATGGGTGATTAAACAATAGCTCCCCCCCCCCCACCAAAACCAGACAGTAAACATGGACAACTTCTCTTTTCTCTTGCAGCCTGGCATTTTTCACTCTTTCTTCCCCAACCCCGACTTGAGAGCTGTACTTACTTTGCATTCTGCCTCAGTACTTCCCCATAGTGTGTTTTGATTTGAGTCCATGGCCTAAGGATTGAAGTTCAACTGCAGTTTCTTAAACTGAAACACAGATGTCTGCAGCGGGTTCGGCGCCAGCTCAGGCAACCCATGCTGCTTTCTGCTGCGTCACAAGAGGTGGGTTAATGGCTGGGTGCTCTCATTAGAAGAATGCAGTCAGTTGTGTGAGTGTGCAGCGTGTTTAGTTGCCGTGTGTGTGTGTAGCTTGTCATACAAAATGCAGAGTTTCTTGGAGAGAAGGCAGCAGAATTGACACAAGGATGTTGCTGTCACAGGTATGGGACATGAAGACACACACATAGTTAGATGTGTGATGCGACACGGGGTGATAGGTTTAAACTAAAAAAGTGAGATTCAGACTAGATAGAAGGAAGCAAATTCTGACACTGGGGGTGGTGAGACACTCCCCCCTGAAGCCATTCCAGGTGAGGTTGTTTGTGGCTCTGAGAAAGCTGCTGTAGCTCCAGATGTCCCTGCTGACTGCAGGTCCTTTCCAACCCAAAGTATTCTATGATAGACACCCCCTTTCTTTATATGTGTACAAGAGAGGAATCTAAGAGATTCCATAATTGAATCCCCTGTGACCTCTAGATAATACAGTAAAAATGCAATTTGGCCTGAACTAGCAATTGCTTTTGGACTCTTTCAGTGCTTTAAGAAACGTTCAAGCTGCTAATCCTTACTATTAGGTAGCATTGGCTTACTGTTGCTGCTTTTTCTACTCAGACCCCACCCTGGAAAGGTTTCTTAATTTCAGAACAAAGGGTAGTAAAAAGCACAGCCATCAAAATGAAGTTTGTAACGCAGTTTAGTTATACATTCATGCTGTGGTCATAAAAATGATTACTTACTGCTAACCTGTTTCTTGTAGCAAAGACTAATAAAGCTTGGCTATAGAGATTGCTCACTGTAATGAGTATAAACCATGTAATAACAGTTCCTGGATAGGTTTTTCTTCCACAAAAATACCTTGTGTTTTAAGTTCAGTTTAAAATCCTCAGTTTCCTGCTGTTTTCCCCTCTGTCAGAATGCATTTCGTCTCTTTCCACCTACAGCTTTGTTTTCCAGCTATTCATACTATTCAAATCTATCACTCTTGCCTTGTTTACATCCAGTGCAGTAGCAGTTTACACTGATTTCCTGAGTCAGGGTAATATTAATTTCTGTGTACTGTTTGAGCTAACTTTACAGTGTGAAGGGAAAGCCAACAAATCAGGATGAATAAAACCATTTGGGGTTATGTAATGTGCATTCGTGCTGCTGTTATGCAACAGAATTCTTACTTGGGGCATCCTTAAGTCCGTTTTGAGCTCAGCAGTGTTGCCTGCTGTCTCTTACAGCATGTTCTTTGTCTCTCCTGACTGAGCAGAAAGTGATGATGAGCTCCATAATTAAGTTAAATCACATTCTTGAAAGGGGAGAAAGAAAAAATACTGTGACTTTTCAGAGGAAGTTTTCTGCTACTAGTAGCATAGGTACTGGTGCAAAATTATCTTTTATATTTAGGAATGGTCAGCATTTTTTCATGTTGACCTATAGTTTTTGTGCTTCTTGCCATATTAACTCTAACTGTTAGTGGTAATATTGATCATCCCTTCTCTTTGTTGTGCTTGCTGGTTATTAAATGACAGCATGGTTTATGTTAGCATTTTTCATGAAAGAAGCATGTAAAATGGCTGTGCTGGCCAGTATTTCACAAAGAATTTGTATTGCAGATTTCCTCTGATCTTTCTTGTGGTAGGCACAGAGTTGTGGTCATCTTTAACATCCGGGCAGCGTAGAAATTTGAGGATAATTGAGAACATCTCTGTGCAGTGTCGCTGGACTGATACCAGGGCAGTATGAAATACAGCATCAAAATTCAGCTGTGCTGGAAATAATGCTGTGATATGCAGCCTTGTGTTAAAATAATCAAGGCTCATATAGCAATAAAAGGGAATTAGGGAGATGGGAGGGGAAACAATACTAAAGTTGTGGTTATGCAATAATTGCGTTGAGGTGGATGAGACCGGCAGATGAGGCCTGGGACAGGGTTACAAAGGCTTGAAGAACAAGGCTTTTGATTTCAAGGCAGGCTATGAGTTATTTGTGGGCTAGATGATGACTCTAGCAGATGTATTTTTTTTGTATCTGGGAGGATATTGGTGTGGTTAACATGGGGAGAAAGGTCCAATGTTACAGGCATTTGAAGTCCAGATAGCTTAAAACTGGAAATGGGATTGCATCTAGAGTCTGCAGTGTTGTCAGATGTCCTTGACAAAGGTAACCTGCTTTCTGCCACCTTACACAGTCTGTCCTGTATGAAGTTCTTTAATACTTTCATTGAAACGTAGTCTGGGAAGGAAGAAAAGGGACTAATATGTGCTTTTGGGTGAGCAATTTAGCCTGAGGTGCCTGATCTACTGAAAAGAGGAAGGAAGATTATTAGCTGTGCCTGTTCGTGTTTGTTAGAAATGCTTTTCAAGTGGGGAGCCTGACACTTATGTCACGTTTTCAGACCTTAGTTAACTCTCCTGTAGGAGATTTACGTGCCAATAAATTAATGTCATTATGTGTATTCAGCCTGGCTGCTTGCAGAGCATATCAGCTTGTCATGTTTAACAAAAAATACTGAAATGATTTTTGGCAGGATCCTGTTTCCAAAGTATTTGTTTGCTTCTGGGCTTCTACTGCTCTACCTGCCTTTCTGTGCCCATAGTTCTTGGCTTGTGACAGTATTCTGCGTTTGCTTGGTGGAAGTGCAGAAGTTAAGACCATGTGAAAGTCTCTGCTGTGGAACACTCTTAGTGTTTCAACCCTGTGTTAAGATCTAGACCGACTGGCATTGCCTGACTTGGGCAAGTGATTCCTTCAAAGATGGTGAAATGGGTGAGGAAGAACTGGGGAGAAGTTTTCATCTTGGTAAGAGTTCATATTTCAAACTCTCAGTAGACCTTGCTAGGGAGCTCATCTGTCCTTTTGAGCTGAATTTGTCATTGCTGCTTTAAGCTTTCATCAGGTGCTTGCAGCAGGAAAGCTAGGTTGGTTTGGTGGTCTTCTACATCTGCTGTGTGGGCTCAGTGTAGAAACAATATTGCCTAGGTCTATAGTGCTCGTCACCCCTGAACTCTGAAGTAGTTTACGGAGGTCAGTGTTAACCTGCCCTTCCATGGCTGAAAATCTGAGGTATGCAGAGATCTTGCGCTTCGCTCTATCCAGGGATAGTATTTCCATGGCTTGAATTTCCAGTGTTAAGATTCTCTTGAGCCACCTTTTGAGGACCTCTCAGGAGAACCACTTCTTCCTGCAGGACTATCATCTATAAAGCCAAGCTCCCTATGGATATTAATTTCTGGGGTGGGGGACAGTCAAAATTTCTTGCTTGATTTAAGTTGTGTTTTCAGATGATCACAACAGATGCTTGCATTCTGTATGTAAATACAGTATTTGTGTGCTGGAAGCTCAAGCCTCTTCATTCTCTTCAGGTGGAAGGCATAGTACAGCTATCATTGTCATCTGTAGTGAGGATTACTGAAAGCTGGCTCAGAGTCAAGTGAAGTATTTGAGCTGTCTGCCACCTTTTTGTGCTGTTTCCCGCCACTCACCACCCCCTTCTTCCTCCTTTGTGCTTCCTAATAAGTTACTTAGCCTGGGAACTGCAAGCGGGCTCTGGCACCTATGAATTTCCAAACTGGAAGCAGTGAGAGTGTGGGGAGGGAGGAAGAGAAGATGAGGGTTGTTAGCAGAAAGGGTAATTACTGTTTGCTGTTTCTGGGGCACAGGGGAGCTGCCCCAGCTGCCTGTTTCCCTCTCTAAGGGACACTCTATAATCAATTCACACCTGTAAAAGTCTTTATTAGTTTTGACAGTTAATCACTGACTGCTTTATGCAAGTCCAAATACTCTGTGTCGAGCACTTCCCTCATGCAGACACTGTAATGCTTCTTTCATCTGCAGAAGTCAAAATATTATACAAAATGAGAGGATTTTACTCCTAAAATGGACAGCAAACCCTCTTTTCCTTGCCTTTGGGCTGGTGCTCTGCTTACTTAGTTGTTTATTCATTGGAGCATTTATTTGCTGCTCAGTTTGCTGATGAGATATTTTGGTATTCCTGTGCACTGAGGAGAGGAGGATGAAGAGTTTTACAGAAGTAGTTCTCTAATATAGAAGAGCTCTGGAAAGACATTTATTATAGGACACATTTGTTTGCTGGGTTAGAAGAGTGTTCCTAGTAAATGTCATTTGATGACAGCTATTCCTCAAACAGTGTAAGATGTACATGACTAAGAGTCTTACCTGACTTGCTGGGGTTTTTTTTTCCCCTTTTGCTTTTCTGCTTTGAGTTAGGAACTTGCCTAAGCTTCAATATCCACTCAAATCCACCACAAAGAATATTTACAAACCCTGACATATTATGAAAATAATAAATCCCTGGAATGTTTACAAGAGAACAAGACTGTGGTGTACTGTAGAACTGTGAAACGTGTCAAGCAAAAATGAAAAGGGTTTAAGTGATCTCCTTGTTCAGGTTCAGTTAACTCAATGGAAACAAAGTCAGATGAAGAGAAGAAGGTGGGAGGATCTTGATTTTATTAAAAGCCCTTTTAGCAAGAGAGATGAGAGATGGAACTTCATGTAGGTAAGAAGCAATGTGAAGGTAGGTCCATAAAACATACAAGATAGCCAGAGATGGAGATTCTGGCCCCTTGAAAAATCTTGTATGCCATATGGGAAGCCTCTTAGAGGACTTGCCGCTCACTGAATAATATGGCTGCATTCCCCTGCTGCACAGATGCTTCTAAGAAGTGGGCCACATTCAGAGGAGGAATTTGTATGTTCCCGTGTCTGAATAGGTTCTACTGTTTGCAAGAACTGGACAACGCCATTTGAATGCAGACCTCTTTGAAGATTCAGTTGCTGACTGCACTTGCTGCTTTAGTTGCGTGCAGCGAGAGGTGATGTGTAAATTAGGCTTCTTTACTCTTGCTTTGATTTATTTGGAGCTAGTCCCACGTAGTTCACTGATACCCAAATGAGTGGATATTTGCATAACTTCAGAAGGTGTGAGAATACACAGCTCAGCACCCTGGCATGCCTGTTGTTTCTTATTTCCCCAGAGTGGTTTAAGTAGCTGCAAGGTGCCTGAGTGGAGCTGTTCTAAGGGAGCAACAGCATTTGTGTAAAAGGCTTTTTTTATTTAACTTTTTTTTTTTTTTTTTCCCACCCCTACTTCTAAATCTTGCCTGCATCTTTTATTACTGTTTGCCAGCTTTTCAGACAGATACCAGCCAGACTGTGAGCTCTAAGGAGAGGAGAAAATGAGAATGCCTTTTGTGTAATGATCATGGAATTAATTGGTCCTGGAAACTCTGGGTTGCTGCCAAGAAAGGTTATTTATGTGGTAAGAAAGGAAAGGAGAAGGGTGGAGCTTTGGAAATCCAGGAATACCCCAAGCTATCAGATTGTAGGAAAGAGCTCATAAAGTTATTTTGGCTTCTGAGTTTGATGCAGAGTTCTGATTTTTCGGCAGCATCTAAAAAGAGGAGACAGGAGTTAGGAAAGTGGAGGACTCCCTAATTGTTTTTATTTCCAAGTGCACTGTATGATAAAAGCAGCTGCTCCTGCAAAGGCATCTGTGTTGGCTTAACTCTGCAGGCTGCAGGAGATCTGGCCACCCAAATCCTCCTGCCTTTCAAGCCATGGTTTCCTGGAGTGGAAATCCTGCTGCACATTCAGTCTTATCTCATAGGAGCTGACACTACAGGCTGACAGCTCTGTGGAGAGGAGGAGAAGGGCATGGGATGCAAGGCTCCTGCATACTGCCAGTATTGAAGAACTGATTGCAGTAGGGAGCATGGATGTGTCTACTTTACTGACACTTGAAATACTTTTGGCTTCATTTGATGAGCTTAGTTAAGTCAGCACTCTTCCTGATGTGCACTGTTGTGTGGTATTGTTAGTGCAGAAGTACTGTTTTTAGAGTTTTGGGGTTTTTTTAATGATCGTGTGGTGTGGAGGGGGACAGTCAGCACGAGACCAAGTTTGAGTCACTTGAGCATGATTGTCAGCTGCTGTGGATTTCATCTGTCAATATGTATGGGACAATCTCACTTTCTTCCTTTTAAGGGGAGCAGGCTCAACTGTAGGGTTCATCAAGATCTTTACGGCAAGGAAACATTGGGTCAAGTAACTTCTTAACATCTCTGCAGTTGTCCTTTACAAAAATCAAGTGAGTAGGAGTTTTACGTAGCATTTTGAAGACTCATTGTTAAGGTCTGTGTGGTTTTTTGCCATGGATTATAGTTACACTTCAAACAACTTCTCTGTTTCTTCTGTATTGCTACTTCCAGTGATGTGTGACTGCATGTTAAATGAAGGATACCCTAGGATTTTATTTCATGCTCACATTATAGATGCTTGTATTTCTGGAGTTTTTGAAGCTTAGTCATTCCATGATTTGAGTTCCCCCCCCCCCCTTCCCAAAGATGAGGGGAGGT
>VWZI01013873.1:11686-191886 GCA_013396835.1 Psilopogon haemacephalus | reverse complement strand
TTTGGTTACCTTCTCTTGGGGATTTTGGTCTCCGGGAGGGGTGTGGTGGCTGTATTACTTTTTTACTGTATATATCTGTAAATATCTGTTATATCTTGTAAATATTTGCTTGTATATTTGCATTGCTGTAAATATAAAGCTTCATTTATTAACTTCCAGTGTTTTTCTGAGTTTTAGCCAGGGTTTATAAAGGTGGGGGGGGGCAGGTAACTGCAAACCCACTACACCAGTTATTTTCAAGAGTGTATTTTAATCATAAGCTGAAAAGGCAGCAATATTTTTTCCTTTTTATTTTTTTTCTTTTTCTTTTTTCTTCCCTTTTCCTTTTCCTTTTCCTTTTCCTTTTCCTTTTCCTTTTCCTTTTCCTTTTCCTTTTCCTTTTCCTTTTCCTTTTCCTTTTCCTTTTCCTTTTCCTTTTCCTTTTCCTCTCCCCAAAGCACTTTTTCCTTAGGGAAGATTAAAATGGAAGAGATAAATAGCAGTAGCAACAACGTAGGTGTTTCTGTAATGGTAGTGTCATATACCTGACTTAAGGTGTGTTGTATATGGCAGATGATACACCTTTAAAACAGCCAGAAGATCTGTGTAACAAAATGTTGTGTGTTTGCTGGGGTGTAAGCTTGTCCCCTCCCTGTGGGTTGCACTGGGGTAGCACTGGAGTTTAGTGCAGTGAGACTGTGCATTGCCTTCTCTGTTTATAAAAGCCATTAATGGGTTCATGACCACAAGACCGAATTATCCAGGTTGTAATTTCATAGTCTGGTTGAGCATACAGGAATTTGCAGTGCTTCCAGAAACTCTTACAGCTTGCACCCAAGCTTCTTTTCCTTGTATCAGCCTGGGTGTTTCTGCAGCTGGGGGACAGCTCATCTGGGTTAAACCTGAGCCTGCCACTTGAAGCGAAGAGCTCTGTTTTGGCTGGGCCACCTTCCCAGCCCAGCTTGCTGTAGCAGATGGGCAAAAGAGACTACAGTGGACATTAGAAAAACTGTTTTTACTGAAAGAATGATGAGGCATTAGAACAGGCTGCTCAAGGAGATGGTGGATTTGCTGTCACTAGAGGTGTTCAAGAATCATGTAGATGTAACACTTCAGGATATAGTTTAGTGATCATGGTAGTTAGATTATGGTTGGACATGATCTTAAAGGTCTTTCCCAGCCTTAATGAGTCTGTGATACTAAAAGGGTCCCTGGGAATGTCTTCTTTCACTGGCTTAAATTCAAAATGGAAGGATGTCTCTTCACAGTTGAGATGTGGCTGTGAGTATCCCAGGACCTCTGCTTATCTGCTGTCTCAGTACTCTTTTAAAATTTTTTTTTCTTTTAATCTGGCCTAAAATGATTGAAGTTTTCTGGTTTTTTTTTTTTTCTTCCCCCACAGAGTCTTGAAATAGCTCACAGTGGCCAAATTCTTCCTTTGTGTAATGTCATTGATTTTCAGAAATCATAGTGATGTCTTGAGGGGATTTTTAAAAGGCTTTTCCTTTTCCCTTGTGCTTATAGAAACTTAAAATGGGCTCAGGCCACTCCTTTCTCTCAAGGAAAATGTGGGTTTGTCTTTGTTTTGTCTTGTTTTTTATTACTGGTGTTTTATTAGTGCTGGTGATATGTGATTGTAGTGATTAAATAGTAGCAAAGCATGTCATATAATTACAATCAAGGTCCAGCTCTGGAGCCCTCAACACAGGAGGGACATGGATGTGATGGAACAGGTTCAGAGAAGGGCCACAAAGATGATCGGTGGGCTGGAACACTTCTCTGTAAGGACAGGCTGAGGGAGCTGAGGCTGTTCAGCCTGGAGAAGAGCAGGCTCTGGACAGACCTAGTAACAGCCTTCTAATACCTGAAGGGGGCTAAAAGAAAGCTGCAGAGGGACTGTTTCTGAAGGCCTACAGTGATAGGATGAGGGGCAGTGGTTTGGAATTAGAGAAGAGCAGATTTAGATTGGATGTGAAGAACAAGTTCTGCATCATGAGGGTGGTTGAACAGGTTAGCCAGGGAGGTAGTTGAGGCCTCATCCATGGAGATATTCAAGGTGAAGCTCGACAAGGCCCTGAGCAACCTGATCTAGCGGAGGATGCCCCTGCTGACTGCAGGGGGGTCGAACTAGATGATCTTTGGAGATCCCTTCCAACTCAAACCATTCTATGATTCTATTCTATGAAAAGACCAAGTATGTCACAGCACATTTCCATGTTTCTTATGCTAGTGGTCTTAATATTAGGTCTCAATGTTCCTTCCCAGAGCCATCGAACTCAAAAGATTGAGAGTAGTTTTCTGTTAGATTGCTCTTACTGATATTTTCTGTCGTAATCCCATTTTTAAAACACACACACACACTCTTAAATAAATACTTAAACTAATCACAGAAATAGTTCTCTGAACTATCCTCTAAAATAATGACAGGATTCAAAGGAGTGTTTCTAGTTATTTTTAGGCACACAACAGGCTGTAAGCATCAAAAACAAATGTTGTTTAAAAACGGCACAGACTCCCAGCAGCAAACGCTGAATTTGTTGACAAATATTGTGCCAAGCAAAAACTGTTAAGGGAAATTGAAATATTATAGTGCAGTGCATGTTTGCAAGATGACTTTGACACCCTCCGTGCCAAAGAATCAGATCTGAATGTGTTCATGACTTCAGGTTCTGTGTGGCAACTCAAAGTTGGTATTTTCAGGAAGAGAATCACAAGCGCTGATGCCAAAGTTGTGGGTTGGCTTTCATGTTTATTCAGAAGTGAAATGAGACACTAAATTACCACTCCTGTTCCCTCCAGCAATATTATACTCTGTGGGATAATGGATTTCCTTCTAGATAACAATATATGGTCATAAGATAACTCAGTAGTAGCCAGACTATAAAATATTTGGTGAGGTGTATCGGAGCAGCACCTTAAACTTACTAAAAACCTTGCTTAATTTGATACAGAATTTGGAGAGACAAAACTGACAGAACTGTTCAGTAACTAAAGGTGGACTATTGCTTCAAAAAGATGGAATTTAATTTGTTTTGTGGTAAAAGCTGTGTCAGAGATCTGGCTTCTGTCTGATTTTTGGAACTTGCTTTTGCTTCAACACTGTAGGTGGAAGAGGACCAGTTACCTTCAGAACATACTGTCAGCCAGATCGAAACGTACAAGATCAGAACAATTAAAGCTGGAACTTTGGAGAAGCTTGTGGAGAACCTTGTGACAGCTTTTGGGGATAATGATTTTACCTACATCAGTATCTTCCTCTCAACATACAAAGCGTTTGCGTCTACTAAAGAAGTATTGGAACTTCTCCTTGACAGGTAAGAGCTTGTTTGTAATTGAGAACTGAGCCATCATTTGCATGATAGGTGAACGTCCTCTGGAATTTCTTACATCCACTTTCAGTGGATGCCCCTTGGACAAGTGTCAAGAATGCTGCAAAATTCAGAATTTTCAGCTCAAACATAAAATGCTTAAATGCCTGCTGCCTGCATTCCAACCCCCATTAAAGCATAGTTAACAGGTAGGGGAAGTGTGCCATGTCTGACTGCTAAGGAACCAAAATGGGACCCACAGAAGAAAATTAATTTAGTTTCTCTCCCCCAGAAACTCAGAATGTGCTGTCTGCAAAGTCATACCTAGAACAGATTCTTGCATTTTGCTGGATACTGACATTTTGAGACCTAATTCTCCTGATTTGGGCTGCTGATTTGAAGCAGGGTTTGTACAAACACAAGAAAGAATTCAGTATCCCCTTCTAGTACTTCACGTGAGCATGCAGTCATAAATTTTTGCAGGCAGCATAGGAACTGCTTGTTTAAGAGTAGGTTTTATGGTAAGGCTGTTAAATCACATCTGTAGCAGTGCTTAGGACATGCAGCATTAATTTTCTCATCCTAAAATCTTGAGATGTGACTGGGCCAGAGATGAGCTTATTTTGGGTGTATCATATTTGTGGCATTTTCAAATTTAAGTGATGTTTGGAAACGGTTATTGTAGCATGTAGTAGTTAGAACAGAGGATTAGCATAAGAACTCCTAGGTTTTGATTTTGGCTCTCCCACTAGGTAGATAAAGAACAAGGCAGGAATATATTATTTCTGCTTTTCTTCTGCATCTCAAAATGAATATAATACTACTTACCTTGTAGGAATGTGATGTGGCTTAGTAATGGTGTTGATGTGACCAGTTGTTAGAACTGCTGTGATTGTAGCAATAGCTGTGGTGGCTCAAGTGCAGTAACTTCACAGCCAGGTATGAAGTCACATGAGGAAGGAGCAACCATCCTGGGGAGCAGTTGGATTTACTACTGTGAGTTTTACCTCTCCATACCAATTCTGACATAGAACATAGGAAGCAATAAAAATTGGCAGTGCTTGCATACCAGAATGAAAAAAAAACTGAGGAGTTCCTTCTTTTGAGTTAATTCTTTCTATACTTTCAGTTTTAGATTCAGCTGTGGACATACATATCCTTGAAGAATGAAATATGAAAGGGTACCAGAATTTGTGGGGACTCTAGTAGTTGTAAAGAGAAGCTGATTTAGCAATTGAGTGTGCCATGACAATCTCTTGCTTCGTAAGAGTGTAAATTGCCAGAGAGCCACAAATACATGGAACAAACCAGTAGTTCTATGCATTTACATTGTCCCTTTCAGCCAGTAATGCTCCATGTATGATTTCTTCTACTTAGTTTTTTTTATAAAGATGCATTTTTAACAGGAAAAGTTGAAAGAGATCAAGTAGTAGCCTTTGCAAGGGTGCTTTGCCCAGAATGCCTGTTTTAAGTATCATTCCCCTAATGGTGCAGTCTTTGTTGCTTTGTATTGGTCAGTTGCCAGACTGCTCTTTTGGGGTTCTTAGGCATCCATTGACATGTGTCTGGGGAAATTTTCTTTCTGTAATCTGTGAGAACTTGTGAGTGCTTCAAATAATGTGAATCAGCCAGTCAAAGATGGTTCTAAGCTTGATGATACACACTTCACTTACCACTTAAAGGCTCTCAAGTTCAGTCTGGAGAAGAGAAGGCTCTGAAGTTACCTTATTGTGGCCTTCCAGTATCTGAAGGAAGCCTACAGAAAAGCTGGGGAGGGACTTTTTAGGCTGTCAGGTAGTGACAGGACTAGGGGGAATGGAGCAAAGCTGGAGGTGGAGAGATTCAGACTGGATGTGAGGAGGAAGTTCTTCACTGTAAGAGTGATGAGACCTTGGAATGGGTTGCCCAGGGAGGTGGTTGGGGCCGCATCCCTGGAGGTGTTTAAGGCCAGGCTGGATGAGGCTCTGGCCAGTCAGATCTAGGGTGGGGTGTCCCTGCCCATGGCAGGGGGGTTGGAACTAGATGATCCTTGTGGTCTCTTCCAACCCTGACTGATTCTATGATTCTAAGTTGCCAACTTAAGACATGTATTTTGTTTTAAAGTACATTCCTATATCCTGGTTAAGTGCCTAGAAAGCATCTTCGTGCACGTTCCCCACCCAGTTCAACATCGTTTGGAGTTTTAGTAATTTCTGTTCTTAATTCTGTCTTACTGAACTACTTCAGTAATGCAAATAAAAATCCCACCTGAGACCATGACCTCATTTTACAAATCACTGTATAAACATGCCCAGAATTGCTTGCAGCAGCCCCCGCCCTGAAGACCCTCTGCTGTCAAGAGATGATGAAGAAAAACAGTGAGAGGAACAGACTACGATGAGATGCTTGGGAGGAGCATACCGAGGAAGGGTTTAACTCACAGTGACAGTTGGAATTCAGCCTGGGTTTTCACGCATCTGTATTTTAACACATCCATATCTGGTTGGTTTTGTTGCTGTCCTCAGGAGAGAGAAGACTGTTATGCAGAGAGCGGTTTATATGCTGCACTCGCTTAGTGTGCGTAATTATAAAAGGTCTTGTGTGTCTGACAAGCAAGTTTGGATCTACTGTCAAATCTGTTAAGCTGGAGGATCAGCAAAGTGATGTTTTTGGACAAAGTTCTTGGTGCTGGGAGGCTGCCTTGGCTCCTTGGTGATGCAAAGCTTCTGGACAGGACTAGGAAAGGGGATGTGGAGCAGACCTGGTGTCTGTTTTGTTCCTCTGCATGTTTTTGCAGAGAGGACCTTGCGTGTAGAGCCTTTGTGTGGGACAGGTGGTTATTTCATGCACAAATGTCTGAATCTCTTCTTCTTGGTCACCTTAGTTGGATGGATTCATTGGGTTCTCCAGAGTGCCCAAGAAGCCAAGCTGTGGGTGCTGCTGGAGGTCTGGCTGAACCTCTGGCTGAGCCATCCTTGCTTATGCTCTTCCATCTTGGCTTTTAGCAGGGTATATTGATCTCCAGAATTGTCAGTTCAGCCCTTCAATGACTACTGAAATGATAAAAACTTTCTGTAATTGAGGATTGAGGCATTTTAAACTTGGGTTGGGGACAAAGTGGGTAATCCTTTGAAACAGTCCATTAGTCTTCTTGTGGTTTTGATCGTTTTGTGGTGTTTCATCACTAGCTGCGGACTGTTAGCCTGCACTGTTGTAAGGGTAATTAAAAAGTCTTCTGGCAATCTGAACTTTCCACTGAAGTTTGTAGAGACCTCTAGAGTCTATTTTCTTCTCATATTTTCCCCTAGGAAAAGGGATCACAGAAACCTAAAAATAGAAATTTACAAACTTAGTGAAATATTGAAGTTAGAAACTCAGATACTGAAAGATCAGGAATTTGAGAGGGGAAAGAACTCAAGATCTTTGAAATTTGTCATAATTTGCTTTAGTTTCTGTTTTCTCTAATGTAATTATTAATTATAGGATTTTTTTTTTTTTTGCAGCCTAAAGAAAATAATGAGAATCATTGCCCATAAGACACTTAAACTCTTTGGGCTTCTGTAAAGATGCCAGCTCCGTGCAGTAAAGATTTCAGTAAATTGTGCATCTATTGCAATTTAGCTCAGTTAATCTGCAATTAAGTTCTTAGTATTTTCCTATCTAGGAATTACATCTGTAATATTGCAGTTGGATGGCAGCACAAAAGAAGTGGCAAGTCTGGCTTCTGAATCTGTCTTCACATTTTCTCAGGAAGGTACTAGGGGAGAGAAAGGCAGCCTGGAGTGGAAAGAAATGGAGCAGACAGGACTAATTCCATTTAAAATGTGTACATAGCCAGTTTGTAAGGGATTTCAATTGAGCACTCAGGCAGGAATGACCATGCAGATAGGCGTCCTCTTCTAAAGACGATGTGCTAGCTACTCACTTGATTGCTGGGTGCTGACTGAGAGGAAGAATCTTAGAATCATAGAATTGTTTTGGTTAGAAAAGACCTTTAAGGTCTTGGGCTGGACTTGGGCACTGCTGTGTCCTTGTGGTCTTGGAGAGCTTGAATTCCTGTCTCCTTGGGTTTTGGTAACATGTTGGCTTTGTAGAAGCCTTGCTTTAAGAAGAAACATCCTCTTGTGGTTGGTTTTGAGGGTAGGAGAGTAAGAGAAGTTTGGATGCTGCAGCTTTGCTTCAAAGAGCCTGAATTATGTTTGCAGCATCATCTCAGGTAGTTTTGGGTACAAAGTCTAAAGGATTCTTATAGCAATATCTCAGGCAGTTTTGAGTAATCCATTTGTGTAATCCGATTGCCTAGAGTAGCAGCATCAAGTTGGGAGCATACACGATTAAGGAAGTCAGCCCTACCCTCCTCCTCTTATGCTGCTTTAAAGAGATGAATATGTCAGAAGAGGGCAAGAAAACACAGGAAAAAGTCTTAAAGAACAGACATTTCTCTTCTGAGCCCAGTCCTGGTCCCACTGGCTTGTGTAGCTCTAGAAGCAAGTTACAAGTTCTGCTTCAGAGGAAGGGTATGTAGGTTGCCTGACCCTGTCAGCATTATCCCAAGCCTTCTATAATAAATGATGGAGTCCACAGGAAATCCTAGGAGGTCACCACTTCCTTCCCCTTGCACAAATCTTAGGAGCATAGCGTTTACAAATCCCAGGGATGTTTCTCTTGGCTTTTGGAATATCATGGATAATCTAGAATGTAATGGCTTGGGACAAAATAGAGATGAAGCTATAAAAGTTAGAATGATTTATATGCAGCTGTGGAATATAGACTTGTGAAGGAAAGCAGATGTTATAAGGGAAAGTAAAAGAGGAATGGGTAGTAATTGAATTTAATCAGCTTAGTTTTTAGCGCTGCATTTAGTGGAGAACAAGCAGCAAAGGATTGGCACTTTGACGGCTTTCTTGTCGGTGATACTTGTTAATAACAACTAAAGCGAGACTAAAGTGTGTGTTAGTACTTTAGAAGTACTGCTTCTTTACTCTCCAGTGAAGTAAAATAGTAATGAAAAGGGCAATCTCTTAAAAAAGGCAAGTAAGATTTTGGCATTAGTTATCACATGAAGATCATGAGCCCCATTTCTTACTATTGATGTGGAGGACTGTTGAGTAAAGGAACAGTTGTGAATGGCAGTGCTGAGCTCTTACTTGGTTTGAGGAAGAACAGTGGCCAGATCAACAAAGACCCTTCCAATTTTTTACAGGAGAGCTCCTTCTTGCCTTACAGTAAGAAGAAATAGTATTTGCATCTCCCAGTTGTAGGACATGAGTTGGTTTTTTTGTTGTAGGAACATATATATTGGCAATGTATGATAGGATATTAGAAGAAACTTCTCACTGAAAGGGCTCTCAGGCACTGGAACAGGCTCCCCTGGGAGATGGTTGAATCCCCATCCTTGGAGGTGTTTAAAGGAGGTTGCTAAGTGCCATGGTTTACCACCAGTCTTGGTAGAGTTAGAGAATGGTTGGACTTGATGATCTTTTCCAACCAAAATTATTCCATTGTTCTAAAATTCCTCCAAGATATATGTGTGGAAGCTGAGTTGCCTTCAAGTCCAGTGCATCCAGCTTGTTGGATTTGCTGTTGTGGGCAGATCTGTCACTGACTGCTGCGAAATTTTCTGATGAGCATGGATCAGACATACACACAAATTCAGATTAGGCAAAGAAAGTCCCAGGGCCCTTGGAAAAGTGTCCTGGGAAACAAGGATCTGTTGTACCTGAAGAGGGATACCAGTTGGTCATTTGATGTGATCTGCAAGAGTATCCTGTCCAAGCAGTGCAAGCACTCACCAAATCTGGGAAATGAAATATTTTGTCCATAAAAGGTGAGATGCTTTTCCCTGAGAGACAGAGGCAAATAAAAAAGCAGATGGTGTGCTTCAGAGAAGCTGAAGTGTTAGGGCAGAAAAGAAGTTAGGGCAATTCAGAATGTTAAGACAGATGTAGCTCCCCATGTTTCAGTCAGAAGATACTGGCTTTTTATTGCTATGCTACTTGTTGTAATGGTCTTTAAATCTGGGCCTTTTGATAATTTTTGTCTTTAGTAAAATCAGAGATGTGCCATTTGCTCTCTGAGTAACTCTTCACACTGGTTGGAGATTGTGAATTAATCTGTTCTTCTTCTTTTCTTGTTTTGCTCTTCCCCTCAAGGACTTTAAATTAAGCTTTTGCTTTTTATGAAATTTGAGACTGGAGCCCTATTAATTCTTTTGACTGGGTTGGGCCTATAAGGGTTTTCCTTTTAACACAGAGTAGAAGTCAAGCTGAACAAAATCATGGGCATAGGCTGGTACATTGAAAAGAGAGGGGGATGACTTGTATTTTCAAAGCTATATGGGAGTAATCCCTTTAGTATTCATGGAGGTTTGGCATCTAAATGCAGCAGACAGCTTTGAAAAGCTGCCAAGCCTTTAACATTGTACCTTCTGATATTTTCTCTTTGTTTGGTAGAAGTGGATAGGGAGACGTAAAAGAAATCTTGTTGGCGTTTGGATATGAAAACACTCAATGGAGGTTCCTGGAGGGAGGGAAAGGAGCCCAGCTCCTGCTGCCACTGGGCATGGGGATGGAGCATGGTGCCTCCACAGTGGATAAGGCTCGAGTGCACCCAGCGACACTGGGAATACAGAAGTGCACTGGGTGCGCTCTAGGATTAACCACACACAAGTGTGATGAAAGCCAAAAATTTTGAGCTGTCCAGATGAGAAGAGAACTGTGCCAAATGCCCTGTAGGTGTCTTATTTTGTCCTGGTCATCATGTTCCTTGCAATGGTGCTTCAAAGCGGGACTGTGCTGTACTTGGCACAGGCACAGAGCAAGTGGCAGCTGGTCCCTGTCTTGAGGAGCTCACAGAGAAGGGGATGGATTCTGTTTGATGGGAGAGCCGCAGCTGGATAATGACAGCGAATAACAAGTTAGTTGTGCATGTTCATTCCTTCTGCTAGAGGATGGCTTATAGAGGGTAAATGGAGAGGAAGAGAAGGGACACTGAAGGAGTGGGTCCTTCAGTAGCAGAGCCCCATGTTCTGGGACAGTAGCTTCATATGACATTTGGCTCATTGTTGTGGCATCTCTTCCCTCTGCTGTTTTCCTGTACAGCAGATAGTTTGTCTGCTCACCTGAAGAAGTGATTTCATTCCATGCTTCTCTGTGTGCGTAATTCAAAACACCTTACGACTCTTGCTCTGAGTACACATGATTCCAAGTTGTTTGTACCAACACTTAAAAGCCTTATTTAGGCTTTGTTTGGGGCTTCCTTATTATTTCCAAGTTATTAGAATAGTATTTTCCTCCTTCTCTTCTGTTCTTAACAGAGATGCAAGGGTGCATTTTCTATTCTTATTTTTTTGGTATTTAAATATTCAGTACTTCCCATTACATTCTGGTCTCATTTGCTTAGTCACTCCCTTCGAGTGGAGTCTATAACTTTGCAAATGCCAAGCAAGGCTGAAAAGTTCTGTGGGCTACAGGATCTTTTTGTTTCTCGTGCCTTTTTTTTTTGGTTTTGTTTTTTGTATGCAAAGCATTCATACAAGGCTGGGTAGTGAATGGCTCTTTGTCCAGGAGCTGGTGAGAACAGAGCAGTGGAAGTCTGCAGAAACACTGTTCTGTACATCAGATGTATCATTAACTCCTCCTAACCCGCATTTAATGACCTGTTGTTCATGCAGAGCTCTTGTGTGCAGAGACAGGCAGAGGTTTGCATCTGGCAGGAGAACGAAGCGTGTTGCACTTCTCCAGTTTTGCACAGAGTATTGTCTGCTCTTTGACTCTGTTACGGATTTATATTATAAAAATCAGCATGTGGCTCTCTGTGGGATTTAAATGCAAGTGCCTAATGTTCCACAAATTGGCATTTGATATTCATACAATGCTAAGACAACGCCACCGAGATGGCACAATGAGTCGTGCTCCAAGGATTAATGGCAAGTTTGAAAAATGAATATAAACATTTAATTGTTATTCAAAGAGGCAGGCTTTCTTTGCTTATTTCTCCCAGAGGGGAGGGAAGGGAAAAAAAAAAAATCTCTTTTGTCTCTTGGCTAAGATGTATTTGAGTCATCTTACATAGCAGATGGCAGCGGAGAGAGAAATCCTCTCCCTTCAGCAACAGGGCAGGAGCAGCCGTCATAGCATGTAATGTGCATTCTGTCAGCAGCACGTCTCCATTCTGGCCTGGGTGATTGCCACTGGAAGACATCAACATAGTTCTTCAAACAGCCCCCTTAACTCTTTTTTTTTGCAGCTTCTTGGTAGCAGGGTTAAACAGTGCTGGAATATGTGGAAATGCAGGACAACCTACAGGTCCGCAAGAGCACTCATTAAAACCATTAGAATTAAATCTAATAAAAATAGGTTAAATTTTACACTTCAACTGAGCCAAGAGTTGGTAGCATTGCTATCAAAGCTACTCTGATTTATTCTTGCAGAAAAGCAGTGAGACTTGTCTCAAACAGTTAATTGCAAGCACTAGTAATGGGCGTTTAGGGTATGACTAAAAGCTGAGAGAGGCCAGGTAGGATTAAGTGGTGAATTCAGGCATAACCAAGAGTCAGGAAGGAGATACCTATTCGGTTTTGCAGTTTCGGTAGTGTTGATCCCAATAAAAGGAGCATGGGCAGGGTGTGAAATTGCTTGAGAGAGTATAGGAGAAAGCACAGAAGCCATTGATACACCAAAACATTGTAGGAGGAGGTTGACAGCCATTGTTGTAGCAAGCAGTGGTTCCTCTGTGAAGGCTCCTGCTGCGATTCACCGTGATGACCGAGGGATCGAGGTGTTGTTCAGCGTGTTTGGAAGGGAATTCTTACCCTGTTGTCAGCTTAGCTAAGCGTAGTTTTGCTTTAGAGGTGTGGATTAGCTCTGTGAAATCCCAGTGGCAAAGTGTGTGTACTTCGAAGGATTCTTTTTAGTTTAAGAAGGACTTAAAACCTACACTCACACTTCTGCTATCGTATAGGACCAGCAGGACCATTTCAGGGTAGCTGGGAAGAATGTGAGGCCTCTGAAACTTAAGGTTGTTAAGACTTGGTGCATGTTGTTAGCCTTTTCTTTAAGGACAGATTTAAAAAATACATTTCTGAAGTTTTCACTTGAATGAGAGACGTGGATTGGTCAGACTAAGGTACTGGGCTTAATCAGGCATGGCTTTATTCTCAGCTGTGTCATAGATAGATGTTAAAAACTGGGGCAAATAATGTTTTGTTAAGTCTACCTGCAGTGTAGTTGGAGATGCAAGAGCTAGTTTCAAACAAGCAGTTTCAGATAATGCAAGTGGTCTTAAAGCAGCACTGTCAAGGCTGAGGAAGCCCAAGCTGACCTTCTTAGGTAGTACGCTGCTCCTATCAGAGATGTTGCTTGTTTGCCTTTATTACTTTGGGTTTACTCTGCAGTGCACTGGCATGTTTGCAAACCCTTGATCTCTGCCTCAGCTTCCCCATCCACAGTGGAATTGTCATAGAATCATAGAATGGTGTAGGCTGGAAAGGACCTCAAATATCATCCAGTTTAAATCCTCTGCCATAGGCAGGGACACCTCCCACTAGAACAAGTCACTTAAGGCTTGTCAGCGTTAAGTCCTTCTCATGAGACAATTGCACCTTGAGTTCTTATTTTAAAGTGCTGTGGAGTTCTGAGATGGTGAACAATGGTAGGACAGAATATCAGTGTGAGGTTGGTGGATGGTGGTGGCTAGGACGTGTTCTTTACAATCCAACAGTGACTTGACTTAGGTACACTGGCTGACTTTCTGTGCAGATCTGAGATTCTTACACACAGAGGCTAAGACTGATACTTCAGAGGAGCATAAAACTACCAAATACCATCCATAACTTTTCAAAGAGACACAAACTAACAGCTACTAGGATGCTGTAGCAAAAACACTTAAGGACGCACTTGTTCTTCTAAGGATTAAATTAGAGTTGCCTGACACAATTAACTGAGCACAGAATGCTTAAAATCAGCTTGCCTTATTCTGAGCTGTAATTGTCCACCTTCATTAAAGCTGCCCGTAAGGAGTCATTAAATTCTTTATGGAGCTGTAGATCTGAAATAAGAAGCACTCCAACTGAAAATCATGGAATCACAGAGTGGTTTGGGTTGAAAGGGGCCTTTAAAGGCCATCTAGTCCAACCTGCCTGCAGTCAGCTGGGGCATCTTTAACTAGGTCATGTTACTCAGGGCTCCATTAAGCCTGACTTTGAATGTCTCCAGGAATGGGGCCTCCATTGCCTCCTTGGAGCCTGTTCCAGTGTTCCACCACCCTCATAATAAAGAACTTCATCCTAATGTCCAATATAAATCTACCCTGCTCTAGTTTAAAACCTTGCTCTTGTCCAGTGGAAAATGAAGTGCATAATCCTGCCTTCAAGGCGCACGCTCTGCCCGTGTAGGTAAGAGATTTTGTTTTGCTCCTTTGAAGTTCTGCCTGTAGATCCTCTTTCCCATGGGCATTTTCTCAGTGCCACAGGCCATTCCCGTATGTGACAACTGCCCTGGTAGTTTGGGCACAAGTGAGCACTTGTCGCCTAGAAAACTGTGTGAAATCACAGTTGAAGGTAGGAGGAATGACAAACACTAGAGAAATAGAAGCTGTGTTGGAGAAAGTGGTTGCGTTATAGTCACTGTGACACTGGAATGTTGCTCTAGGAAAGGATGGAGTGAAAATTGGCAGAAAGGATGACCAAAATGGAGAATCGAGTCTGACTTCAGTCCCTGAACTGGCCTGGCAGCACTGCTAACTGGCCGCAATGGCCAGAGGAAGCTCTGGGAGTTTTTTGGATACCCAGAGGAGACCAGCAAAAGGATCTTGCAGGTGATAGTGCACAAAGCCTGCCTGCCTTGGAGCTGTGAGCAAAGAAGTAGTTTTGGTTGATTCTCCCTGTGTATAGGTTGCTTCACATGAATTAGGTTGGAAGATACCAGCAGCCTCTCCAAGATTTTCTTTTTTTCCTTCCTAAATGAAATAATCTCCTTCCTTTTGCTCAACTGTTAGATCTGTAGTTTGAGCTAGAAACACCCTTTAGGTGTTTGTGATAATTGTATGTGAATTGTGCTATTGGAGGTTTTGATTTTATTCAGTAGAAGTTTCTCTAAACACCCATCTCATTTTTCAGAAATGAAAACCTGGAGACCTCAAGCTGTGAAGAGATCGAAAGTGAGAACTCCTCCGAATACAAAGCAGTGCTCAGGACGTAAGTGTGGCTTTGGCCAGGACTTGCTGTTGGGGGAGCACATGGGCAGCAGAGATGTTGTTCCTTTTCAAAATCCACAGTGCTGTTTGCTTGCCTAAACAAGCTTGTGGAAAGGCCAAATATCAACCATTTCATAACATGTCACAGAATCACACGGAGTCACTGGATGATAGGAGTTGGAAGGGACCTTTGGAGACTATCTAGTCCAACCTGCCACAGCAGGTTCACTTAGAGCAAGTTGACAATAATATAACCCAGAGATCTTCCCCTCAGAGAAATCATCTCAAAATTAAACATCAGATGAACACATCTAAGCCAAGATTTTGTTGTTTAAACAGACAAGGAGTGTTTGTTTCCCCTGCCTTATCTATGGCAGTAAATGTTTATTGCTTATGACTGGTTTTATTGTACGTTACAGCAGTGTCTGCAGACCAATGGTGGGTTTGGCTCTGGCAATGTGTGCATGCATATATCTTTTCCATTAGTGCCTTTGTGATTTACAGCTGCTCTTAGAGTGAAATTTAATTTCTGAAGTCATCCTAATTTTCAAGAGAAATAGGAAAGCTGTTTTGAAATGCGAGGGGGAAAGTGGTTTGGTTATCCTCTTAGCAACATATCAATTTGTGTTGTTGTCTTCAGACACTGGGTGTAAAATGTGCCTTAGGTCATCGGTGTTTGTACTTTGGCATCTGTAGGAGCTGTGGTTTGCAGGATTGTGGCACTGAAAAGCAGCTGCATCATTACCTTTGGCTACAGTATCTTCAACGTTTCTGAAGACTGTTTTTCGAAGAATTTATCTGTTAAGAAAACCTTAAGTGGTTTTCAACCACTGCACTGATTTCTCTGTCATTGAAGAAGCCACCTTTAGTTTGTTTTTGTTTTGAGATGGAAGAGAAATGTTGAACTTCCTTATCATGAGGTCCACAGTCCAGTCAAGACTGAGAAATACACTGCAGCGTTGCCATTCCTGAGGTTGAGGCAGGCTGTCAGTTCAAATCACATTTTGTTCCATGATACTGTGCTTAGTCTTCTGCTTACCCTCATATTTTTCATATGCTTGTGTGTTGGCATAGGGGGGGTTCAGTTCTAGCTTTAAATGGTTTCCATGAACATACCACACACTGTCCTGTCTCCATTGTCAGAATGGAGCAGCATCCTTTTGCCCTGTCATCCACACAGAAACTTGTGTTTAACCCCCAGAGATAAGTTAAGTAGAAGCTGCTTGGCTGTATTTGAGTAGCTGTATCTGTAGCAAAGCCTAATGTCTGTAAATGATACAGGGTTCTCAAAGGCTTTAGTTAGAGACAAAGTGTTAGTGCTTGGTAATTTATGGGTGGCTCTTTTAGCACTTAACTAGCTACAAGCTCTGCTGATTTGAACTCTTCCTCATGCCCCATGGGAGTCTCTAAGGGAATTCAGTTCTCTTCAGTTCTTTCCAGGCTTTCACTGTTTTCACAGAAGGTTTTGTGTTGGAAGGCACCTTGAAAGGTAAGCTAGTCCAACCCCCTTGCAGTCAGCAGGGACATCTGCAACTACAGCAGGTTGCTCAGGGCTCCAAACAACCTGAGTTGGAATGGTTCCAGGGATGGGACATCCACCACCTCTCTAGGCAACCTAGGCCAGGGTCTCACCACCTGTAAAAGATTTCTTTCTTAGATCTTCTTTGGGTCCCCCTGGAGCCTTTTCCTCCTGTTTCACCAGAAGAATTCATCAAAGAAGCTTGGTCACAAGCACCAAGAAGACAGTATAATGTAGTGGATAGGGCCAATAATAGGCAGCCAGTGGTTTCCCACATTCCCATCCAAAATGAGCTCTAGGGTCTCCAGCAGCTCTGGGCAAACCATTTGACCTCCCCTTATCTCAGTCAGTCCAGTCATAAAACATGAGCTAAGACAGTACCCTTCCTGAAAAATAGATTAAGGGTTTATCTTGGGGATGAGAAAGATCATTTCACCTCCAGCTGCCTTCTTATGGCTCCAAAGAAGCTTGATGATGAGACTGAGAGGAAAGGGGTGAAGGTTAGTGTCACTGAAGCTTTGGGCAAATTCCTTGTGTCTAGAGGTGAGCTTGCAAGCAAAATAACATTTAGTAGGAGCATGTTTACCTTACTTATTTATTTTTAAATGAAATTGTCTTCCTGCAGATGTAATTCATGGTTTATCTCATGTCCCCTGCCTGGCTGCTTCCTGCTACATCAATGCCATCTTCCCTTTTGGCACGTAATCATCACGTAATGCCTCTGCACAGCCAGGAACTGACAAATGGATGAGTTTGTGGTTCTCTTCCTGTGTTATCCCAACTTCTGATGAGTTCATATGACAGTTTTCATTAATATAATTGGCACAGCTGATTCTGAGCCTTTTGTACTTTTAAAGATACTTTAAAAGTCTGGATTTCATACCTTTTCCCCAGTTGCTTATAGAAGGCTCCACAGCCAACAGAGTAATTTGGCAGGTATGTGTGTTTTAACAGATTCCTGTATAAATGTGAAGTCACTTTCCAGCCTCAAAAATTTCCACTGCTCTCAGATGCTCTGGCTACTTGTCTCTTAGATATGAGTGATGGTATCTGGGAAAGAGGTTGGCTTTGTAGTCCCATTGCAAAACATGTACTTCTAGTAGTTCAGGTTTTCTCATATTTGGGATAATTCCAATATAGTTGCATTTGCCCTATTCTCAGAAACGTGATAGAATTGTGCTCTCAGTTTTAGATGACTTGGAGAAGAGGAAGAAGGAGCAGAACCATGATATTCATTACTATTTCTCAGAGGAAAAAAGATCTCGTGAGGATACCCATGGCCTGTGGCCAGAGATTTCTGCATTTCTCAGACTCCTGGTGTAAGAGCTCAGATGCTTTAAAAATCCGTGTGGGGCTTCAGAATTGGGGATGTAATTTAAAGCATTTCCACTGGTTTGACACGCATACACACACACACACACAAAGCTACAGAAGCTAAAAACAACTGCAGGAGAACAATTTATGAGTAAATATCTCATGGAGCTTTAAAGAGGAGGGTTTTTTTGGTAAAATCTTGGGTACCTGTGGGAGGAATAGTGTCATGTGTAAGCCCACAGGTTACAACTTCCTATGTTGAAATTCTCTCTGCTTTCTGTACTTGTAGTCTAGAGGTGTGATTTATTTTGAGAAGGAAAATGCCTGCAGTACATAATTTAAAAAAATATTTTAGCATCACACTCAGGCTTTGTGTAGCTCAGAACCTGCTTGGGCTTGAGCACACTCATGGCACAGCCTCGTTTGAGAGACTTGAGGGAGCTATAAACCTGCCCTTGTGTTTCCAAGTTCAGGATCCGAGCCAGCAGTTCCTTCTCACACTTGTTGCAGTGACATATAGTTACTACTGACCCAAGATCACTTCAGCTATGTTCAGAAACATGCCTTCTAAGGATCCCTTCTGCCAAGGGGGTTTCTCCTGTTCACTTAAGCATCATTCCTATCACTTTTGTGCCACTGAAATGGTCAAAACCCAGACATTTTTCAACAGAAATCTGAGTTAATTACACCAAATACAAAATATCTTTTTGGTTTTTCATTATTATTACACTTCTCTTTTAAGCTTCATTCAGTAATACACAGTTTAAACAGAGGTACTACAAGTTTATAAGTTTAAAAATGCACAGTTTGGTCCTTAGTGTTATGGGTGAGCTCTGAACACCATCAAAACCTCTGAGCTTTAAAACCCTGTCATTCATGACTGAGCTTTTTTTAGTGTCAGGGCCCACCTTAGCTTTTCATGTTTGGTTTTCATGTCTGCTTTCCACAGTTCTCACTACTTTGCAAGTCAGAAAGTTCATGATTGCAAGTAACAGAAGAGTAAAGTCCAGAAAAGGTCAGGTACTCCAGTCAGGTGTCTGTGTTAGGTGGACTTCAGCCTGAGTTGTCAGAAACAGGATGCTATGCCTCCCATAACTGACTGATAAGGGAGCTGTGAGGAGTAGCTTTCTTGGCCTTTCGTCTCCTCCTATGAGTGATTATTTTTGCTCTTCCTTGCATCACATAACCAGGATTGCCTGCTGCTGGCTTCTGCATGTTTTTGTGTTGAGATGTGACAGAGTTGCCTCCTCAACTTAGGTCACTGCTCTGAGTGGAGTTCTGTTTGCTGCATGTTTTAGCTTAGGACTTGTGCTGCCTTCCAAAAGAAGAACACAGAAAGACCTGAGAGTTCAAAACTAGACGTACATTAAATGCAGGTAAGAATTACCAGCATGATGAGCAGCATAGGCAATTAAAGAAAGGTCCATATGATACACATTGCAGGAACTGTAGGAGGGTTTTCCTGTAGTTTAGGTATGCTTTTGTTTTTAAGTGAGGTTGTCTAGTCTGTACATATGCTATGGTACACATCACCCACATCACAAAGGAAGTGAGGAAAGAAAGAAGAGCAAAAAAACCCACCAAAACTACTTTCTATTGCTTGTGTCTGAAATGGAGATTTCGCACACCTTACCAGGCAGGAGTCACAGGTAGTTTAAATGAGACTGTCACATCCAAGAGATCTCTTCTTTTATCGATTCTGGGAAGAGGATCAGCAAGCACCTAATGCTGTTTGGGGACTTCAGTGCTCTTGAAATCTACAAGATAGTTAGAAACAATGCTTTTGGTGATACAGCCTGATCACTGTGGTCTCTATTCAGAGCAGGAGAGCTCAGTTAACTTTTAACTCACTGTTAAATGGTTTAGTTTTCTGCACAGAACGATCTGTGAAGTAACTTGTGTCCTGTTTCCCTCCTGCTTTTGAAAGGGGGTGTTTAGATCTTTGGGCTATTCACTTGCTGACAGATACATACATACCCAAAGCACAGGCTCCAAGAGGTGATGTATTACGGGAGTAGGATACTTATTCCCCAAAGGATGGGCATTGGAGACCTGGCTAGAGCTGGTCAAGGGCAGAGAAGGAATGATAAAGCCTTTGAAGTATAAACTGTTTTAGCTGCTTTTGGAGGCCATTAGCTTCATAGGATAGTGAAATGCCTCTTAGTGATGTGAGGGTTCAAAAGAGTGCCAAGGCCATGTCACTGCAGTGAGTTGCTAGGCTTACAAGACCTGGAGAGCTGATGCAGCACATCACACTTCATGGATAAAAGGTTCTGAGCTTGTTGCCACGAGTTTTAAAGATTTATGTCAGTGAAGTTCCCAGAAGTGGTTCATTCCTGTTCAGCACAGACAGAAGAATGTCCAGCCTGGCAGTCCAGGCTTGCCTGCAATGTTTGTGTTCAGGGAAGACTAGTTTGATGTTAACTGAACCTAGTTATTTGAAGACCTTGCTCAAAAATATGGTAGTAGGAACCTGAGGTGACCTGTGGGAGAGGCTTTTCAAGAGGCAGACAGTGTTGCTGTGTTGGCCTGTGGACTTGGACCACCATTTTTTGTTTGTTTGTTTTCCAAAGCTCTAACATCAGTTCATTATCTTTACAGACACCCTTCATGCATGCTGGTAAAAAATACTGTGGAGAGAAAAAAGGAGGCCATCTCCTTCTGTACTTAGAAATAACTCTTGTGTTTGTAGCTTACAAGAGACTCCACAGCCAGAAAAATAAGGGCAAGCTGATCACTCTGTCATCTGCCTCCTGATGAAACCAAAGAGAGTTTAAGAGCTTTTATAAATCCCAGTTTAGGTTATGTCTCTCAAGGATGCCAAAGATAAAGTAGTAGAACTAGAAAACTGGTCTCCGGGTGTGAGGTTTCAAATGGGATGTTTAATTATCTGTGGGTTGTTTGATTTTTTGTTTTGTTTTTTTTTTTTAACATGGCTTGAGAAGCAGAAACAGTTCATGTAGTACAAAGAGTAAAGAAAGCTTTAAGCTCCTTTTCTGCACTGCCATGGCTCAGTCCTGAGGCTTTAAAATCCTAAATGAGCTTGAGTAACAGTAAAAGTCCTTTCAAGCCTCTTCTTGGACGGTAAAATTGTGGTTTCCTTTTGCTACTGGCTTTGGTTGGCTGATTTGGAGCAGCCTGGTGGTATTCTCCCTCAGAGGAATGACAGGCCACAGAAATGAAGCAAAATACTCTTTGTTGTTGTTGTTGCTGTTGCCTTGTGTGTCAGCTCCTAGTGGCATCTGCTTTATTATCAAAATGTGGAATTTATTTGCTACTAAAACTTGGAATGTGATGATATTGAAAACCATAGGCAGAGCAACTCGAAGCTGAGCTGAAACCTCCTTTTTTCATTCCACAGCAGTTGGGTAAAGCAATTCAAATACAGAAAATTAAGGAGTTACTCAGTTACCACGTGGCATGTCTTGCAAATACCCAAACCTTCAGTGTTACTACTGCAGCATCTGGAGTTTCTCATGGTGATAAACATTGCTCTGTAACTGCTTATGCATTTAGATCTTCCCGACAGACAACTTGTCTTTCGTTTCCTCCTGAAGTTAACAGTGCTGCTGGAAAACAATGTGCAGGGTTGCAGCGCTGCAGAAATTAAACCGGTGCTGAAACATTGTACTCCAGGAGAACAGACACCAGAGGAATGTGAGACAGATGGAAGAGACTTGGCTGGAAGTTTGTGATGCCTGGGAAATCCATGGTAGGAAGCCGTTAAGATGCATTTGGGAGAGCAGCAATCAGCATTCATTCCAGTAAAGCCAATTAAGCTAAAACAACAGCAGAAACCCATGCGGTTACATGAGAAGCAGAGTCAGACACAGGGCAACATAAGCAATGGAAGAGTGGGAGAGTTATGAAAACAACCAGAACTGAGCAAACAGGAATCACTAGAGAAGAAAAATAATGATTGGCATCTCAATTAAAACAAAGGACAGCTAGCAGAGCTGGTCAATTAGGGGCTTTATGTGTGTCCCTACAAAAGTCTCACTGTGCTCTTCAACCAGTTCTTCCCAAATTAGAAGAGGAGCAGATATTTGCTGGAAGTCATCAGCACCTTATTTAGACACAGACTGGTGTGAGGGGCTACCCTTGTGTCAGCCTTTGCTTGCAGTTTACATACATTTTGCATCCCATTCAAAGTTAAGATTTAACTGCCCCTGGTGTTATATAAGAGGCAAAACTGAGAAAATACAGCAGCCTTCATCTAGCTTGTGTGGGCAGACCTGAAAGCTATTGCAGGAACAGTGGAGGAGAGGGAATAGCCTTCTGTAAAGGTTATTCCATTGGTGGTCCTAGCTAATTACAGATAATTTTGTGTGTGTTCCTGTCTTAATTTAATAAGAAATCAATCATTAAATCTCTTTTTACAATTGAGGTTCTCCTTATTCCCCTTAATGGTTGAGAGTCTCTTCTAATCCTTCAGAAGTGATTGTAGAAGTAAAAACATAGCTTTTGCCTTCATGGCAAGAAATTATCTCTTTAATTCCTACATAGACCTCATCAGGACCAGTGTTAGATCTGTCTTCCCAGTTCAGAAAAGACTATGCAGAGTTTCCATGTAACATCTTGACTGACTTGTAGCTATGTGATAAGAAAGGCCTCATTTTCCACCTCTTCGACACTCCCTGATAGCTCAGCTTAACAGAGAAGTTAGACTTGGAGCTGCCAAAGTCTCATCACATTTTGTGGTGGCTCTTGGGTAGATGGGAGGGAATAAGTAGTTCTGTGTTCCCAGTTTGTGAACAACAGAATCAGATACGCTTCTTTCACCTAAGAGTAGACAGAATTTGGAGACTGAAACCTTCAGAGATGAGCTTCAGGCAAAGTTACTATGGAAATCCAGAAGACTTTCTGAAAGGTGTGAAAGCATTCCTTAATAGATCCCAAAAACCTGTGGTTGGCAAGACAGGAGTTAAACTTTTTTTGTGTTTTTTCTTATAGACAGGAAAGGAAAAAAATACCACTCGTAATCAACACATGAAAAATGTCATCTGTGATTTTTCTTTCCTCTGAAATCTTGGAAGACTCCTGTTCCTATCTCTGTGTCTGTCGAGTACAGGGAGTCTCTTCTCAAGGGTGACAAATGTAAAGGCACTGCAGGACATGGGCAGTTCTCCAGCCCCTTTTCAGCAAGGCTCCCTCCCTGACGCACCAATTAAACTGTGGGGCGGTAGGAGGTCAGTAGGGCACTGTGTACCTTTCTTCTCTTTCTTATTTCCCCTCTTGACTGAAATTATTTTGCTGGCAAAAATCAGTGTCTGTAACAGCTGTGAACTCTTCACCCTGCTCTGGGATAGTGGCTCTGTCTTAAACTCTGTTTATTCTTCAGCTTATGAAAGTGGCCTTCAACCAAGTCTTTGGAAACTGAGCTTAGTGCTAAGAGTGTGTGAACAGTATTAGCACAAGAACTTGCCCCGTGGAGAGGCTTCTCCTTCCAAATCATCGCTGAACTGGTAAATGCTCCTAAGGAAAGAATACTTAGCCTAGCTTTTGGTGGGGGAGCCAGTAGGGATGGTGGTGAGTTTGTGACATGGGTTGAGAAAAAGGACACAGAGCCAGAGAAGATACAGGAGTGGGGCATGGAGCAGGCATGGTGTTCACCTGCCTGTGCTGGGCAAGAGTTGTGAGCATAGGACAGTGATATTTTTAAGTGCTGCTGCGACACAGTGCTCTGGGTGTGTGCTGAGCTGGATAAGAAAGGCGAGAGTGGAGTGAGAGCTTGGTAGGCTGTCTGTGGGCACCTATCTGTTGGTGGCCTTTCTTGCACCTTGGGCTGTGGAGCTGGGTTGGCGCTGTTTGCTTCGCTGTGGTGGTCGTGGCACACTGGCTGTTGTGTAACACCTCTCTTGGCTGAGAAAAATGGATCTGAAGCTCTAGATAAAAGCTCCACCACTGTCCCAAACTACAAAGGCCACCCCTGTTACATGTGTGGTGTAAGCTTGTCTGAACAGAATCGTGAGACTTTGGTCCCAAAGTGTTTTTCAGATGTGACAAGAGTCCTCCAAGTTGTACAGTCGGTGTTTCATGTATGCACTGAAACCTGAAATCCAGAACACATTTGCATGTTAGTTTTTGGTTGTAAAAACTCTTTGTAACTCTAAAATTGTAACTCCAGAGATTCTTCTGACAGCAAGCCTAAGCAAACATATTGCTGACAGACTGCCAAGTACTCTAGTGAGAAACCCAAAGTTGCCACAACATCAGAGGAGGAAACAGAAGAAGTGACAGACTGAAATGAATGGGACTTGTAAAATGACATCTGCATGGGATTAAAAGTTAATGGAGTTTTAAGGAAAACCCAAGGTGATTGAGACAAGGAGAGCGGGAGAAACTATCTTTACTCCTTTGTAACTACTGGTTTATTGTGAACGCTACTGAGCAGCTCAGCTAACCAGATACTGCTGTGGTTTCCTTACTTGCAGAACAAACATGCTCTGATATGAGAGCTTTCTTGGCTGGCTTTTGGGTTCTGTGCTGTCTACCTGTGTAATCTGTGTTCACATTTGAGCTCCTCTGGTGATCTCATAAAGTAGGGAAAGAGAAGTCTTCCTGGCTTGCTTTTCCCTTTTCATTTTGCAGCTGTTAACCTGATAGACCCAGAGCCGTACATCCATGGTTTGAGGATTTGAACTTTAAGTGCCTGATTGCCATGAGCACAGAGCCCAGATATAATTGGAGCAGACACACTGGTGTCTTCAACTGTAGACTTGTGGCTGAGGTTTGTACTGAGGGCATGGCTCTTCTCCTCTTCATGGGGTGTCATCAGGAGTATGGGGTACTGTTACTGCATGAGGATCTTGTGAAGCGGGGTTGTTGGAAAAGGTATCAGGGAAGGTTTCTGTAATATATATGGTCTTTGAAGGGCTAAGCTTTAGCCCTAAGCACTTGCAGAAGCCAGCAGGACCCAGTGCAAAGCAAGGCTGATATTACTTGGTCATCTCAGCTGTGTTTCTAATGACTCATGAGATCATCTTCCGTACAGAACAGAACTTCTTCTTGTTTCCTAAACATCTTCCCTGCTTCCTGTAACAGCAATACCTGTGAGTCACCTCTTGTGCCTGCCACAGCATTTAGGACTACTGGCTGGAAGAGATGTGAAGTACTGGGATGGTTGTCACAGAGGGAATCTTCAGGGCTTCCTGTTCTCAGAAGTTGAGATGTTTGTTGTGCCTTTTCTTCTGTAACAAGGGGGGCCTTTTCCCTCTTGTGTCTTACTCTGAATGCACAGTAGGTGACCATGAGAGAGTGGCCATGGCCAGAGTGCTGTTATGTGACCATATGAAAATCCTTTTCTTTGATCCCTCTAATCCTTTTCTCTAATCCCTAGCACCTCATCCAAACATCTTGTAAGTATCTCCAGGAGTGGTGTTTTTGACCTCATCTTGAGGTGTGCAGTTCTGGGCTCTCTTTTCAAGGATGTGAAGGTCCTTGAATGTGTCCTAAGGAGGGCATGTCCTGTGAGAAGGGGCTGAGGGCCCTGGTTTTGTCTAGTTTGGACAGAAGGAGGCTGAGAGGTGATCTCATTGCTGTCTGCAACTTCCCAAGCACAGCATGTGGACAGGGAGCTGCTGAGCAGTTCTCCCTGGGATCCAGGGACAAGACACCTGGGAATGGTTTGGAGTTGTATGAGGGGAGGTTTGGACTGAATATTCAGAAGCACTTCTTCACTAAGGGGGTGTTTCAAGCTCTGAAACAGGCTTCCTAGAGAGGTGGTCAATGCCCTGAGACTTCAGGGTTGAAGAGGCATTTGGTTAGTGCCCTTAACAACATGCTGAAGTCATCAGGCAGTTGGAGTAGATGGTCATAGCAGGTTCTTCCAAACAAATGAAGCTATTCTATTGTGTTAATTGCTTTAGCTATCATTGTTTGATGTCCTGGATTCAACAGGAAAGCCTCAATATAGCTTACATGGCTTTTGATTCTTTGTTAGTCTGTGTTTGGGGGGCTATAACTCATGGGAGTGCAGACCAGGGTCAACTTCACTGAAGTTGACAAAACCTGGCAAAACCTGAGTGGCATCTTAATAAGATTCCATACATCAAAAGGACAGATTAACTTTCTTGCTCGGAAAAGTCTCCAGGTGGGTTCAGGTGGGTTGTGACTGTTTCAGTGTCTTTATTGCTATGAGATGCAGGGAGATGTGATTGCATCCATGCGTGCTGTGTGCAAGCCTTGTCTTCTCTCTGTGTTTGCTCTTAGTGCGATAGCATCTATCTTAAGTGCCTGGCTTGATCAGTGTTCTGAGGATTTCAGAGAGCCACCTAACTACCCATGTCTGCTGAAGTTGCTGCATTACCTGAAGAGGAACATGCCTGACTCTGACCCAGAGAGGAGGGCGCAGAACCTCTTGGAGCAGTTTCAGAGCCAAGAAGTGGAGAACGACTGTGAGTTACCTTTGCCTTCTGCCTGTCTGTTCTCCCAATCTATGGTACCACAGGGATTTATGTGGAGCACACTTCATTAACACTTTTGCCTAGCTGGCACTATTGAGAGGCTTGCCAGTGCCTTCTTCCTTGTTTCTTTCTTTTTGGAAACAAAATCTCTGTATGAGGCTGCAGGTACTGTGTGGGATGAAGTTGTACAGTGTAGGTGCCTATGATTGTCCATTTTGGGATGCAGCACTTTTCAAATACTTAGCTGCTGCAGCAGTCTTAGAGCTAAGTGGTTAATTGTCAGTGCAATTCCCATGTCATTGAGTTAAAGGCCACAGCTGCTCTTTGCCTGGGCTTCTTATTTCAAACACCTACTTCCCCCAGGAAAAGCCCAAACCAACAAAAAGCAAACTGCAGCCTGAGTCAGAAGCCCTGTTGTCATGAGGCTTTTCTTCCTAGTTACCACCATGTCAGAGGAAGTGGCTGTGGCTGTTTTTTCCTATTTGAGTGGCCTGCTGCTGGTATCCAAGGACAGAGGAAAATCTGACGTGACTGGGGGTCACAGCCGACCGAGACAATAGTGAGCTGTAGTAACAGAGATGCTGTGTGCAGCCTCCAGCCCCACACACGGCCTTATCCTGCCCAAAAAGCTTCCTGTGCCACAGGCTGGAAAGCCATAGGAGTTGGCGTAGTGTACGAGTGAGAACCAGGATCAGCTTCCAGCTTTGGCAAAGGGCCAGGAGGGAATAATGAATGCAATAAAGGAAATGACAGAAAAATCCCACATTTCATCCCATAAACCCCGTGTCTGACGGATGTTCCAGAAATACCACCTCAGTGCATAATGCTGTGAAGTGCCAAATTAACTCGGTCAATAACACATAGAGAGAAGGGAGTGGTGCACAAAGCCCTATGGAACACAGGCAGGTGAATGGGATTGCCCATGTGGGCCTATTGGTGTGCTTTCCTGGCTTAGGTTCCCACAGGGCAATCAAAGAATGCTCCCAGGAGCTATATTTGGGTTCATCTCTTGCTCAAAGCAAACAGAAGTTCCCAGCAGTTCTGCTGCTGCACTGATTTCCTCAAGTAACAGCTGAAGAGGTTCTTCTCCAGGTTACAAATGGGTCAGTCTGCACCATGCTGTGGCAGAAAACACAACAAACTGTGGCAGAACAGAAACTGTGAATTAGAATAAAAGGAATCATAGAATCAGTCAGGGTTGGAACGGACCACAAGGATCATCCAGCTCCAACCCACCTGCCATGGGCAGGGACACCCTACCCTAGATTAGGCTGGACACAGCCTCATCCAGCCTGGCTGCAAACACCTCCAGGGAAGTGACCCCAACCACCCCCTGGGCAGCCTGTTCCAGAGCCTCACCACTCTCATGGTGAAGAACTTCCTCCTCACATCCAATCTGAATCTCCCCACCTCCAGCTTTGCTCCATTCCCCCTAGTCCTCTCACTACCTGATAGCCTCAAAAGTCCCTCCCCAGCTTTTCTGTAGGCCTCCTTCAGATACTGGAAGGCCACAAGAAGGTCACCTTGGAGCCTCCTCTTCTCCAAACTGAACAGCCCCAACTCTTTCAGTCTGTCCTCATAGGATAGGTGCTCCAGCCCTCTGAGCATCCTCATGGCCTGTGGGGTCTGCAGAGAAGAGCTTTAGAATTGACACTTTATCAGAGCTCCATCTTCTTTCATCTTGTCTGCCATCAAGGCCGACTGATAATTGTTGTCCTAAAGCATTCATCCTGTGCTCTGAATTCACAAATCTGGGCCTTAATCCTGCAGTTTGATTTAGGTAATCAGAGCTCCATTCAGTTCTGCCATCAGCCATGCCAGCAGATTAGATTGCAGAGGCAAATCCACAGATAAAAGCTGTTCCTGGCCTCACTTCTTGCATCTTGAGCAATACAAGCCAAGGTGAGTCAGAGACTGCAAATTTGGAAGGGGCACGTGGTTGCTCTCGGCACAGTCAAGAGGGCAGCTGGGCTTGGAGAGGGCTAAGTGGATAGGGATGATTTGAAGATGATGAGATACTTGAGCACAAAAGGATTCCAGCTTCTTGGAAGGTAGGGAAAAGACTGGTTACATGGTTGTGAAGATAAGAAAGAAAGGAGAGTAAGAGGCATGAAAAACAGAAAGGGAAATCTCTCTTTGGCCTAATTTTAAGCATACTGTGAGGATTTGAGTAGGGTTGCAAGGCAGTGACAAGCATTTTCAGTTGAATTTCAAGAGCTGAAAGGAAAATGAGGAGTTGCACAGCCAAAAAGAGAGAGAAAAAAGCATGACTCTTGTAGCAGTTCATCAGCAGTCCATTTAATTATGTGTGTTGTTACAAAACAGCCACAGAAAAACCCTGCTGGGACAGAGGTCTCCATGTATCACGTTCAGCTCTGTTCATGAATGGTGCAGTTGGAATGTACAGGTGGAAGTCTGGGTGCAGCCTGTACCCCTAATTTCTTACATCAGAACTGTAGTCATTTACGTTGCTGCTTGGTTGGTTGTTTATTTTTTTTCCCTGTAAGGACTGAAGAAAGGAAACCCAGAGTATTTTGACAAGGAGTGATGAAGTCTCACTTTATCTGCTTTTGTTACTTTCATGTTTACTTTAATTAGGTAATGAAATGTTGCACAACATACTTGGACACGCACTGCTTGTTGTTGTTAATGAAATCTCCCTGGTAGTAAGCTCAGTGCTTGTGGTGTTAGTCTTCAAGTCCACTCTTTTTTTTCCCTCCTTTCTCAGGGAGTTAATGTTGCCTTACAGTAAAAGGGATTAGGAAGAGGATTTGTTTTCAGGAAATTTTTTTTTATTACTTCCTTCTCCACCATGGGAAACAAGGGCATATTTATTTGTGTTTTGATGTGACTTTGCTCTTAACTTGTGGGAGCCAAAAGGCGGCATGAGAGTATCTGTGCAATCTCTTCCCTCCTGCACAGGATTGAGTCCCTCGATTGAGGACAGCTCTCCTCTCCCACCTTTCCACTGCTGCACACTGCAAGTTTAGATGAATCATTCAGCAGAGTGCTGTAGCTGCTCATGGTACTCCTTTTGCTGGGAAGAATTCCCACAGAGGGAAGGTGAGGGATGCTGGAATAAACTTTCTTTAGTACAACCCATGTAAGCCACAAATGGTGCGAAGAAATCTGATACATCTTTTTATTTCCACATGTGGGAGATGAAGTCTGGATGTAAGAGCATTCCTAATGTAATATTTTGTGAATATAACTGCAATCTCATTCATCTGCAGTTTATTTTTTGTTGTTTACAGATTATAAAAATGCATAAATACTGAAAAGTTAGATGAACAAGATTCAGCAGTGCTAATGAGGAATTTTTGTTGGGGGGTGTTGGTGTTTCTTCTTTCAGAAGAAAGGTTAGAAAATGGGTCAAGCCATTTCTCTGCTAAAAATTCCTGAACAGCTCAATTCTAACTCTTTCTCTTTCTTCCACCTTTTCTTTGCCAATTTAATCTACAGGTCAACATCTTTCATGTAGCACAGTGGGGCCATGGCATCAGGCAGGACCCTGTGGGCATGCAGCTGCAATATATACTGTGATCTTTTAAACAAACTTCTGCTTTGATTTACTGCTTGCTGTACACATTTACTAAGTTGTATTCTCTATCTTGGACAGGTGACAACTTCATTAATTCTACCTTCTGTGACCTGGATCATAAAGAGGACCTGGAGATCCAGTGTGAAGAAGATGTAGAATTCTCTTCTTTCCAGGAGGACCTAGTGGCAGAACAGTTGACGTACATGGATGCAGTAAGTAGAGTAAATGTAGAGCTTGAGATCTGAGGGGAAATAGCACTGGGTTTCTATGATCTTTGAAATTTAGGTCTGTATAAATACAGTGTTCCACAACAGGTGAAATACTCTTTTCAGTGGTGCCCAGTTACAAGACAAGGAGCAGTGGGGCATAAATGGGAATGAAGAAGGTTGCACCTCAACATCAAGAAAAACTTCACTGTGAGAGTGCTGGAGTCCTGGAGCAGGCTGCCCAGAGAGGTTGTGGAGTCTCCATCTTTTGAGACATTCCAAACCCACCTGGACATTGTGATTCTCGGCAACCTGCTGTGGGTACTCCTGCTTTAGCAGGGGGGTTGGACTAGGTGATCTTCAGCAGTCCCTCTCAATCCTCCACTGTGATGGGATTGTGCAGGTTGTTGGGACACAAAACGCAGCTCTGCTTGGTTATCCAAACTTGTTTCCTTAGTGAAGCTTTTTTTCTTCAGTCATTCTGAAGCTTTGGTTGGGTTTCTTTAAGGTGTGACTGTAAACTCTGCAGCCTTTTTGGCAAAGTCCAATGTTTGACACCTGAGAAATAGCACGTTCTGACTATATTGCTAGCTGCCCTAAAGAAGTACAGGTGATCTTCAGTGTTCTGATTTGGTTTGTCTGTATTAATATTTCTTTTTTTTCCCCTTGGTCATGTAATTGATCTAAAGTTGTCAGTTATTTTCCCAGGACTATTTAGCTGACAGGTTTTCTAGGGCATCAAGCCTATAAATACTATGCCGAAGTGTCTCTTTTAAACTAAAATAAAAGAAGTCTTTAATATCACATTAAATTTAGATCTAATTTGTACTGTAAACATTGCCCGCTGTCTTGTGGACAATTAGAGGTCTAGAACAATCCTGCTGACTTAAGACATCTCTATTTCACTCTAGAAACTCTTTCAGAAAGTTGTTTCCCACCACTGTTTGGGAAGCATCTGGTCTCGAAGGGACAAGGAAGAAAACAAGCACCTGGTGCCTACTATCAGAGCCACCATTGTTCAGTTCAATGCGGTTACCAATTGTGTTCTCAGCACTGTCATGAAGAACAGGGAACTCAAAACGCAGCAGAGAGCCAAGATTATTGAGAAGTGGATTCATGTTGCACATGTAAAGCATTTATTCTTTATTCTTTCATGTTTCTGGTACGGGAGGTGGGAGGGAAGAAAGGGATTGTGTGCATTGCTTCCAAACTAATGAACATCTTAGCTCTAAATCTTTCTATTTTTGACTTCTTTTCTTTGTAATAGCAGGTGAAGTATTTCCCTTCCTCTCAGTTCCTTCCCTTCCATGGAAATGGGGTTGGTGCTGGTCTCTTCACAGGGCTGGGAGCTCTAATGAATGGGTGAGGCAGCTGGAGAGTGCCATATACCTGATACTGTAAGATTTATGATAAGACAGGGATAAATTCATGCATTCCCTAGGAATGAAATCCTCCTCATATCCATGAAAGAAGTGTAGTGATGGCTGATGGGATCTGAAACTTAAATGTTCCTCTGAAAACAAGTCTAACTAGAGTGGAATTGGAATGGCAGTGGGGCAGGCAGAATAAGCTTTGTGGTCCCCCGGCTTGGGCCATCAACATTCAGTCCATCAGTGTCATGCTCTGCTCTTGTCAATTTTCACAGTGGGAGCTGAAATCAGGTATGGTAGAAGACCGCACAACTGTTTGTGTTTTCATACCTTTGTGTACATCACAGAATTATAGAATCATTTTGCTTAGAAAAGACCTTCAATATCAGTCATAGAGTCCAACCATTCTCTAACTCTACCAAGGCTGGTGCTAACCCATGTCCCTCAGCACCACATCTCTGCCTCTTTTAAATACCTCCAGGGATGGGGATTCAACAACCAACCTGGGCAGCCTATTCCAGTCTTTGAGAACTCTTTCAGTGAGGAAGTTTCTTCTAATGTCCAACGTAAACCTCCCCTGGCAGAACTTGAGGCCATTTCCTCTTGTTAAGACAGATGAGACCAACCTCCACCTGACTCCAACCTCCTTTCAGTGAGCTGTAGAGAGTCAGAAGATCTCTTCTCAGCCTTTTCTCCAGAGTAAACAACCCCAGTTCCCTCAGCTCTCCTCACTAGACTAGTTCTCCAGACACATCGTTGCCCTTTTTTGAGCACACTACAGCACCTTAATGTCCTTCTATTGGAGAGGGCCTCAGAACTGAATCCATCGTTGACGTTGTGGCCTCAACAGTGCCAAGTACAGAGGGACTATGCCTTGTGTGTATGTATGAAAGTAAAGTAAATACAAAGTTTAAGTAGGTGCAGACAAAGCTCTCTTAATTCTAGGAAGCAGCAGCTTCTTAAATGTGGAAAAGTGAAATTATTATTTGTACTCTTTTGTTTTGAAAAGTTCTTGGGGCTGAAAGGCTGCCACTGAGTTACTCACAGTTTACATCAGGTGTACAAACCAGCTGGACTTGATGGGGTGAGAGGTGCAAGCAGTGACCAGAAAACATAAGTATAGGGTTACAACGTGATGCCAGTCTCCTACTTTATCAGTCTCACGTGTTTCTTGAACACATTTTTAGCCTTCAACTCCATTCTCTTGTAGCAGATTAGGCGTTTCTTCATCTTTGCATGAAAGGGTTTGCCTGCCTTCTTCACATAACTCTACTCTGCTGATTTCTTAGATTTTATCTTTAATATTGTACTGTAATCTTTGTAACTGCCCTTCAGAGTGCTGGGCAGCTGGCACTCGATTAGATCTCTCTTTTCTGAAGAGAACCTTGAAGCATTTTCACGTGGACATGTGTTGACTTTTCTTTTAAGAATCCCATGGATTCTTTCTAAGCTGTACTAAATAAGCAGTCATGGAAAGCTCAAGCTAAAGCTCTCCAGCCTTGACAATGCACTTCCTATGCTTTCAGAGAAAGTATTGTTAGTCCTGGCACTTCAGCTTGGAGCACTGCATGCTTCAGGAAGCTGGTACGGGGCAGGAAGTCTGTCACCTCTCTTCTGACGCTCACATCCACTCACTTGTGTTATCTGACAGCTGTTTGTAGCCTGTGTGGCTGGATTAGGAAGCTTGATTCCCACTTTCTGAGTGCAGATCTTTAAGATGCAGAAGGCACCAGCAAAAGGAGCCTTCCTGGGACAGCCTGGTCAGGCAAGTACAGTTCTGGAGCCCCCATTACGAGAAAGATACGGACATGGGATGTGTCCAGAGAAGGGCCACGAGGATGATCAGAGGGCTGAAGCACCTCTCATATAAAGACAGACTGAGAGAGTTGGGGCTCTTCAGTCTGGAGAAAAGAAGGCTCTGAGGAGTCTTTATTGTGGCCTTGCAGTATCTGAAGGGGGCCTGCAGCAAAGCTAGTGAGGGACTTTTTAGGATGTCAGGTAGTGATAGGACTAGGGGCAATGGAGCAAATCTAGAAGTGGTTAGATTCAGACTTGATGTTAGGAAGAAGTCCTTCATCATGAGGGTGGTGGGACACTGGAACAGGTTGCACAGGGAGGTGGTGGGAGCCCCATCCCTGAAGGTCTGTAAGGCCAGGCTGATGGGGCTCTGAACAACCTGATCCAGTGTGTGAGGTGTCCCTGCCTACGGCAGGGAGGTTGGAACTAGATGATCCTTGAGGTCCTTTCCAGCCCAAACAATTCTATCATTCTAAGTCCAAAGCTGCTTCCTGTTGAAGCCAGGCATGACGCTCAGCATACATGTTCTGGGGATGGAGAACTTTGTTCTTCCCCATAGCTGATTCAGTGGCTCTCGCTTTGCTTAATTGATACACATAATTAAATGGCTGAGTCTTAACTAAGCGCCTGAAAAATGCATGTGCATGCTCCAGACAGTAATGGCACTGGTAGAACAGCCAGTTGCATGTGTACTGAGCTGCCCACTTCTGAAGAAAGGTAGGTGCTTTGTGCATGCAAATGAGTCTTTGGAATAGTTAGGTGCCTGAATTAGAAACTAATCCACTCGTTAGGGTGCAGTTATTCACTGACAGCTAACTCTGTAACTCAGCAGTGTGGAGTTCCACGGTTGTTATCTGGTTGTGACTTTTGGGTCCAGTTTCTTGGTTTACAAGATAAACTGAAGTCTTTTTCCAGCTGCCAGCCCTCTCTGCTCGACCAAGATCTAAGATTCCTGAGCAGGAGCAGCCAATTTCACGCACACAATATTTTCTTTTAAAATAAGAAGTAAAATGAAATCATTAATATCCTGCTATGCTTAGTTATTTATTTTTAAATCAAAGTTGCTTCTGCACAGGATTCTTTCTGGTTTTCCCCTTGTGAAGGACACAGCGTGAAACAAAGTTATTCAAACCACTCTGAAAAATCCATCTTATATGCAAATGAAAGCCTGCTGAAGTTTAGTCTGCAGTCAGTTAAATCATTAAGAACGCAAAATCCAATACTGAATTCCTGATGTGCTCTAAATTAGGCAATGTGCAATTAAGTCAGGCTGGTTCCAGATTGGATCTTCTAGTCCGAACTCCTGTTGTATTTGGAGGGAAGAGAAAAAAAAAAAAAAAGAAATCTGAGAGTTTGTGCCTCTAAATTTGTGTTGTCCTCACCTGAATTTCAAGTTGAACACAAATATCTTGTTCTTAAATGTGTCAGTCCCTGAGGAAGAGCTGTTATATGGCTCCTCTGGCCCCAGACCATGCACTAACAGCTTTCAGGCCTTGCATGTCCTACCACATGATCTTTAACTTGGTCTTTATCTAGGCTAACTGCTTCAAGTCTGCCCAGTTAGTCTCCTCAAGCCACACGATGTTAAATGTAGCCTCCTTAGTTGCACAAAGATTATTTTTAGGTGAGCAAATGGGAGTAGGTGTACTTGCCTTAGTTGTTCAGTCAGTTCAAATGCAACTCATGAGCAGAGCTGTTAGGGCTGAGGTCACAATCGTTAGTCTTACAAAGGCCATAAATGCTGTCTGCTTCACTCTAAGGCTCCTTTAGGTAATCAGCATTACTGCTTTAACAATCAGCTCCATCAAAATGTGCAGCACTGGAATTGCAATTTAATTGACTCTCATCTCCGTGCAGACAAACACTCCTGTGTGTTGCCTGCTGAATTTCCATGTACAGGTGCCTGTGTGAGAGCTTCTGTTTGTGAGAGTTCCTAAAGTCTGTGGTGCCCATGCCCTACTTCATGAGCCACCAGGAGATAAACAGCAGTTCCTTGAAGAGTCACAGGCCAGACTTGCCCCCCCTCCTCCTTCCACTTGCATTGCCAGGAATCTGTGCTGTTTTTGGAGAATCCAGTTTTTCAGTGTACTTTTCCACCAAAGCTTCTGCCACAGAGATGCTGTTCATAGAAATGTTCATGAACCTGTTAGGATTTGACCCCAGCTGTGGAAAAGTTGTGAAGGTTTTCCTCTCTGCCAGTGTGCACATACTTGAATAACAGGTTATGCCTTTGCGTGTCTTTATTTGTAATTGACACTTAGATGATTGAGGGGTTACATTTTAAATACCACACACAGAGAGGCAAAGCCTGGCTCTTTCACCTAGAGGCTAAAAGGGATCAGTAACTATAAAGAGCTTTTTTAAGAAGTGTAACATTTGTGCTCCCTAGCCCAGATTTGCAGACCCTGTTCTGCTTTTATTTTCACTAGAACTGGAAGCTGCAGCACCGCAACATCACCACCAATACATGAAAGTGAGGAAAACAAGATCTAAGTGCCAAAGCCCATAAAGTCTTTGGAGATGGGGAGTGATATTTTTCATGCTAAATATTTGTACAGCTGCCTGCTTAGCAGTGGGAATGTGTAGCAAGCATGACAGTGGTCAAACAGAAGAGCACTCGCATGATGGTCATGCTGACATTTAATGCTCCTGTGTTTCTTACCGCTCCTTTCACAGGAATGTAGGATGCTGAAGAATTTCTCCTCCTTGAGGGCCATCATTTCAGCACTGCAGTCCAACTCCATCTTTCGGCTAAAGAGGTCCTGGGCATGCGTTGCAAAGTAAGTCATCTCCTCCTGCTTCTGTGGCTAGTTCCAAACAAAGGCGAAATCTCAGTGCTCTTTCTTTTCGTCTGGTTCTTCCCAGTCTTCCTGTTCTGCTCCTTCATGGACATCTGTTTTCACAGAAGAGCTCCTCATTCCTGTGAGGCTGAAATATGAACTCCTCTTTCATATTGAGGGAGCAACCTGCCCTCAGGGACACTGGGTCTCTTCTGTCCTTTATAGCATATTGGATCTTGCACAACCAATTTTGAAAAGCTGTGGGACTAGCTACTCACCCAGCTCATGACCACCACTCTCAGAAGGTCAGCACAAGGGCACCATGGTACTTGCCTGTTGTCTTTTCTGCTTTAAATCATAGACTCATCATAGAATAACTTGGTTGGAAGGGACATTAAAGATCATCTAGTTCCATCCCCCCTGCCATGGGCAAGGACACCTCCCACTAGACCATGTTATTCAAAGCCTCATCCAGCCAGTTATTGCCATTGTTGACCTGGAGTGAGTCAACTTACTGTTTTTAGTCCCTCCTCCTCATCCCAAGTTTCTTCTGCATTGTGTGCCAGGCTCTGCTCTTGCAGAGTGAGAAGCTTATAGGAAATAACCGGCAGAGTACAACAGCCATGGCAGATATGTGCTTGAAGTTGGAGGAGGTTCAGGTTATGACAAACCCTTGCTAATGCTCTCCTAATCCTGACGTTTTCTTACATGTATCCCCAGGCTACAAAACCTCAGTCTGCTGAAGACAGGATTTCTTCCAGGGGAATATCTTTATGTGCAGCTGCTGTATTTACTGCATGCCAAACAGACACCAGAAATCTTACTGTAGGAAAGATGGTGACCTGCTTGTTCTGTTTGGGAAGGAGAGATTTTATTCCTTTGCCTTTGAGAAAGGAAAATGTTTTTCAGTCACACAGTACTCTGCTGCATTTCCCCTGCATGGAAGTGGGCCTTTCCTTCCACTGCCCTGCTCAGAATATTGCCATCTTTCAAGGCTGGGTTGGACAGGGCCCTGAGCAACCTGATTGAGGTGAAGATGGCCCTGCTGACTGCAGGGGGGTTGGATTGGGTGACCCTCAAAGGGTCAACCCAAACCATTCTATGACCTTGTGTGTGTAGCATTGGGCAATAGAAGGGACTCATACACTTAACGGCTTCTAGTTTTTCAGAGTGCATGGAACAAGGGCAAATATGAAGTGCTTGAGGTACCTCCCTGCTATTTTTCTATTCCTTTGAATCCATTTAACCACCTTCTTAGAACCACAGTCTTGTAGCCTGCAGCTGACTGAAAAACGCTGCTTTGGGTCTGCATACCTCTGGCATTTTTTTGCGATGCTGTCAAAGAAAGCCTGAATTTATTTGGGCCACCAGAAGATCCCAGGAAGTTTCCTAGTAGGCATGCTGCATCTCACTTGGATATGTTTTGGTGGTGTTGTCTTTTATATGCCGAACTGTTAATGACCCATAAGAAAAAACACTGATCTGCTCTGACTTAGAGTGCTTACTGCTAACAGAAACGATTGAATCTTTCCTGGTTACAGGGATGCAGTGCTGCTGCTGGAGGAGCTGTCTGATACTTTCTCAGACCATGACAACTATATGACAACTCGGGAGCTGCTGATGAAGGTGAGACTTGCCTTGAATTGCAGTGCTTGTGGTCACGATCAAAGCTGAGCTGTTAGCCCCCTCTCTAACCAACTGCCAAAGCTTATTTCTCCCTGTGCTGCTGGATGTGGTGCTTTATGCAAGAGAGGTCTGTAAAAGTTGAGCTTTTCTGATGGACCAAGAGGTGGTTTTGTGGTTCCAGCAGGTGGAGCAAGGAAATTCTGCCTCTCTGCTTGACTGTGCTGAGGCCCTACCTGCAGTAGCGGGGCCAGCTCTGGAGTCCTCAGCACAGCAGAGACGTGGACCTGTTGGAGTGGGGCCAGAGGAGGCCACAGCAAGGCTGGAAGCTCTCTTCTGCGAGGCCAGGCTGAGACAGTTGGGGTTGTTCAACCTGGAGAAGAGAAGGCTCCAGGCAGACCTTCTTGTGGCTATTCAGGACTTAAAGGGGCCAGCCAGAAAGCTGGGGACACACTTTTGAGTAGGGCCTGTTGTGACAGGACAAGGGGTGATGGGGTTGAACTAAAAGAGGTAGATTGAGAGTAGAAGAAATTAGACAAGAAATTTCGGGCGCTGTCCCAGGTTGCCCAGAGAGGTGGTAAGATGCCCTATTGTTGGAAACATTCCATGTGAAGCTGTTCTGGGCTGTGACCATCCTGCTCTAGTTGCAGATGTCCCTGCTAACTGAAGAGGGGCTTGGAATATATTACTTTTAAAGGCCCTTTCTAACCCAAGCCATTCTATGAAGCTACACTAGTGTCAGCATGTTGAGCCTGCACACCCACACAGATCAGGCTGCACAGCAGAGATTCTCTGTGGACTTGTTCACAAGGCAGCAGGGACCCTCAAGCTGCATGTCCTGCTGCTGCAGTTAGGTCACTGCAAACAGTCCCTTGGGCATGGTGATGCCTGTATCAAGATCAGCTGTGGCTTTATGCTGCTCTGTACAAAAAGGAAAACTTGCACCGCCTGAGCAGCCCTGAGAAGGCCCAGGCTTGTGTTGGTGAGTGCAGAGCAGCTCCAAACAAGATTCTCAACTGGGTGTCACCACGGTAGTGCTTTTGATTTCACTGGAACAATGCCACTCAGCTTCAGCTGAGGAATTAAACCAAGATGTTTATCCAACTATCCCCTACCTTTCTTGGAACTAGAAAACAGGGCTGGGAATTTTGAAGAAACAGGCTTCCTGCTCTGTGTGTGGCCAGATGGACAACAAAGCAGGCTCTGTCTGAAACAATTTGACTTCTGCACTCTCCTAGGCGAACCCCAACAAGCTCAGGAGCTTGAAATGCGTGAGGAAGAATAGCAGGGAAAGGTTATGTTCTGTAGAAACTAAGGAAGATTTGTGGCAGATTTCTGTTTGCATTTTAAAAGTTGCGATAAACCAGTTTAGTTTTTGGCAGTTCTCTCCCATCAGCCTGGCATTTGTACCTTACTCCCTGCCTGGGTATCTGAAACACTGTGTTTTGCTCAGGACTGATGGGTGGATACATTCAAACCTTTCACTGTTTTGTTTTGCATCCGTTTATCAACATTTGTATCTCTGGAGATATTCAAGAACAGTCTGGATGTGTTCAGGGTGATCTGCTCGAGGTGATCCTGCTCTGGCAGGGGGGCTGGACTAGATGATCTTTTGAGGTCCCTGACATTCTATGATTCTACGGTTTTACAGCAGGTGAAGCAAGCATTGAGGGAAAATGTGTGTTCAGAACATCTTACATAACTAAGAAAAAGACAAATGGCTCAGTCTGAGCCCAGACCTTCTGGCTCCCAGCAAATTGCTCTCCTTAAGTGGGTTTAAACCGGCAGAGGAAAGATTTAAATGGGATGTTAGGAGGCAGTTCTTTACAGTGGGGGTGGTGAGACACTCTTAACATGTTGCCCAGGGAGGCTGTGGCTGCTCCCTCCTTGGAGGTGTTCAAGGCCAGGTTGGATGGGGCCTTGAGCAACCTGTTCTAGTGGGAGGTGTCCCTGCCTATGGCAGGGGGTTGGAACTGGATGATCTTTGAAGTCCCTTCCAACCTAAACCATTCTGTGATAAATTCTATGATGCAAACCATTTTGAAAGCTGCGAGAGGAGAAAAGCTGTGCAGAACAGCTAGAACTTCCTCTCCTGCTTCTCCTCTTGGACCCTTCTGTAATGATGGGAGGATTAATGATCACTGAATCTTTAATAGCTTTGTTTTCTTTTACTATAAGTAGTCCCTCTGGGGAAGCCCATCCTGCACATTTCAGTGCAGAGCAGGCAAAATGCCCTATGAAACAGGTTGGCCAGCCCAAGAGAGGGAGCAGCATGTCCTCTCCTCCCCACACAACAGCTCTGCTGCCAGCAGCAGTTGTAGCTTCTGCACCAGCCCACCCCAGCTGCTGTTTTGAGAATCTCCACTGTAACTGTTAGCGTCTCGAAGACACGGAGACAACACTCCTTTTCCATTCACTCCTGTTCTGCAGATGAGGAAGGAAATACAGATTGAGGGACCTGATCATTAGCTGCAACCAAGATGTTGTAATGAGAGGATTTTTTACAGGCACAGGCTGCTGTTTTGTCATAAAAAGACATGGGTAATGATTCATCTCCTGCAAGAGCAGTAACTCGCAGTGTCCTGTATGGATTGAGAGGAATAAAGGCTAAAGGATCTGTTGTGAAATAGCTGGGCCATTCACAGGAAAGGTTGAATTGTGGAGATGAAAACCTATTGCTTCCGTTTCCTGTGTGGTTTTGGATCAGTCAGTAAGCCACAGAGAGCAGTTGCTGGACCTCTGTGTGGTGGCATAGAAAGAACAACAAAGCATTACATAAGGTAATATGTAACACTTGTAGCAGTCCTGACAAGGAAATTAAACAGAAGTCCTGAGGTTGAGAGCTGTCAGGATGGTTTTCAGAGAGGCATCCAGCCACCTGAAGTACATCTAAGCTTCTCTGATTTAAACTCCCAAGAGACTTTGAGCCGCACTTACCTTTGGCCAGAGCAGAGACCTTTTGCAGAAGATAATCCCTTACTGTCAGTCATCTTGTGGGATTTTGTCTAGAATTCCCAATCTGTTGTTCCCAGATAATTAGCAAGCACATGTACCTCCACACGTGAGCCTGTGCAGCAAGTATTTGTTCTGGCCTAGCCTGCCTGGCTAAATGCATTTGCAATTATTTGACACCAGTGCAGCTGCCAGCTCGCCACTTAGCTCCTGCATTAATTGTGTTTAATTCTCTCTCACCTCACAGGAAGGAACATCCAAATTTGCCAATTTGGATAGCAGTGTGAAAGAAACCCAGAGAAGGACACAGAGACGGCTGCAAAGTCAAAAAGATATGGTATATTTGGGGTCTTTCTCCTCTCCTTTTTGAGCAGGTAGCATGATTAACCCTAACTGGTGAATGACAGAAGCCAGATCTGGAAAGGTGTTTAACAAAGCAACCAAGCAAGCAGTAGGTGATGCTCATGAATGTGCTCTCTGTCCAGAGATACAGCCACAGCACTGCTGTCCATTAGCTGATACAAAGCAAGTCCACTGAAAAGTTTAGAATGGCTCTGTAGCCTTGCCCTGCAAATATATCCCCTTCTGCTGTGGATCAGAGTGAGCAGGTAATGCTCTGTGTGTGTATAAAGTGTGCACATAGAAGCTCGCTGTGAGCCGGCACCATGTGCTCAGACCTAGAACTCGTATCCTTGGCTGATCCCCAGTGGTGTGGAAGGAGGGGATTCTGCCACTCTCCTCTGCTGAGACCCCATCTGCAGTGCTGGGGCCATCTCTGGAGTCCTCAGCACAGCAGAGACATGGACCTGTTGGGATGGGGCCAGAGGAGGCCACAACAATGATGGGAGGGCTGGAAGCCCTCTGCTGTGAGGCCAGGCTGAGAGTTGGACTTGTTCAGTCTGGAGAAGGCTCCAGGGAGACAACCTTGTGGCCTTTCAGTGATTAAAGGAGCCATCCAGAAAGCTGGGGACAGACTATTTAGCAGGGTGTGATGTTTTGAAACTAAAAAAGAGAGATTCAGACTAGCTACAAGGATATTTTTCCCACAGATAGTGGTCAGACACTACCCAGGTTGCCCAGAGAGGCGGTGGTTGCCTAATCCCTGGAACCATTCTGTCTGAGGTTGGATGTGTCTACGTGCATCCTGGTCTAGTTGCAGACGTCCCTGCTCATTGCTGAGGGTTGGACTAGATGAGATCTAAAGGTCCTCCCCAACCCAGGCCAGTCTGTGATTCTACAAAATTATTGATGAAGAAACCTGTTTATCTTTTTCAACTGTCTAGTTTCTGTCCTCCCATTAACTACTCTTGTTACCCTTTTAAGAGAACTAGATGGAAACCCCACACAATTTCGTGTAGTAAAGTAGGTAATGTAAATACCAGAATGCTTGTGATCAAGAAAATTAACTCTAGCCAGAGCAAGAATCTTTTTAAAGCAAGGTCATGAATCTTCCAGTGCGCCAGCTTCAAAACTATACAGACTTCTCCAGAGATGGCTTTGTAAGCTGTGTCCACTTTCCAGCCTGCTGGTGAAAATGGCTTTTGTCTCCAAGTTGGCAAAGATTTAAAAGTACAGGACAAGAGAAATCTGGAGTAGGAAGGCCAAAGTTTCTAGCAGCCAAGGTTTAAAGTGAATCATCACTGTTAAAATGAGGTGAATGGCTGGGGAAGATGGGCACTTCCTGGAGGAAAACACTTGATTTGAGTTGCCTGTCACATGGTATACCATCATCAGGTAAAAATCAACTGGAATGAAGCAGAAACTACTTCCATAGGCCAGCCAGGACCATTCCTCAGCTCCTTCTCTGGCAGCAGGTAACCAGGGACCCTGTTCTTCCTCAGTGCATCTTCCACAAGCAGGGCTTCCTGGTGACCCACTGTTAAAAATCAGGATAGAGTGGCAATGTCACAGGATGAAACCACTAGGCAATATTGCTGAGAGCCTCCTGTTCTCATCAAAATTTGATTTAACCTCTAGATTCAATGCTGAGGATGGTAGAATGAAAGAAAACCTGATTTAGAAAACCATTGTTTGGTTATTTCATTTTCTTACTGTGGCTCTGATCTTTTGCAGGGGGCAATGCAAGGCACAGTTCCTTACCTCGGTACCTTCCTCACTGATCTCATCATGCTTGACACAGCCCTTCAGGACTATGTTGAGGTAGTTTGGTGTGATTATTTTGGAATCCTAAATATCTTATCTTTCCAGCTCTGAGTGTGTCTGTTCTTGTATCTTCTACTGGATTCTCATGCAGCTCTTAAAAACCCTTTGGAAAAAAAAAAAAAAACAACAAAAAACCAAAACCAGAAGGAAACAAATGAGTTTTATTTGCAACAAGAATCTTGTGTGAATTTGAGTGCAATTATCTCAAGGGATAAGCTTAGAACCAAACAGGCTGCCCAGAGCAGTGCTGGAATCCCCATCCTGGCAGGAGTTTCAAAGCTATGTAGATGTGGTGCTGAGGCACATGGTTTAGTGGTGACCTGGCAGTGCTGGTTAACAGTTGGGCTCAATCTTAAAGATTGTTCCAACCTACATGATTCTATGATTTTATGATTGTTTCCTGAGGTTAAAAGCATGAGGACAGTAGTCTTTCCATTATTCTGTTTTATTTTCCTGAAAACATAATTTTAATTGTAAGGGTTTATTTGAATAATTGGTAAGATACCCAGAATCAATAATTCAACTCTTCAGACTGATCAGGGAAGTGCTTCTATGTTGACTCAGACAACATGTCAGCCCTAAAGTGGTTAAAGACTTGGGTTTTTCCCTTTTTCTTTAAGCTAAACAAGGAGAGGCAACCAATCTAGCATAGGGAGAGAAAAAAGATTGAAAGAGTCTGGTCTTTGTTACCAGAGACTGAGGACAGGGCCAATTTTCCAAGGTGTTTGTTTCAATGGTTTTCAAACACCTTTGAAATGTGGCCCCGTTTGTGGAGACACTTGAGGAGCCTGCAGGCACTCAGCCTTCCTTTTCCTGGTGCTGATATTTAGTTACGAAATGGGCTTGCACCATTCTCTCTGGGCTGGCAGTAGCTGATGGTGTCTTTGGTTGTAGTTTGTTTTGCCAGACTGCACTAAAGCAGCAAGGTTCCTAGATGTCCATTTTCTTTTTGGCCATTTCCCATCTGTCCATGGGTTGTGTTCAGCTGGCGTTCCTGAGAGTCAGTGGGAGCGATGCTGAATGCAAACCTCACAGCACAGACAAAAGCCAAGTTTGTTCCTTTCATGCAAAATCCCACTAGCATTCCCTAGGCCTGATCTCAGCACAGCTTTTATGAGCATTCTTCTACTGGGCTTCTCTTCTTGGGCAGATTGCCATGTGGGCCATGAGGACAGATATCCTTTGGGGACTTGGCTGTAGGAGTGCTGGGGTTTACACCAGGTCTGGAAACAGGTATTTTTAGAAGGCCCTTGCTCAGGGCCAGGTCTGTGCTTTACATTAGCCTTGCTGCTCCATCCTGTTTGTGATTACATTCCACTGAGCACGTGCTTTTCTACTCTGATGCCTTCCCTTTCCTTCCAACAGGGTGGCCTGATAAACTTTGAGAAGAGGCGAAGGGTAAGCCAAGTGCTCTGTGATTTCTCTTGCATCTACAAACCCATTCATGTTAATGCAAGTTTGTGAGGGAAAACTACATCTCTGAAATGCTGTGAGGCTCTGCCAACACCGAGGGGTGGCAGAGGAGGAGACCCTACTTCAGATGTGTGCAGTAAGGGAAGAGGAGCTGCAGGCCACTGAAATGTCCTGGGACAGACCGCCCAGGCATGTTGTAGGGTCTCCTTCTCTGGAGATATTCAAGACCTGCCTGGATGCATTCTGGTGTGGTCTGGTATAGGTGATCCTGCTCTGGCAGAGAGGCTGCACTAGATGATCTTTCAAGGTCTCTTCCAGCCTCTAACATTCTGTGATTCTGTAATTTAGCCCTGGACCCTGTAATTTACCTCTGGCCCATGCTCATTCCTTCCTTTTGGTGTCCATGGGAATACATGACATGTGTGTCCTGCCTGTTGAATCAGACCCAGCGGCATGAAGATACAGTTTGTTCCCCTGCCGCAGTAAACATTTTGTAGGTAAAAGGCTGCAGAGGACAAACTAGGTATGTGGGACTGAGAAATCAATGCTTTCCGTCTGAGCATTGTTGGTCAGATAAGTAATGCCGTGTAGGAGTAAAGGTGCTAGGGTGACATCTGCCCAAGTGAAGTCTTGCCAAATCTCCCTCCTGGGATCTGAAAACAGACTTGGGTTTGGCTGTGATGGAGCTGCTTCCTTCCCTCAGCTGCCCCCAGCTCTACAAACCACTGCTTGCACTTCCCTTGCACATCTGACTGCAGGGCTCAGGACACCATTGATGCCATATGTGAGCTTATCCATGGTCATCAGCCCAGCTTTGTACAAACCAGCTCCAAAGCTGCCCTCTGAACCATGCCAAGGACTTGGCTCCATTCCTGAGTCAGTAACCTGCTTTTCAGGGGCTTGTGAGAATTATTTTAGTGTTCTAGTCACACTGTTTATGTTCCTCTGGTGCAAGCATGAGTGCACAATGTGCAAAGCCAGGGAGGACCAGAAGGCTTTCATGGCAGGCATCCCCCAAATTTTCTCTCTTGCTTGCTGCCCAAGAACCACCTAAGTATAGATCAGGATTCTTCTCTTGGAGCTGGTCTGGCCAGCACAGGGAAGAGTGAGCTGAGGAGCTGAAAAACCCTTTGCTACCTTTGTTCCTGGAGGAACAACTAGCAGTGCTGCTTTCCATGGCTTTGCACTGACATTACATTTCAGGCAGTCCTTGGGACAAGCTCTGTGATGAAGCAGGATCAGGATTCCTTCTGTTTGTCTTCCAGTTTGTGTGTGCTTGCTAAAATGTTCACATCTCAGTACACACAACAGGTTCTGGGCAAAAAACCCATGTCGTAGTTTGACAAACTGGTTCTTGAAATAGTCACTCAACTGAAAATGAATTTCAGGTCAGACTGAGTTTGTCCCAGGTCTGTTGTGGCATGTGTTTAGTATACAGATGACTGAGTTTGTCTTTATCCTGTTTTCTAATTAGAACTCCTGTTTGCTTATTTGTTTTCTTTTAGGAATTTGAAGTCATTGCCCAAATTAAGCTGCTGCAGTCTGCGTGCAACAGCTATTGCTTGGCACCAAACCAAAAATTCATCCAGTGGTTCAGGAGACAGGAGCATTTAACTGAGGAGGAGAGGTGGGTTCTTAGGCCAGCTGGCAAAGCAGGCTTTTTCTACCCCACTCCCACTCACAGGCAGGTTAGGTCAGCCCTTGTCTATCCTCTTACAGGAACTTGTGTGTACTGCTGCTCAGGGGGAGTGGAAATCTGCCTCCTGCTAAATAGCTGGAGAAAATCTGTGGAGCACTTAGTTTTGCGATTGGAAATCAGGCTTTTGACTTTGAAAGGAGATAGTCTGTTGTGTCTGGGCTGGCTGGCTGTGCAGACACAGGCTCAAGTCCTAAGGGAGATGAAGATGCAGTCACTGAGCATTTGGCTGGTGGATGTGGGCAGCAGGTAGCCAAGGCAACGCAGGGCTTGCTGAGTGCTCACCAGATCAGCGTCTTCAGGGTGCATCCTGGCTCAGCTTTGTGCTACTAGATCGTCCCAAGATCATTTACTGACAGCACTGTACTATCTCCACTAGGTTTTGACTACCACTCTGCTGCACTAATGTTAGCAGATATGTATTGCATTGTGTTGAGTAGTAGTAAAAAAACAGGTTAGCTTTTGAAGAGTCAAGTGAAGTATTTTCTTGATTTTTTAAAAAATAAAATCACAGATGCCATCCAAAAAAGCACGACTTTATTAAACCATTATGAAGAAGTGGAATATCCCCTTCAACATGGTAACATGGAGGCAGAGCTATAGTGAGAGGATGAGAGGAAATGGCCTCAGGTTGCAGCAGGTTTAGGTTGGATATTAGAAGGAACTGCTTCACTGAAAGGGTTTTCAAATAGTGGAACAGGCTCCACAGGGGAGTAGTTGAATTCCCATTTGTGGAGGTGTTCAAAGGATGTAGAGATGTGGTCATGAGGGCCATGGTTACCACCAGGATTGGTAGAGTTAGAGAATGGTTGGACTCAGTGACGTTAAGCATCTTTTCCAAGTGAAACAGCAATGATTCTATGTTCCTCTTTGTGGGGCTGCAACCTTCTGTGAAGTGGGAATCAATGAAGGTTTCTTGAATTTCATGAATATTGCTACTTTCAGAGACAGAGCTAAAAGTATTGCCTGTAAAAAAAATTAACCCAGCGGCCTCTGTTTTGCAGTTTCAGCCTTTCACGGGAGATTGAAGCAGCTGCTGACATCAGCACCACACCACCCAAACCTCGGAAGAGCGTGGTGAAGAGGCTCAGCCTGTGAGTGTGATGGGGCAAAGGGCTTGTGGTGTGTTAATGTGAACCTGAATAAATCAGACAAACAGCTGTAAAACCTGGCTGGGGATCCAGACTGCCGCATGGCTTTCAGGAGACACCATCAGCTGGGAATGCAGCCTTCTGTCTGAAACTGTCCCTTTCTGTTGGTAGAAGGAGCTGCCAGGGTCGTTTATGAGCTTAGAAACAAATGAGCCTTCCTATGGTGTCAGGAAAAGGAACAAATCTAGTGCTGGATTATAAATCCAGTGTCTATTGTGTCCTACCTTCCCTGAATGCAGCAGTAGAACGCAGCAAGCGAGGATCAAGCCTGGCCAGTTATTAGTCTAGTTTGCTCTACACATGCGAAAATTCCTGACAGGATTTTAAGATGAGTATTAAGGTTAACAAAAAGGCACTTGATAACAGAAACAATCTGCCTTACTGCCTTCAAGTTAGAGAAGGAAAAAGAAGAACGATGGGGACACAGTCCAGTTTAGTGTAATGCCACAAAGATTCGAACAGGAGGTGGGTGGAGATCAGGGCAGGCAGCGAAGCGGCCACAGGAAACAATAGACCAGCAGGAAGTCAGGGAGAGCTGGAGGGAATGAAAGCAGGGAACAGGGACTTAAGTAAAAACACCTTAAAGGTGAGACACTTGAACCTGATTGAAGAAGAGATATGAAGGGGACTGTCACATACCAGTGGCATGAATATGAGGGAGGAAATTACGAATTTAACAGCACTGTCAGCTCTTACACGTCCTTTTCTGCTTACTTCTTGGACAGGATTTCCTCAAAACACCCATTTGCCATTCATGTCATGTCACTGCTACTGCAGATCATGGTCAGAATGAAGAACAGATGTTTTCAAACTAGAGGTTTGAGTTCTGATACCCTAAAAAAATCCAGGCAGCTCTCTGGGAAGTGTTTTGGTGACTCCATCTGAGTTGGTGATGATGTTAGGAGAATGACACCAGGGCAGTTATTGTCCCCCTGTACTTGGCACTGGTGAGGCCACACTTAGAACTGTGTTCAGTTTTGGGGCCCTTACTACAAAAAGAACGTGCTGGATTGGGTCCAGAGAAGGACAACAAAGCTGGTGGAGGGTCTGGAGAGCATGTCTGATGAAGAGCAGCTTGGAGAACTGGGGTTGTTTAGCCTGGAGAAAAGGAGGCTGAGGGGAGACCTTCTGGCTCTCTACAACTCCCTGAAAAGAGGCTGGAGTGAGGTGGGGGTTGGTTTCCTATTCCAGTCAACAAGTGGTACGACAAGAGGAAATGGCCTTGAGTTCTGCCAGAGGAGGCTTAGGTTGGATATTAGAAGACACTTCTTGAGTGAAATGGTTCTCAAACACTGGAACAGGCTCCTCAGGGAGCTGTTTAAAAGAGGCAGAGATGTGGTGCTGAGGGATATGGTTTAGCACCAGATTTGGTAGAGTTGAGAATGGTTCATAGTCAGTTTGTTTGTACTGTGCAGACTGTGTCTAAGCAATCTTTCCATCTGCACCCTGACTGTATTTTGCAAATTAACAAGGTAGAAAAGCCTGGCATAATTTACCCTGGCAACAGTCAGTGGCCCCTCTCTAAACTGTTCTAGACCATTGCCTGCATACTGAAACATGGGTTCTCTACTTCATACATTAGAGCCCTCTGTTTCCATTGACACTTCTTTACCTTGACTTGACCTGCATTTAGAAGTGAGTCTCGGGGAGGACAAGCCTGTAATCTGCACTTTCTGTGATCTCCTTATGGTGCACATCCCTATCTAGCCTCTTAGAGAGAGAAACTGGTACCCATGGCACTTCCACTGAGCCAAGGAATCAATTTGCCTTGTGAATACATGTGGTGGTGTTTGTCCATCTGTTACCTTTCATGCACTGTTTCACTTACTCATGGTGATCAAGTCGGTCTTGAGCTGCCTCTTGGTCACAGGGACCAGGATATGACTGCAGTGTGTGGGATTCCCTAAGGAGGATCCAGCTGCCATCATCCCTCACAGTTGCCCCTGGTGTGTTTGTAAACACATCAGATCAATCATTTCCTACCAAGTAAGTCTGAAAATTTTGCAGAGCAAAGAGTAGTGGTAGAGAGGCAGTAGCTGTGATTGTGGCCTTGCAGCTGGTGGCTACGCTAGGTCAGGAAGGCATTGTCCAACTTAGTGTGTGACACTCCTATAAACAACACAGAGGAAATGAAAACAATAGGCACTGCAGATAGGAAAGCAAAACAATAGGTAGGGGTTTTGAACCAAGTGACAGCTTTACTGAGCACAGCTCTGTTCTGCTTTCACCGAGTGGCTTTTATGCTTTCTGTTCTCCACCAGACTCTTAATGGGCTCCGAGGCACTCGCCCACAGCACACCCCTCAAAGGAAAGCCCAGCTTCACGCGTGGTGGGAGCTGCGGGGAGAGCACAGACTCGGCCAGCATATCATCGTCTGAGCTCAATAATTCTGAAGCTGAAGAGGTAGGTCTGCAGCACTCCCAGGGGCGCTCTTGGGAAGTGTCACACAGAGCTACGGTCTGGGCTTTGTTGCCAGCATAGAAAGCCTGTGGGAGACTGTCCATGCCACAGGTCGATCCTAAATACTTGCTCAAGCCTGATGGTCTTGACTAAATCATCGCTTTTAGTGAAATGGAGAGACTGTAGAATTTAGTGTGTGAAAATGGAAGCAATCCAGTCAGGATTTTTGCAGAATCCTTTCTATGTTGTTGAGGTTCAAGGCAGACTGGAGTGCTCCTTCCCTGAAACCAGGTCTTCTTGTGGTGCCTGGCAGTGCTTTTGGTTCAGGTGAGGTTCTGGAGAAGCATGAGGTTAATCTTTCAGCCCCTCGTAGTGCTTTTTGAGAGGGAAAGGACAGGCTAGTGACATTCCTACCTCTGAGCCTTTGGGAACCAGGGTGAGGAGCCCAAGCATTGTGCTTACTCATGGCACCCGGCAGCATGATGTTAGCAGTGACAGCGACAAGAGGATTTCTGAGTCCCTGCCAACAGAAGTAAATGAAACAGGAGACTGAATCGGCTGAAGAGAAGCAAGACCAACAGCTGGTCATTTCCTCTTTGAATGCCTTGGGTTTGATGAGTTACTCTGCTGTTGGCAGCCTGCTGCTGTGTCCCTCAAGCTCAGTTGGCTGTAGCTGGAGAAGTAAGCCTGACTTGAGCAGATGTGTGCTCACCAAGGATAGCCCAGCTGCAGCAAAGCTGTGCCTGCCCCCTGGCAAAGGTGTTTCCTGGGTGGGAAAGCACCTGTGCATTAGAAACAGCTTCATCCTGGAGAAGGCAGCACAGCTGCACTTGACCAAGTGATGGTCAGAGCTGGCCAGCCCTGCAGGTTTGACCTCCTGTGAGCTCCCTTGGCTTGGCTTAATTCCTCTGGGGAAGTGGAGGTGTGGTGCTGCTGTACCTCCTCCTGCACACTAGCACTCGCAGCCAGTGTCCTACACAGGGCCACTGAACCAGCATGCCAGGAAATCCCAGCTCTTGCCAAGAAGGCAAAGCTCTACACACTGTCAGCTGGGACATCCCACAGCAGCAGTGGTCATACTGCGAGCAGCTGGGCCAGGCATCTGCTGTTACCTTCCAGAGAGATGAACTACACGGGAGGAAACCAGTGGAAGGGATTTGGCAGGGGTTCCACAGTGATGTCTTTCCTGCAGACTCTTCCCTTTTGAACTTAAAAGTTGCACTAGAGGAGTTTTAGGTCGGACATGAGGAACAATTTCTTCCCCAGAGGGGCTCTCAAGCCCTGGAACAGGCTGCCCAGGGCAGTGGTGGAGTTCCCATCCTTGGAGGGGTGTGTAGATGGGAGAGCTGTGTAGCTGAGGGACCTCGTTTAGTGGTGAGCTGGCAGTCTTAACGGTTGGACTTGATGAACTTTTTGGTTTCTTTCAAGCCAAAGCTTTCTGTGATGCTAAAGAACATTCAAAGAGTGGCAAACGAGGAGCCACGTGTTTTTCACTCGTGTAAAGGCACTGGTCTGCAGCAGGAGCAGCGACTCCTCGGCTGCTTGCCCACAGGCTGATTCTGTTCTTGTATCTGCCGCCGCCTCCTGGCCTGCCCTGGACCTCTCTTACTAAAGGAAGAAAGAGAAGTCGGTCCAGCACACCCAGTTGGAAATAAGTTTCCATTGCAATGATGAAATTAATCAAGGGAAGGTCACTTTTTCCGGAGACATGGGATACCAGGGCCAGGCTGCTGGAGAGAATGCAAGTGGCTGAGGTTTTGTATCTGCCTTCTGCTTTCCCAGCTTCTTCCTTCGGAAGCACAGAAGTGCACAACGGCCACTAGCTCACGGGGGTTCTCTTTTCTCTTCTGTAGCTCGTGGAATCCTCCGGGCCCACGGACTCCTGCGACCCCTCCCAATCCTGCGACTCTTCCTCGTCCTCTGACCCCTCCCCCTCCTCCGCTCCTTCCCACCTCTGTGACCCCTCCCAATCCTGCGACTCTTCCTCGTCTTGCGACCCCTCCTCCTCCTCCACCCCGTTTCCCTCTTGCGAACCCTCCCCCTCCCCCTCTTGCGACCCTTCCTCCACCGGCGACCCCTTTAGTTCCTCCACGCATCTCGAAGAAAAGAGCCCTGTCCCTGTGAAAAGAAGTACCCGCAAAGCTCCGCTTCACAACCATCAAGGAGAAGACAGCTGCATTATCAGAGTCAGTGTAGAAGAGGGCAATGGAAACATGTACAAGAGCATCCTGGTGAGTGGTGTGGAGCAGCAAAATGCTCTTAGCGCTGGTGATGTTGTCAGCCAGGCTGACTTAAACAAAACGGTGCTTTTAGTGTGAGAACACCGAGCCAAGCCACCAAACCTGGCTGAAAGGCAAAATGACAGATGCCACAATTAAAACCAGGTGCAGCATGAGATGAACAAGAGGGCTGAGAACAGCATCCTTCTGGAAGGGCCTGCTCTTGAAGCCAAAGCTTGTATTGGATCAAAACAGTCAAGGCGAAGCATCATGACCAAGTGCAGGCTTTGCTGCTCCTGCCCTTCTGCTGGGGCAAGCTGCTTCTGTGCAAGCTTTGATCCAGGATTTTCCTGGAGACACTTTACCCAGAGGCTGGTTTCTGGAAGTGGACAGCTGTAAGACAGGAGGCTGATAAGCCCCTTCCTTACACAGCTTTGTTGAGAAGGTTGCCAGACCAGCAGCAACCAGCGTTCAGGAGTTTCCCTCCCTTGGTGCTGGTTCCATGGAGGGCTGCTGGCAGGGCTGGGCCTGTGGCAGAGGCAGTGCAGGGTCCATGGGTGCCATGAATCACCTGCACACAATCTCTGCAGGTAACTGATGGAGACTTTGCTGAGCAAATGCTCTGGGTCCCTTAGGGCCTGGGGGACATACAGAGGGGCAGTTTTTAGCACCTTATGGTTTTAATGGTGGGAGATTGGAAAGGATGTCTGGGGGTCATCCAGTCCAAACCTCCTGCTGAAGCAGGGGCACCCACAGCACATTGCAAACAATCGCAATGTCCATGTGGGTTTGGATTCTCTGCAGAGGAGACTCCACAAAGCTCTCTGGGCAGCCTGCTCAAGGGCTTCAACACACTCACAGCAAAGTTTTCCCTCTGGTTCAGATGGGGAACTCCTGGGCCCATTGCCCCTTGTCCTGTCACTGGGCACCACTGAAAAGAGTGGCCCCATCCTCTTGCCTCCCACCCTTTAGCTCTTGCTGAGCATTAATCAGATGCCCTCTCAGGCTGCTCTTCACCAGGCTAAACAGTCCCAGGTCTCTCAGCCTTTTGTCCTCACAGAGATGTTCCAGGCCTCTCAGTATTGTTGTGGCTCTCTGTTGCACACTCCAGTAGTTCCCTGCTTCTTTTTAATCAGGGAGCCCAGAATTAAGACACAGCACTCCAGTGTGGCATCATTCTAAGGCTGAGGAAGAGGAGAACCTCCCTCAATCTGCTGCTGGCCACACTCTTCTTAATGCACCCCAAGAGACCATTTCCCTTCTTAGCCACAAGAGCACATTGCTGACTTATGGTGAACTTGTCCACCAGCACTCTCAGGTCCTTCTCCACGGAGCTGCTTTCCACTAGGCCCACTCCTCACTTGTACAGGTGCAGAGGGTTGTTCCTCCCCAGATGCAGGACTCCACATTTGCCCTTCTTGGACTGATGAGGTTGAAATTGCAACCAGCTCTTCCCCAGGGCCGGACAAGTGTGGCTCCTGGCAAGACAAAGCCTCCTTTTGACTGTAGCTCTCTCTTTGCAGATAACAAACCAAGAGAAAACACAGACAGTCATGCAGAAAGCCATGTCTAAACATAACCTGGAGGCTGAGGCACCTGAGAATTACGAGCTCGTCCAGATCATCTCTGAGGACAAAGGTAGGCAAGCAGCTTAGGACATCTGATGGCTGCCTCTCAGTACTTAAAGGGGGCTATAGGAAAAAAGGGGATTCTCTCCTAGCTTTCCTTCTAAAGCCTGCTCTGGCCTCTCTTTTTGCAGAGCTCGTGATGCCACACAAGGGGAATGTCTTCTATGCCATGAACAGCCATGTAAATTATGACTTTGTTCTTCGTAAAAAGCCACCGGTAGCTGGCCAGGGGAAAAGGAAGGGACTCTCCAACCTACGACTCCACATGAAAGCCCCAAGGTCATCATGGAACCTGTAGCAATCGCCATTGAAGGAAAAACGAAAAAGACAGTTAATGAAATTTTAAATAGAAACTAATTTAAATTAATTCTTGGCTGCAAGAACTCCACTGTCACTACCATGCAGTATTACAGCAGACGAATGCATTCCACTCTGTAAATAGTTGAGGCTGAAATGCCATGTGAACATTTGGTAGAACTACAGGAAGAGTCTCTCCTGCCTTGCAGCCAGATCTGAATGGACAAGACATGGATTAACAGGAGAGTACAGACTGGAATTATCTTTTGGTTTAGTTGGTTGGTTGTTTGGGGTTTTATTTTTTGCACATTAAGACTGTGACTTTTGTCTTAAAAATGCCACCCAAGCCAACTATTTTTGTGAGAAAACATTTGCCTTTGTGCCAGTATTACACAGAATGTCTAAATTTATTTTTATATAACTAACTGGAGAAGAGAAGTCTCAACCCCATTCCGCCTGAACCAAGGAGCACCGTTTGCAGGTGTGGGTGAGCTGAGGGCCACCAGCGGCTCTTGCCTCCAGGAGGCGTCTGCGGACACGAAAGGGGCTGGACGGGTAGGTCCCCTGAACGCTCATCGCCGACGGTGGCAGGACCTGCGAGTCTGTGCGCTGCTTTCACACAGCTGGCAAACTTCTTTTTGCACTTGTTCCACACCAGAACACTTAACCCTGTTTTGGATTTATTCTTTCTCCAAAGAACTGTCCCAAGAAAGGACTGTGCTTGCTTTTGGATGAATGTCATGGTTTGCTCAAGGACAAGGCAAGCACCGTGCTGTGGATTGTGGTCTTGGGTAAATGCCGCTGCAGGGTGATTTGCCTTTCCCTTTGCTAACCCCTGAACAGAAACCAGTGCCTTCTGCATGTGCTCTGAAATGACTGATGTTCCTCTTTGTAACGTGCAATAACTTGGAGAGCAGAACTTTAAAATCACATCTTCATTCCTGAAGGGCAACTCTATCACCTTGTGTTTTAAAAGTAGGCATTGAGCAGAGAGAGCGTGCCAGGTTTTACCTGTCACTCCACCACCCTAGAGAGGTTTTATACACAATCTACAGGCACCTCTCTTGCTCTTTACCTGAATCAGTTCCTGACATGGTACAGCTTTCAGCTGGAATGAAGAATCCAGCTGGAAGGAACAATTTAATAATCTATTATCTGAGAAACTTTAAAGAATGGCTTTATTGAGTCTCTTTTCCCTCAACACAGACCTCACTGGAGAGCACAGTTAGTTACAGGACGTGTTTTTAAAAGCAATAAATGACACATTGGATTGTAAGCAGCCCTTACTAAACCAGCTGCCTTGGAAAGATATTAGGATTAAACAAACTGAGAGGTGTTAGGACATCTGAGAGACCTTAGGAAGAGAGATTGGTATGAGCTAAAATAAGATGGGTTGGTGTTTTTTAAAAGACAAGACATTGGGGTTAGATGAAATAAGCCCCAGAACTCCCACGAGTTGTGTAGCACTAATTCTCAGAACTGGGCACAGCTTACACTGCCCATCAGTGACAACCTGACACTGACAGTGCTGGGCTGCACTGCCTTTTACACTACCTGAAGATCCATCACCTGTCTTTACAGCAGCAGTACCATGCAGGTCCTCATTGCAACAATTGAAGAACTCCCATCTGGTGTCTGTGAGAGGGTGAAGATGGTGAATTTGTAACCAAGCCTTAGCCTTTTGCCCAGAGTGAGGCAGGATTCCAGAGCTTTCTCTTTTTTTTCAGTGTAAGCATGCATTGATGTCTGTCCAGTGCCTGTTGTTAAGTGGAACATTGCTCACTTGAGGGTGTGTGTCTGTGTTAAGGGGAATGTTCTTAATTGCTTACTTGTACTCTTTATATACTTGTTCTATAAACCTTTTTCCATCAGTATTTGCCTGGTGTGAAACTGTTTCCTTAGAAGATTTTATTACTGCATGGCCATGGGGTTGGGTTTTTTTAGATCTCACACCTCTTCATTTCCCTCACTCCCTCTCTTCTGCCTCACCAGTTTTACTGACTTAAAGCTGTGTTCAAATTGTTCTGGCTGCCACAACTTTCCCACCACCCACAGAACCTGGCACACCATATTGTGACCGTATTCCTGTTCAGATGCAAATCTTCACTTCTAGTGTTCCTTCAGCATTTTTACTCTCCAACAGCACATGCAGTGGCACTATCAGTGTTACCATCATAGTGCTTTTCTTGGGTTGCTGTAAGTGTTTATGAGGACAGTTGCTGTCTTTCTTCAGCAGTGGGGATGGAAAAGTACCCCAGCCTCTCACCAACATTACCCACTGAGGTTGCCCAGAGAGTTGGTAGGTTCCCCATCCCAGCTCAGGTAGATGCCTAAGCAGTGCCCTAGGGTGACTTTTGCTTTGCCTATGTTTTTCACTTAGCTCCCAGCAAGCCCAGTGCACTCCTGCAGCATGCGGGTGGACCATGCACAGCTTACAATGAGCTGCTGCCACTGCTAGAATCAGAATGGTTGGGTTGAGAGGCACCTTTAAAGGTCACCTTGTCCAACTTACTTCCCTGCACTCAGCAGGGTCATCTGCAACTACAGCAGAGCCCCAGACAACCTCACTTGGGATTCCAGGGATGAGGCATCCACCACCTCTCTGGGCAAGCTAGGCCAGTTTCACCACCCTGTGTCAAAAACTTCTTTCTATGTAGTCTGAACTAACTTATTTTTGTTTAAAGCCCCTTGTCCTGTCATAACAGGCCCTGCTAAAACACTGTGATAAAAAACAAACAACAAAAGTCTTCCTGATCTGTTAATACTGGAAGGCTTAACAATAAAAAAAACCCTCAGCCTCCCCCAGCATCCAACCCATTTCCATTGACATCATCATCTGGAAAAAACAGCTTTCCTGACACAGGTGAATTACTCCTTTGATTGGGGGAAAGGGAGGTCTCTCTTGTAGCTAGAGCTAGAGATGGGTCTTTCATCCATGCAGTGGTGAGATGTGTTCACACAGCACAACCACAACGAGTTTTTAGGTGGAGTAAACAGCCACAATGTTAGATCAGAGGAACCACACCAGGCCAGAGGAACTCACCCACCCACTGCTGGCTCATCCCTGCTTTTCAGATTCACAGTAGTGGGACTGGAAACCTGCATGGGTGCCATGCCAAGCTGAGGTGCTACTCCTCTGGTGCACCCTTTCCACCACAGTTCCAGCAGCTACCCAGCCCTCAGACAGCATTACCAAAGGCCCTGAGAAACAGCTATGCTGCGAAATCAGAGCCAGTCTCAAGGAAACCATTTACATGACAAAACAACTTAGTAACATGGTTTTCATAACCCAGTGACACCTGACAGTATGCTGGGTGCTCACCAGTTCACAGATGTCCTGCTTCTGAAGGCCACACCAAGCTTCTTACCAGCATCTCTCAGATGCTTATGCTGAACAATACTTCAACCAGAGCAGAGTTACCACTTGTACAGTAAAACCTGAGGAGGAAAGAGAGGGCTCATCAGAGCAGTGACCCAGGCTGCGCATAGTGGCCCCTTGCAGATCTGCTCCCCTTACCATGTTGCACAGACACCTGCTGAGCCTGGACACCAGAAGGAGCATAGCTTTCAGGCAGTAGCTGTAGAACAGGCACCTGTATGGGGCTAGTGACTCCATGGTAGAGTGACTGAGCTGAGAAATTCTTAGAGCTGCTCTTCCCCGGCCAGGGCTACTGCCACCCAATGAAGAACAACACACAGCTGCACAGCTTGCACCAGGTTCTATGTATTATCAGACCAGCTGACAGGTAACAACAGGGCTTCTTCAGCAGAAAGCACAACATTGGTCAGTAATTATTAAAAATAAACAACAAAACTCTGAACAAACAAACCCAGCCACACCTACTGAACCACACAGACCTGCCAGCAGGTGAGTCTCCAGCCTGCAGGTCCAGGAGGACATCCTCCTATACCACCAACAGCCTGTAGCTTGAGGTCTGTGCTAGCCAAACTAAGCAGTGGTGCTCCATGACCACCTGGCCTCTTAGAATCTAGGTTTTTAAAGAGTAAAACACCATACTGTGCTGGTGTGTTAGCCAGATGCAAGTACAACAGAACTCACCCCAAAAATAAAAAAAGAGGGAGACAAGTTTGCTCCTCACATGAAAAAATATCCAGGCAAGTTGCCTTTTTGTCCTGTAATGCACAATTCTGTCAAGACTGTTGAGAACAGCACAGCTGACAAGGTTAACCGCAGTTAACACTGTCGTGGGTTGTTTTGTTCTTACAAGGAGAGTGTCAAGCAGTTCATAATCAAACCTTTTAGATTTGAAGTTCCTAGAAGTCCTGCACTTGGTTTTATGACCTAATTAAACAGGCCTGCAAACAGGTTGTCAGGCTTTGTTCTCTTCAAGGAGGAGGTTGAGGCAGGGGGTGAAGCAGGGATGTGACACAAACTCTGCCTGCGTTCCCTTCAGGCAGTGCAGAGACAAAAAAAAAAACCAAACCAGCAAACTCCACTTTCTCTGCCAGCTTCCAAGACTTTAGCCATACCAAGACATCAGTTCTGGACTGAGAGCCCTGTGAAAGTGGGATCAAGAAAGCTTTGAAGTCTGCAGAAGGAAGCTATAGAAGCATGACAAGGGAGAAGACACAGTAGAGGAGCACTGCTCCAATGTATGGAAGAGCTTTGGAAACATTCCTGATTCTGACGGGGATCCCTTTGAAAAACAAAGCCAAGTGACCCAAACTCAGTTGTACCCTGTGAGGAGGGTTATAAAAGCCTACAAACCTACAAGGAGCAACAGTGAGACATCAGCCCAGTTACAGCTACCCAGGAAGGCATAACACTTGTACACCTCTATATATTAATCTTTATAAATACAGTAATCTACAGCAGCAACTGTAGAAATTCGTCATTCAAGGTTGGCTTTTCACAAAAGTTTGTGAGGGCTTTTGTTCAGATCTCTCCTTGTTCAGATCTCTGCCTTTTTTCTGCCAGTCTGCAGCACTTGTTCTTTTTTCCTCCTTCATCTCCCACACAGTCCTCAGGGGCTCAGTTCGTTGTCAGGTCCAACCACGGCGCTTTGCCATTCGAAGCAGTGGGAAGGAGACCACATGAAGAGCTGCTCTACAACTTTCAAGGGTGAAAAGCTAAAGTGTGAGGCAGGTTCATCTGTCAGCAGAGCCCTGGGGAAGCGGGCAGTCATAGCTCATCCCTGGAGGACGGCATGTTGAGGGATGACTGGGAAGGCAGAGCATCCTTGTTCTGGGCGTCGCTGTGGATCTCCCCCTGCTGCCGCGACTTCCAGGAGTGTGTTCGGTCCCAGTCTGTTGACACGGTCTCGTTGTCCCAGATGGTAGAGGTCTCTGTGTCGCTGAGGTAGCCTGGCTGCCCTGTGTAGTGGGTGGGGTAAACAAGCAGGGGTTCTGCTGAAAAGGCTTTCAAGTCTCTGGACTCGTAGTACTCCATGTACTTGGTTCTAAAGAGGAGAAAAAAGTCACCAGTAACAGAGTGAAGGTTTATTGGTGCTGCTGCTTAGAGCTATGAGACAGAAGCCAATCCACTGAGCAAACAGGTCTCAGGGAGCGAAGTGAGTTGCTGTGGTGGCGTCTGACTCTCTACAGCCTTACAACCACACACAACCTATACAACCAAAGCCTCTTATCAGAGAGTTGAGTGTCTCAGAACCAACTGTGGAACTAACAAACCAACCAAGGACAAGCAGCCCTGCACCAGGCAGGGACTGCAACCCTTCTGCAGCAGGTCTGCCATCTTTTCTCATCTGTGTCAGAAGCCCTGCTGCAGACAACCAAAAAGTGCTGAGGAAGGAGCAGCACAAGCAGCAGCCCGGTCCCCCAGCACTAGCCAGCCCACAAAAGTGAGACACACCAACATGATCTGCCTTAAGATCATTCAGCAAGACCCAGCTCATGCCAACTTGAGCAACAAAGGCGACCTACTTACACAGGGTGCTTGTTGTACATGACTGGCAGAAATTCATCTACAGGCAACATCTTGCTGAAGGGCTCAGCTCCAATGAGTTTCTGAGCCCCTTGGAAAGAGATGGCGTAGCCCAGGGTCCAGTAGGAGTAATCTGCTTCCACCAGGTTCATGACATTGGGAACAGCTTTCTCAGGCTCCTGCACCTGCATCCTTTTCCGGCCAATGTAGCTTAAAGGGTGAAAAGAGTGAGGAGGGTTGAACTGAAGTGAATCTGCAGTAGTTAGAACCACACAACTGTTCATGTCAATGCCCTTGCAAAGAGTCAGTTCAAGAAGTAATCCTTGACCAGTTAAAGAGGGCCATGGAACTGCTCGAGAGAGTTCAGCACAGAGCCACAAAGATGATTAAGGGCATGGAACATCTCTCTTACGAGCAGAGACTGAGGTTGCTGGGGCTCTTTAGCTTGGAGGAGACTGAGGGGTGACCTCAACAATGTTTATAAGTATGTGCAGGGTGAGTGCCAGGAGGATAAGGCCAGGCTCTGCTCAGTGATGCCTGATGCCAGGACAAGGAGCACTGGGTTGAAGCTGAGGCATAGGAAGTTTTGTGTAAACATAAGGAGGAATTTTTTCACTATGAGGGTGACAGAACACTGGAACAGGCTGCCCAGGGGGGTTGTGGAGTCTCCCTCTTTGGAGATATTCAAAACCCACCTGGACATGTTCCTTTGTGATCTGGTCTAGGTGATCCTGCTCTGGCAGGGGCTTGGACTAGATGATCTTTCCAGCCCCTGACATTCCATGATTTTGTGATTCTGTGATTTCCATCCTTCACCACTCCCACACATCCAAGTTTTAACCCTATGACAAAGCTCTGAAAGACTTCATAAGGGAGCTACGATGACAATGTCCAAGCCTCAGGACTGAGTGTGTCAGGCAGTCCATCACAGCAGCATTTCAACAGCTACTGCTGAAATCAGCCACCACCACCCACAAAGGGCAGTAATGGTACACAGTGGACATTCCAGCATCAGCCTGCCCAGCAAGCAGATCCATCTCCATAGGAAGAGCCACCAAGAAGTTTCTGCCACCTTCCCCTGCACTCCAGCACCAACCTGCACCTCTATCATGGCACAGCAGGTGCTGCTGACCTCCCCCCACATGCACAGGAGTTCCCTGGTGGCTGAGGGCCAGTGACTCACATAAGCTCCCAGTCCAGCTGGGCATGTTCAATGTCATCCATCAGCCTCATCAGCTTCCTTTTAAACTGGTGTTCAAAACGCACATCGTCCTCAATAACAAGTGTCTTCTCCAGTTCTCTGTTCACCACCTGAAACAAGAGGGGTCCAAAGTGATCACAGCCTTTGGTCATCCTGACCTGGCACTGCCTTCTAGACCACGAAAGGTAAGGAGGGCAAAGAACACCTCCCAGATTTACAGTGCAACCAGGAGAGACTAAGAGAGTCAAAGAAAATAGGCCTGAAAAGATCCTGTGGCTGAGCATCTGCACCCTACAAAAGCCTCCTATCTGATGTGGGCAACACCTAGAATCCATGAGCCACCATCTAGCATAACCACAGCAACTACCTCCTCAGAGGAACATGCAGCAGCTTGTTGGAAGAATATGTTCCTGGAGTCTAGGAAGTAAGGCAATCCAAAGTCTGGCCCTGATGACCTGGAGAACACATATACAAAGGTTTCCTGCATGGAGGTTCCCACGTTATCATCTGAATGCTGGTAACTTAGAATTGTCAAGTCTAAAAGCGCAAAAAGCACAGCCTGATTTCTCAGTACTGAAGTCCTCTCTGGCTCTTGGCTATTTGGACCAGTGCCCTGCTGAGAAGTGCTGCAGTGGAACACCTCTGAGGGCAAAGGGCTGGCTGCAGTTGGGTAGCCACCACCATCACCTAGTCTTTTTTAGCAGCAAGTCTTTCTCCCTTGTCGCCACCACACCATAACTGAAATAGTATCACAGAATCATTTAAGTCCAACAGTTAACTCAAAACTGCCAGGCCACCACTAAACCATGCCACTCAGCATCACAGCTATATGGCTTTGAATTGTCTCCACCCACGTGGACTCCACCACTGCCCTAGGTAGGCTGGTCCACGCCTTGACGAACCTTTTGGGGAAGAAATTATTCCCAATGTCCAACCTAAACCTCCCCTGGTAAAACTTCAGGCCATTTCCTCTTGTCCTGTCACTTGTCACATGCAAGAAGAGACCAATTCCCATTTGGCTCCAACATCCTTTCAGAGAGTTGGGGAGATCCAGAAGGTTTCCCCTCAGTCTCCCTTTCTCCAGGCTACACAACTCATCTCCTCAGCTGATCCTCACAAGGATGCTCTAGACCCTTCACCAGTTTCACAGCCCTTCTCTCGATGTGCTTCTTGTAGTGAGACTCCCCCAACTGAAACCAGTATTTGAGATGCAACCTCACTAGTGCCAAGTAGTTATCCCTACTACCAGTCAGTGTCAAGCTCTGTTAACTTCACCGTCTCTGACCAGCACAGCTCAGATCCTCTAAGATGTCAGTCCCCAGGAGATGAGGGACAGATGGAAGCTGCAGGTTTTATCACCCAAACAAGATCTCTTAGCTCAGGCAACAAGAGATCCCTGGTGTTAAGAATATGACAGAGGAACTAAAAAAAACCAATCAGTGGAGTCACTGGAATATGCCTCACTCTATATGCAGAACAAGGGAAAAAAATGAGAGTTTTTAACACCATGGATTCTTCACCAGCTTCTTGCCTTTTCCCTCAGCGAACTTGCTCCAAGTAGGCTACTGAATGTTTTGCAAGACCTGTCATGAAAATGTCCTGAAAATGTTCTGATCATGAAAACAGCCTTCTCTGTTCAGCCTGGAGAGGAGAAGGCTCTGGGCAGACCTTAGAGTTGCAATTCAGTACCTAAGAGGGACCTAGAGGAAGGCTGGGGAGGGACAATTTAGAAGGGCTTGTAGTGACAGGATGAGGGGCAATGGTTTGAAACTGGAGCAGGGTACATTATGTTGAACATTAAGAGAAAGTTCTTCACAATGAGAGTTGTGAAGTACTGCAACAGATTACCCAGGGATGTGGTGGAGGTCTCATCCCTGAAGACATTCAAGGTCAGACTTGAGCCCCTGGGCAACCAGATCTAGTTGGGAGATGTCTCTGCTCACTGCAGAGGGATTGGACAAGATGGCCTCTGAGGGTGCCTTCCCACCCAGTGCATTCTATGATTCTGAAAATTACTCAGAGCTGCTGGTGAATGGAGAGTAGAAAGTTCAAGAAAACTCCCGTGTGTGATCCCCTACAAAGCAAGGAAAATGGTCCCATCCATGAATCCTACACTGTATGGAATGCTCTGCCCCAGCACTGGCTGCACACCTTCTGCCCAAGGCACCATCCTGCAGGAACCCCAAGGCACCCCTTACCTCCTTCCAGATGTAGTAGTGACTAAGGAAGCAGCCGATCTCTCCCCTGGTTAGTGGCCTGGAGGAGTAGGGGTCCCGGTAACCTGGGAGCATATCGATGCTGAGAGCCTTGAGCTGGCTTGTGTTTAGCGTTCTGAGAAACAGAGAGCATCTGTCACCACTTTGAAACAAAGTACAGTCAAGTCAGGCACAGACACAACACAGAAATGCTGCTGGTGTCCAGACAAAAGCCATATCTTGAGAAATTCCTCCACTTGTTTAGCTCCAGTACCTGAAGAAGCCTTCAAGAAAGCTGTGAAGAGACTTTTTAAAAAAGGCTTGCAGTGATGAGAGAGAATATGGATTGAAGACAGAAGAGGGCAGATTTAGACTGGAGATTAGGAGGAAATTCTTTACAGTCAGAGTGGTGAGACACTGCAACAAGTTGCCCAGGGAGGTTGTGTATGTCCCCTCCCCAGAGGTGTTCAAGGCCAGACTGGATGAGACTTAGAGCAACCTGCTCTAGCAGAACGTGTCTCTGCCTATGGCAGGGGATTCAGAACAAGATGATCTTTAAGTTCCCTTTCAACCCAAACCATTCTATGAATCTATGAAAAGTCTGGAGAAAAGTGAACTTTCAGATTCATATTTCTAAACCAAGCTGACAAATCATCTCCTCAACTTTGCCAACTACTTCTTGTAGGACTATCAACTTGTCAGGTGCTTGGCTGAGATGGTTTTCCTAAGAGGTCTCAATAGGGATACAAGTCTCAAAAGACCACTACGTGGCACGTGGTGTCCTGTCCCCCTGAGGCCTCTCTGCAACTCCCAGACCCTACTTTTCTGCCTTAATTTCTTATTGTGAAAAGGAAAGGGACTGTGTGAGGGTTACTGCTGTGGCAGCACAGCTGTGTAGCACTGGGATGGACCACCTTCCTAGGAGATGTTTGCTCTCAAACGCTTTCACTGCTGACTCCTCCACAGAAGTCAGTTTGATTTTGCCCTCTTAGTCTAAATCACACTGCTCTGGTTCTTGTCCCAAACACACTGTTATGAAAAAAAAAAAAAAAAGAAGTGTATTCACTTCTTCCCCTCAGCCCACCCTTGCCCAACAGAAGGGGAAGTCCAAGGAGATGGAGGGGTTAAGCAGTTACACACAAACCACACTGCAAGCATCAGTGACCCTGGCTGAGACTCACTTTCCATCCACAGCCTCCACTATCTTGACTGCAATCTCCTGCTCATAGAGAGTCCGCAGCATCCGATCCCGCCTGTCTTTGCGGCGCTTCAGGTTGATCATGAAGATCTGGGTAGAAGACAAAGACATCAGGCTTGGAAATGGAGAGGAAAAGGGAGTTCTGCTCCACTCTTCCCCATCACCCCCCCTGGAGAAGCAGATCTTATGAAAACACTTGGGTGTGATTTCATTTCAGGTTGCTTAGAATTTGCCCCAGAAGTGGGGTTGGTTGTGAGTTGAACGTTTAGAGGATTGTTCTCTAAACAGCTGTATTTTGGTGGGTGCTCTGACGGAAACCCTGCTCTTCAAGGGTGAATAAAGGTGGGAGGAGACCAGTCACAGCCAAGCCTAGAATTTCCAAAGATACAGGATGCTTTGATTTGTATCAAACATAGAGTAACATGGCCACCTCCAGCCTCAGTCCCAGAGGAACACTGACCCACATGCTTCCCCACAACACCACCACTGCCTCTATTTAGGATTATAGGTGGGGTCACCACCTAAGTACAAGGGCACAGCAGAGAAAAGATTTCTGTAAATCAGGCACTGAAAATCCACTACTGCCCCTACCAGAACAGAGCACCAAGACCAGGTACAGAGCTGTCTGGGCAGGGCTCCCTCCAAGCCTTGAGGAGACAGAGGGGAGAGGACTGAAGGCCTCATTTGCAGGTAAACTGTAGAGGGTCAGGGATATTTTTCAGCCCCGGGCAGACAAGTACAAGTGCAGCCTTGTAGCCTGTGGAGTAAAACTTCATGCCAGTAAGAAGTGGATCAAATTCCAGCTCAGTGCAAATGCAAAAATAATAAATTGGATAAATAAAGCACAGCCACAAAGCACAACATGGAAAAACCCTGCACCAGCTGTGTCCTAAGCACAGAGGCTTAAACACCCGTAGCCAAATCAAGTTCAGGCTTTCCAAGCCATGAAAACAGATGTAGCAGAATAGGCCACGAGAACAAAGGCTGCCCTGATCACCACAACTGCCTCGGTCACGCTGCCACTGCCACCCTGGCAGCTGCACACACAGGGCTTGCTGGCTCTGGGAATAACACAGACACTGGGTAATTCAGGCACAGCAGTTCCTTCTCTGGCCCTCTCCCTCTTTCCACAACATGAGGCAGAGCTGGAAGAGGAATTTCTGCACAGTCTCGGGGCCTCGTATGTGTCAGTGACCATCTTTCCAGTTCACTTTTACTTAAGGCTGTAGAAGAAAAGTGTGGGGACCAAGGAGGACAGAGGGAGAGCTGCCTCAGAAAGGAGATGGTGTGCATATGCTCATCACTCCTGGATGTACCCAGCTTGGAAGAGGACCCAGCTGACAGCCTGAATTCCTAGCTGCTCTGGGCTTCTCCAGTGTCTCTCAGCTGAGATAAACTGTTCCCTTCTGGCACTGGAAAGCAGAAGAGGTTTCCCCAAAGACCAATTTTTGTTACTGAATGGGCGACTGCCAAGAGGAATGAGTACAAGAACTGGGGAGCTAAATAACCTGATTTTCAGCCTCACTTCTGCCATCTCCTCCTGTCTGGGTTAAAACACCAGTTTGGTTGCAGAAGACCTTTAAGATGACTGAGACCCACTGCAAGGCCACTACATAACCATGTCCCTCAGCATCACAGCTACATAGCTATAAAATCCTTCAGGGTTGGTGACTTCACCACTAGCTTGGGCAGCCTGTTCCAGGCCTTGACAACCCTTTGGAGGAAAAAATTGTCCCTACTCTCCAACCTAAACCTCCTCTGGCACAACTTAAAGCAGTGTCATCCTAATACTTGGTGCAAGGAAGAAGAGATCAACACTGACTTTGCTCCAACCTCCTTTTGGGGAGCTGTAGGAAGTGTGAAGGTCTTCCCTTAAGCCTTCTTTTCTCCAGACTAAACAACTCCAGTTCCCTTAGCTGCTCTTCAACAGACCTGTTCTCCAGAACTTTCACCAGCTTCATTGCCCTTGTTTGGATCTGTTCCAGCACCTCAATGTCCTTCTTGTAGTGAGGGACCCAAAACCTCACCCAGTACTGGAGGTGCATCAGAGTACCAGCATAAAAACATTCATACCAGGAAGACAGGAAGCCCCAAGACTTGCTGGGCACTGCCTTTACAGACAATCCTGCTCTTCTAATCAAAGGGTTTGTAGCAGGTATTAAGTGCCTGCAAGACCTTACTGGACTCATTCTCCACAGCAACTGCCAGAGGGAACAAACATGCTTTAAGTCCTTTACCTTCTGCTTCTCCCAGCTCAGGAGAAGTCTTCCCTAAATAAAAATTGCTTTTCTCCTTGAAAAGAGCTAAGTCCAGAAGAAGAGTAATTGGGAAAGAGCTAACTATGTAAAAAGATAACATATGCCAAGGGAAATGGCTGGAAGCTAAGCTACAGGCAGAGCCCAGCTCCTCTAACTGATAAACAGGAAGAGAAGACAAAACAATGGCAGCAAAATAGGTTCCTTACTTCATCAAATCCCATCTTGTCAGGGTTCTTCGGAGGAACAGAGACATACTGAGAGGGTTCAATGGGAGGACGATCGACTGAAAGAGAGGAGAGATCCCAAGCATCACCCTCATGTATGAGCTGCAGTGATAGAACATATCCATGTTTTCACCTAAAAAAAAAAGCCCCAGAGAGCTGGGATCTGAGCTCTGTGCAAGAGTGGGTGTAGCAGAAGGCCTCTATGTTAGAAAGCAGAAGCCAGCAGACACATGCCAAACCAATCTCCAGACAAAACCAAGGTTCTGCAGCATCCTTTCTGCAATAAAGATGCAACTTTGCATCTAAAATGGGAAAGTGAAGTGGTTTAGTGAATGGAGTTGACCTGAATGTGATTATATCCCTAGGTAGGAAAGGGGTGGAAAATGGAGAGCTGCATATCAATCAAACTGCAAACAATCCCAAGCACAAACACAGGCTGTGCACTGACTGGCTGGAGAGTAGCCCTGAGGAGAGGGACTTGGGGGTGCTGGTGGATGAGAAGCTCAACATGAGCCAGCAGTGTGCACTTGCAGCCCAGAAAGCCAATTAGATATGGGCTGCATCAAGAGAAGTATGGCCAGCAGGTCTAGGGAGGTGACTCTCCCCCTCTACTCCGCCCTGGTGAGACCCCATCTGGAGTACTGCATCCAGTGTTGGAGTCCCTATTACAAGAGGGATGTGGACATGCTGGAGCATGTCCAGAGAAGGGCCACGAGGATGATCAGGGGGCTGAAGCACCTCTCCTGTGAGGACACACTGAAAGAGTTGGGGCTGTTCAGTTTGGAGAAGAGAAGGCTCCCAGGTGACCTTATTGTGGCCTTCCAGTATCTGAGGGGGGCCTACAGAAAAGCTGGGGAGGGAATTTTTAGGCTATCAGGTAGTGACAGGACTAAGGGGAATAGAGCAGAGCTGGAGGTGGGGAGATTCAGATTGCATGTGAGGAGGAAGTTCTTCAGCATGAGAGTGGTGAGAGCCTGGATTGGGTTGCCCAGGAGGGCAGCTGGGGCCACATCCCTGGAGATGTTTAAGGCCAGGCTGGATGAGGCTATGTCCAACCTGATCTAGGGTAGGGTGTCCCTGCCCATGGCAGGGAGATTGGAACTAGATGATCCTTGTGGTCCCTTCCAACCCTGACTCATTCTATGATTCTGTATCCAACCAGTATAACAGCAGTCAGTGCAGGCTGCAGGCTACCAAGGGGAAGATTGCTGAGCTGCAGGCAGGACAGCTCTACAAACATGAACTTGAAGGGGTGGGTCCACCACGGCAAGGCACAGAAACTTACTCATGGCCTCAATCAGCGTGTGCACAAAGTTCTCTGTTTCTTCTTGCAGTGACTGGTGTGGTTTCAGGGGCATGGGAAGGAAACCATAGTGCTCACGGTTGCAGATGAACATCTGTATGCCTGGGAATCACACAAAGCCAGGAATTAGAGACAGGTCTTTCACCAGTGGATTTTGCTGCTCTGTTGCTATGTAGTCACAATCAAACTCCTGCCCAGACCTCAGTCCCAAGATATTCTGCTCAATAAGCAAACAATTCAGAAACATAATAGAGCTATTTTCTGTTTTATTTGGCCAGCAGCAAGTCATCCCTCTCATCAGATCAATTTCTACTTGCTCCCTAACAGCAGTTTTCTCCTAGGAGAGACTAGGAACCCCCTTCTTAGCCCACAGAGTCTTTGGCCTTTTTCTTCATGCTATGAAAACAATCCTACAGCAGAGGGCAGAACTGGCCCTCAGCAAAAGCTGTATCTGACCACTGAATAGTTTGGGTTAGAAAAGACCTTGGATACCATCAAAGCCCACTCTTAACCCAGCGCTGCCAGGTCACCACTAAACCATGTCCCTCAGCACCACACCTACAAGACTTTGAAATCCCTACCAGCAATGGGGACTCCACTTCCCTGGGCAGCCTGTTCCAGGGCTTGACAACCCTTTTGGGGAAGAAATTGTTCCTAACATCAAACCTAAACCTCCCTTGATGCAATTTCAGCCTATTCCCTCTTGTCCTATCCTTTGTTACTCAGGAGAAAAGACTGACCCCAAACTTGTCACAACCTCACAGCAGGACAGCTGCAGGTAACTGGGGAGTACCACAGAAACACCCATCCCCAAAACCCCACCTGCACTGCTCAGTCCTGGCCCTCACCTGACAAATCCCTTCACAGGCCCAGAGCCAAGAGCAGGAACAGTTTTTCAGCCTTCAAGGAAGCCAGTCTCAAGTGGTGCAACAGCTGGCAAGCTCTTGCAACAGTCCTGGGGTGTTGGGTCTCTCTCCCTGTACAGAACCAGGGCCTAGCAACAGCCTCCTACTCCAATGCCCCTGCAGTGAGCAGGGACAACTGCAAATAGAGCAGGTTGCTCAGAGCCCCATCCAACCTTACCTGGAATGATTCCAGGAATGAGGCATTTGCCACCAATCTGGGCAAACTGAACCAGGGTCTGATCAGCTTCAGAGTCAGAAATGTCTTTCTTCTGTCTTGTCTGAATGTCCCTCTTTTAGTTTAAACCCATCACCCCTTGTCCTGTCACAACAGAACCTGCTCAAAAGTCTGTCTCCAGCTTTCTTCTCTGCCCCTCTAAGCACCAAAAGGCTACCAGAAGGTCTCCCTGGAGCCTTCTCTTCTCCAGGCTAAACAACCCCAACGTTCACAGCCTGGCCTCACAGCAGAGGGCTTCCAGCCCTCCCATCATTGCTGTGGCCTCCTCTGAGCCTACTCCAACAGCTCCATGTCTCTGCTGTGCTGAGGACTCCAGAACTGGCCCCAGCAATGCAGGGAGGGGATCAGCAGACCAAAGCAGAGGTGCAGAATCCTTCTCCTGCAGTCCATGATGCTGAGGATAAGTCCAGGACACAGCTGGCTCTGGGCTGACAGTGCACAGTGTCAGCTCATACCCAGCTTTTCAGTCACCAACACACTCAGGTCCTTCTCCAGAAAGCTGCTCTCCATCTCTTCATTCCCCAGCCTGGATTGATACTGTGATTGCCCTGAATCAGTTGCAAGTGCACTTTGCCTTGGGGAGGTTCATGAAGTTCACCTGGTCCCACTTGTCCATCTTGTCCAGGTCCAGGATTATATCCCATCCCTCTGGTGCTTCACCTGTATCTCTCACCTGCAAACTAGCTGAGGGTGCATTTGATCCCACTGTGTCACTGATGAAGGTATTAAGCAGCACTGCTCTGTAACAGCTCCCATGCCAGCCACTGCAACACTTGAGCCTGGCTTACTCAAAGGGCAAGAATTGGCTTGCTCACTATCAGCTACAACAGCAGCAGCACCGGGACTGATTAAACATCAGGCATCAAACTCAAAAGCTACATCCAGAGAAGCCAAGGGAAGTATTTCTGTTGTTTTTCACGGAGCTCTGCTAATATTTTTTTTATTAATTAACCACAATCTGAAAGCTGCTAGAACTCAAACAAGCAGCCAAGTATATTTAAAGGGAAATACAAACCTGCCTTGTTTTTTTTTTTTTCCCTGTTTTAATCAAACAATCCCAACCACCCTCTCTCCCTTTGGGAAGCAAACTGAGAAGCAGACACTACCTGGTGTGTTGGTGCCCCCATGTAGAAGACCCCCTAATCCCTGGTATTCTTAGCAGAGCAGGGTTGTCTGCATTAATGACCTCAGTGTTCCTACCATTTTAAGTTCTGCAAGTAAATTGCTGGCTGCTTTACTTGCCAAAACACATTCAGCTGTCAGCTGCAATTTAGGTAAATGGCAGAATAACAATAAAAAAAAATTGCTACCTGCTGACATTAATGGATTTGGCACTGATCTCATCAACTAATCTTATCTGGCTCACTGAGCTCCGCTCTTCTCTTCCACTGCCTTAAACACTGCTAAGCTGCACAGAGTCAGACAGCCCTTCTGCTCATTCTGGGATAAAAGCTACTTTAGAAGGGTAAATCTACCTTAAAATGGGGAGAGGGACTTGCTTTCCATATCTGTTTTTATAATCAAATAAAGGATTGGTACATGAGACAGAAAGCTGGAGATATTATTGTCAGTCTTTGTAAGGCAGTGAGCTTCACAGTCAGGCCCTAAAGCTTCAGACATATTTAGGCAATCTAAATTTCTCCCACGCATCCCTGAGGCCAACCCTTCCTGCTGGCTGGCTCTAGGTCTTCAGGGCCTCAGACCTTCCTGGCTGAATGCTATCTTGAGAGTGCAAGGGACTTTACAGAGTCCACCTCTGTCAATAAAGCACCCGCATCAAGTTTTGGTTTGAGTCACTACTCCCCCCCACAGGCCACAACCTCTCAGCAGAAGTTGGACAACCTCGCTGAAGCATCACAAAACAGTTGCTTCAAGCAGCATTCACTGCTGAAAATCAATGCTTTGATCTGAAGTGTTTAAATTAAATACTTGACCTGGATAAAAGTCAACATCATTTACGACTTCTCCTCAGAGTAGTTCCATTTACTTCCCTGAAGTTTACCTCAAAGTCCATATGTGTTTTGCATTTCTGAACTTGGATGTCAACCTTTTATCCTGGGTGACAAAACGGAGCCCAGCACACAAGCCAACAATGCAGGCAGATGGATGGCCCAGACTGCTGAAGAAAGCCATTCATGTCATGGGGCAGTCCTGGAAAAAGCTGAAGGGTTTGAGAATGGAAGGAAAAAATGATGGCTTTGAAGCCCTGAAATACTTATTAAGCTGGAGCTAATAGATGCAGTTACCACTCCCATTGGATGCTGCATTTCTGGGAGAGCTGTCAGAAGGAACAAGTGGAGCAGGTAGATCTGAAGGAGCAGATATACTGATGCCTTGGCTCTGAAAGCCAGGACCCAAACACGTCCTTCAAGTTCACATCTCCCCTATGCCTCTCAAGGTCTCTAGCTTCAGCTCTTGCTGCCTCTGCTCTCTGATTCACCTGTCTCATTTGATACCACTCATGCACCTCTTGAGGATGAATTTTAAACAGCTCTGCTCAGTCTGCCAAGACTACACCACCTTGTCCAGTACTGTCAAGAACTTCAAACCAGAAACACCACTAAAAGGAAAGCTACCAACAGTCACTGGCTGCTGGTGTGCTGCTCTGGAAGCAGTGGGAAAGGCAGTTTTCCCAGCCTCTCTCCTCTGCAGAAGTGACTGCCAACAACAACAACAACCTACACTTCACTTTCTGCTCACCTGTCCCCCAAGAAAAGCCCTTCCTTCCCACCTTAACTTGGTTTCTTGGTTTCTCTTTTGCAAACAAAAGTTAACACCAACTGCACAACATTCAGGGGACCCCAGAGAAACTTCTCCTTGCTTCTTCACCTCAGTAAGCTACCAAACCCTCTGAACAGAAGAGCATTTCATTGGTGCTGCTGAGTTCCATCCAAGATCCCAAACATCCTCCTTTTCAACATACAGGGCAAAGAACAACACAGATAGCAGTTACAGCAGCAGCAGCTTTCCCAGGAGCTCCCCTCATCTCTGATACTGCAGGACACCCCTCAGATACATTCTCCAAAAAAAAAAAAAAAAAAGTCACATAATCATAGAGTGGTTTGGGTCAGAGGAATCTTTAAAAGGTCATCTAGTTCAGCTCCCCTTCAGTAAGCAGGGACATCTGCATCTAGATTAGCCCCAAATGGTATGACCTGGAATAGCTCTGGTGATAGGAAATAACCAGGACTAAACATCCTTACCACAAATGCAAGCACCAGTGGCAGCATTGTACACTTACGAAACAGTGACTGCTCCAAGATTCTCAGAGCTCTCTGCAAATACCAACAGCCACTCCAGGCAATGGAAGAGGACACTGAAGTGGTGACTTGGCCTGAAAGGACCCCAGTATTTCAGGTCTAACAGAAATTCTCCCACTGTTTGGTAGAAACAGGTCCCAGTAATAGGTGGTACATTTTCTCTCCAGTGTGCCCTAAGGATTTCAAAGCAACTCAGTGCTCAGTTGATGTACTGATGACACAATGTTCAGTGTGCAGATTTTACTGCTCCCACACCAGCTCTAACGTGCTCTTGTCTGAATGAGATTCTCTCTCAGCACAGCCCACACTTGACATCATTTCTCTGAAAGGTGCACTGATTTATCCTTCAAAAAGACAAACCCACACCTCTCAGATAACTCCTGCTGAGCTGCCATGAAGGAAAGCCTCATTGGCACTGTGCAAGACCAAAGTGGGTTTTGTTTTCCACAAGGGCTACCCTCACCCAACTCCTCAAGGATCTCCTGGAACCAGTGCCTTGTAAATCTCACCTACAGAACTGAAAACACCTCCCACTCTCACATCTTTCACTGGGGTTCACTACAGTCTTGCTGTGACACAACTCAGGTGTGTATACCATGTATTTTGCCTCTGAAACACCGACTCCATCTCAGGAACAGCTTCTGTGTCCTTCAAAGCTAGCTGTGCCTCAAAACTGGGTTGCCAATCAGATCCAAAAGGGGAAAGGAACAGTGTCTTAACTTACCACTAATGCCAACATAGGACTTCTGACCTCATAGCAGAGATCTGCATGTCACTGCTAGAGAAACCTCCTCAGTGAAGGCTCCAGACATACCTGCTTGACGACTGGAGAAGGCAAAGACCATGATATCATCGAAGCTCCAGGTGTAGTCCTGGTGAGGGGGGTAGAATGTCAGCTTGGTGGAGGCCTCCTTCCTTAAGTCAATGAGGAATGTGGAATGAATCATGGGGACAGGAAAACAGCCTGTCCTCTTCCATTCCCGGATCAGAGGATATTCCAAGGTCCTTCTGTAGTAACCCTGCAATCACAACAAGGAGCTGCTTGTTACAAGAGATTTGTTTCATAGATGCTCCTCAGCAAAATCTCTCACTCTAGCCCTCCCCAGCAGAAAATATCAGTGCTCAGCTTTAAGCGTTTCCCACTAGGACAAGGCTCAGCCAAGTATTTAGAAACAATCTTCACCCCAAAAGTTAAAGCTTCATTTTCTCTCTCCTTAGCAGCTCTAGGAAATCCAAGCCTTTCCACTGTAGAATTTCCCTGCAATATAGCTTCAGACACTGGAGTTATTTTTTCCTGGCTTTTCAAAAACTGGTTTTGCATATAGACTCTCAGACCTGATCCCAGAAGCTGCTGAGCATGCATGACAAAGGGCAACCAGTGCTGCACACAAATAGGACCTAGGAATTAGTTCTCAAAATGACTTTAAAAATATATTAAAATAAATTGCTTGACTGCAGTGAAGACAACATCTTGGTCTCCATTGCTGTGTAAGAATCTCTGCTGCCTCCATTCCAAGGCAAACAGGTTTAATATTCATCTCTGAGTTCTCCCTACAGAGACTGCCCAGGGTAGGCACTTAGACTCATGGAATCATTTAGGTTGGGAAAGACCTGTAAGATCATTGAGCTCAACCATTAACCCAGCACTGCCAGGTCACCACTATAACATGTCCCTCAGCACCATACCTACAAGGCTTTTTTATCTCTAGAGGGATGGGGAGTTGACCACTGCCCTGAGCAGCCTGTGGCAGGGCTAGACAACCCTTTTGGAGAAGACATTTTCCCTTATGTTCAGCCTCCTCTGGCACAATTTGAGGATGTATCCTTTTGTCCTGTCACTTGTACTGTGGGAGAAGAGACCATCCCTGACCTGACTTCAACCTCCTTTCAGGGAGCTGTAGAGAGCAAGAAGGTCTCCCCTCAGCCTCCTTTCTCCAAGGTGAGCAATGGTAGTTCCCTCAGCCGCTCGCCACCAGATTTGCTCTCCAGACTCTTCAAGAGCTTGACTGCCCTTACCTGGACCTGCTTCAGGCCCTTAATATCTTTCTTCTATTAAGGGCCCCAAATCCAAACCAAATATTCATCAGTGCTGCGTACAGGGGACAATCTGCCCCAGTCCTGCTGGCCACACTACTGCTGATAGAAAACAATGTGTTCTGATACGGGATTTGATCAGCCCATTTATCTCTGACCATGTGCTCTGACAGCCTTCCAGCTCTGTTGGTGCAACACCCATGCTTTGCAGCTCACAGCTGGTTTTGCAGATGCAGTATGTCTAACGCTATAGGATCTGGAAATAAATGCACTGAATTCCTCCAGAAAAAAAAGCTTAATGCACCCACTAGACATCTAGACATGGCTGGTGGTTGAATCCAGAGCAGATCCTGGGCTTTACAGAAATGGTGAGTCACTAAGAGAAGGCTAAAAGTTACTTTTGTGTTATATTTTCCCATGAGCATCCCAGCAACAGCTGGGCAAACCACTGTAGAACTACTTTACCCTGGGCCTGTGAGACAGAATGGTGTGGTGCATTTCTCTGCATAGTTGTTGATCCTCCCCTCTGCCCTTCAGTACTCACAGCACAGTCAGAAGGTCTCTCAAACACAACCTGTCTGATTTTCATGAAAAACAGCAAGCAGACCTCACCTGAGTTCCCACTGAAAGAAGTGCTAAGACATTCAACCTTTTTAACAGCCATCTCAGTATGTGCACAGGTGAGAGATGCTGGAAACTAATCTTTCCTCCTCCAGCCACTCACTACAGGGTTTTGGGGCTTCGCACTGCTCATAAATCAGGTGTAGTCAAGAAAGACTCCCAACTTGTCAGCACCGTCCCTGTGCTCTCCTAAGGCCAGTTCACGACAACTAAATGTCAAGCTGTCTGGAGCTGAGTTTGGCTTGCTGCTGCTCAGTGCCAGAGACTGTTCCAGAGCCTGCTCCAGCTGTTCCTCCCTCCCCAAGTCCCTAGGGAGATCATGAAGCTGTGGGACTGCAAGCACAGAAACAAGCAGCAACTAAGAGAAAATTTTTAAAAATTCAAGTAGGAACTTCCCTATTTCTTAGAGCAGCTTTTTTTTTTCACCAGATTCTGCAAGATATATTTGCTGTTAGTTTTTTTTAACCTCTCATTTCTCAGCTAATGCTGGTAAGGATGGAAATTTACTACTGGAGAAGTAACACTGTGGGCCAGGGCTGAGGCTGGTGCACGCAGGCAGAGATCCACTTCAGCCTGTGGAGCAATACTGACTGACATCAGTGGAAAGCCTGGCTGTCCAAGGATGTAACCTTAAAAACTTGATGGACAATGCCTTCATTATAAAGTTTCTGTCTCCATTCTAAAACAAAGCTTGAAATAAGTAAACACACCCAAAACAGCCCCCTCCTCATATCTATTTACTCGTCACGAATCTGGAAAGTTCAGAAATTTGTCCTGCTATTTTTACTCAGTTACTCTGAGCTGTGTAATTCCTTGCCCTAAGATGGCGTGGGTGCCAAAAAAAGACGTAGATAGTGAGTTCTGCAAAAGAAAAAACAATCACTGAGAGCTTTGAAGACAAAGACCTTTCTCAAGAAATCCTAGAGAACGAGACAGAAAAAAATATTTTGGAGTAGTATCATTCTCTTACTTGTTTGCCATGCTCTTACACTTGGAATATCCCTAAGCATCTACTAGGAACTGCTACTATCAGATGGACCTTTGGCCCGATCCAGCACCATTGTTGTCACTCTGCCTGTTGTCCCTACTTGTTTCCCTGGGAATACCGAAAGAAAGGGGAATAGAATTTGCTCGTTGTTTCAGTCCAGCAATAATGACCACTAGTATCTGGAATAAAGCAAGAGCATAGGGAAGGGGCAGGAGTGTGGAGCCTCTCTAAAATGACTCTGTTCACATGTCCAAAGCTGACACATGCAGCTTTAGCTTAAGCACATTTGTCTATTCAGTGGGGCAAGATTGTCTTTATGAAGAAGGAAACAAGACTAAGGCATGGAAGTCAAAAGGAAATCCTGAATCTTTCCAGAAACAATATGTATAAAAAGGGAATGTTTTCAAGAGGAAAACTAAACTAAACTAAAATCTCTCCTGTTATCATTCTAGGAGATGTGCCATTTAGGATTCTGCCTCCTCAAAGTGTGACAAAGCATGTACCAACAGCAGACTGGAGAACAGGCTAAAAAGCTGATCTGGAAGAAAAAAACCTGTTGTTACTGTAGTCCACGTTTCAGCTTGATGTCTTGGAGAGACTGTCTACAAATTAGTCAAGATAATTTCACAGGAAAAGACTGAAAAAAGGCCAAAAATGGCCGTGACAGATTTGCCTTTCTGTATATCTATCATTTTGCTAAAATCTTCCTAAGGACAAGGTGATTGTACTGGGTTTGGCTGGGATGCAGCTAACTTTCTTCAAAGGAACCTGTCTGCTGCTGTATTTTACGCTGAGGACCAAAACTGCATTGCTAAAACACAGGAGGTTTTAGCTGCTGCTGAGCAGTATTTGCACAGCACCAAGGTTGTTTCTCACAGTAAGTAGACTGGAAGTGGGCAAAAGATTGGGAGGAGACGCAGCTGGGACTCCTGACCCTAACTAACCAAAGGGATATTCCATACCATATTATATCAAGCTCAGCACTAACACTGAGGGCAAGATTTTCAGGTCCAAGGTGTCTAGGGAATGGTTGACCTTTTCTCTCTTGGTTTGTTTCAGGTGTCTTTTTTCCCCTTCACACTTATTAAATTGTCTTTATCTCAACCCATGAGGGCTCTTGGGTCTGAGGTTGTGTTTTTTTAATGCTTTTGCCCTTCCAGTTTGCTCCCCCATCCAGCTAGGAGAGAACATACCACACTTATAAAGTGATAGCTCAACCTTGTTATGGCTCTAAAAATAATACTATCTCTACTATGCCAGTATCTTATACTTTTTGTATGTGGTTTGCAAATGGAACATGAAACTCAAACTTCTGAGCTCAGCACTTCTGTCCTTTGGACCAGTACCCTTGACATAAACACTTCAGCATACGCACCCTCCCTTCAAGGCAAAGGCTGTTGTCTCACTACATAAATCTTGTTTACATGTGAGAAGAAAAGAACCTATACACAATGGAAAGCTGAGGAAAGAAAAGCAAATTCCTTTCAGATTAGCATCACTGTACAGTAAATTATGGACCAAGAGTTTAAAGGCCATTTCACAAACATATGGAATCGCTTCAAATATACTCTGATGTGTATATGGGAGGGTGTTATGTAATTAGTGGGATTGTATCACTTCCCAGGATTTTTGGTTAAGCAAGCTGATCTTCCTCCAGACTCAGCTTTTTTCAAGTGAGTGATCTCAGGCAAGGAAGCAAGTTTCAGCTCTATGCCTGCACAGCCCATGGAGAACATGCATTGCTTTGCTCACATCTAGAGCTTGGTTAGATAAAGCCCAAAAAACATTTGCAGGCTGCAGGGTCCACTTTATCCCCATTCCCAGATTCCCTTTCCCAAAGATACCCACCCAAGATTCAGGATGCAGCCACTAAGAGAGGCACAAGCTCAGATGACTGCATGACAACACTGTCATCAACTACATGCCAAGATCACCTCTGCACACCTTAGAGCTACAGCAGCTTCTTTTCAGAAAGACACTGCAAAAGCAGATAGGAAAGCCCACAGAACAGAAATGATGCCCACTGCTTCTCAGACACAAGGCAGGCCTCTGAAATCATAGTTTGTGTACACAGTCACCCATTACCATTCATATGATCACTTGCCTGAGGGGTGATGCCACACCAGAAGTTGGAGTAGAGAGAGCGAGACTCAAGCATCGGTGCCACTAATGTCTTGTTTTCTGCTATCATCAGGTTCAGGGTTTGTGGGTTGGTCAGTAAGTTATCTGCATCAATAAACTACAGAAGGAAGAAGGGAAGAAAACAATTTGTTATGAGGTGAAGTTATTTGCTTTCCCTGACACTTTCTTGGAAACAAGGCAGTCGGAGGCTTGAGATACTGGCCAAAACCAGACAGCTGTCAGCTTCGATATCACAGAACATGTGGTTGTTATGCCCCTGCACCACAGCTGTGGGATGGGAAAGGATGAGGAGCTTCCTTCTGACTCTACACAGTGTTACTCCAACAAAGGGGCAAGGCAGCTGTGCAGGAAAACAACATTGCTGAAAATACAGGACAAGTTTATTTTGTGAAGAGGACCAGCAAGGACCCTTAAAAACGAGCCTCATCCCCTCACCTTGTTCAGAGGCTGTGGGAATGCCCCCAGTAACTGCTGCTGTAATGACCACAGGCACCCATCCATCTTTCCACAAGTGTTCTACAGAACTATTCCCCTTACATCTCATCAATAACCAGTGCAGTTTCCATCTGGAGGAGCTTTGGAAGTGCATACCTACTACCAAGGATATACTCAGTCCCGACCCCTGTGGAGAAAGCCTTAGGCTTACCCAGAGACATCTCCCTAGCTGCAAAGTCTCTCGGCCCACACAGAAACAATACACAGTATCTCACTGCAGAGAACTTTGTCTTTAGATGGAGAAGAAACTTTTTTTGGCAGCCTTAAGTATCACAGTGAAGAGCTTTAGCCTGAGGACAGCTCATAATTCAAACCTCCTATTTACCAGGACATAGTCTGACCACTTCTCCCGTGCAGCACGCAGGGCAGCCTGGCGGAGCTTCATCACGTGAGTGAATCGGGAGCTCGGCCAATGTTTTGGCCCAATTTCTTCTGGGTAAGACCTCGGAAAGAAAAAAAAAAAAGTGACTGCAACCCATATCTGGGCCCTTGTATACTAGTCAAAAACCAAAAGAGTTCCCTTGCTGCTTTCCTTCAGGAAGAAAAACAGTATTAAGAGTCACCTAAGGCAAGCCAGGAGAGGCTTGGAGGGAGAATGATTCCAAGTTTGGTGCTGGCATGGTTACACAGGGCACTGGAGAACAAACAGTCCTGCAGCATTTCCTGCTGGCCAAGTGGCCACAGGCAAAACAACACTGCTGAACCCAGAAGTTTCTTCTGCAGCAGCAGGCCCTCACCTGGCCTAAGCAGAGTTTACCCCATCAATATGAACCAAAGCTGTTTACCTCATCTGACCCTCTGGTAAGAAGTCATCTCTCCTCTGCTAGGCTTTAAGACTGTAAACACAACTTCTTTAAGCCCAGTAGACTCAAAGCTGAGGATGTGAAGATGAAGGAAATGTGGATTCCCTTGGGATCTGGGCATTATTAGTAACTGTTAACACATCCCAGTAACAGCTCTTAAATCTGAAAACACCCAGCTCCATGAGGTCAATCATGTGCGTAAAGTTATGTGCCTGTCTGTATTTCCAGAGTCAGGCCCAAAAGCAAATCTCTTGTTACAAAGATGAAAGGAAACTTAGGGACAGATTCTACCTGGAATAAAAAGTCAGGTTTCTGAAACTACGCTAGCACAAGCCAGTGAAGGAGCTAAGAACTTCAACTTTCTACAGGACTTAAAAAAAAAAAAAAACAAAAAAACAAATGTGGAAGGATTAAGAAAACTCAATTCCAATTAAAGGATTAAAAGAAAGTCAATAGAACAAGCATTCCCTGTGGGTTTGTACCACAAATATCCCACCACTGCACTGAGGATCTAGGAAATAAAAAACCTAGGGAAGGGGGAAACTGGTGAACTTTTTGCTGATGGAATAAACAGGAACCAGAACAAAATCATGAAGTGCTCATCTTAAAAAAACAACAAATGCATTAAAGTAAAACTCTAACACACCTAATGCCATATTTCACAACAAGAATCCTGCAAGTCATGCTAAGGTGTAATACTGATGGAACAGGAGCCAGCAGTGTGCTCAGGTGGCCAAGAAGACCAACAGCATCCTGACCTGGATCAACAAGAGTGTGATGAGCAGGAGCAGAAAGAGACTGTGCCCCTGTACTCAGCACTAGTGAGACCACACTGCAAATACTGCGTTTAGTTTTGGAGCCGTTACCCCAAGAAGGACATCGAGGTGCTGGTGTTGTCCAGAGAAGGACAACAAAGCTGGTGAAGGGTCTGGAGAACTGGTCTGGTGAGGAGCAGCTGAGGGAACTGGGGTTGTTCAGCCTGGAGAAGAGGAGGGAGACCTTGTGGCTCTCTACAGCTACCTGAAAGGAGGTCGGAGTGAGGTGGCAGTCAGTCTCTCCTACCTAACTAACAAGTGACAGCATGAGAAGAAATGGTCTCAAGCTGTATCAGGGGAGGTTTAGGTTGGTCATCAGGAAGAAGCAGACAGGCACTGGAATAGGCTGCGCAGGGAGGAGGTGGTGGAGTCACCATCCTTGAAAATGTTCAAGAAATGTGTGGACATGGCACTTTGGAATGTGGTTTAATGGCCATGGTGGTGTTGGGCAGATGGTTGGACTCGATGACCTTAGAGGTCTTTCCAAAGCAAACCAATCCTATGAATATACTGAACTAAATCTAGCTCTGTGGCTCAGGACTAACTGGGTATTTGATGTCTTGGACAGAACTTGCAGAGACACTAGAGAAATGGGTTATGTTTTCTCTGCTTGCTTGCAAATAAAGAATGATAGCTTTTATTCCCCGTGGCTTCTGATGGGATTTGTTTACCATGCAAAGAGAGCAGCTGCAGATGCAAAATTGCTGAACTGAAAAATGTTTTCTTCTCCAAAGCTGGGGATGAATTGCTTCACAGAAGTCAGATATCTTTTTACAGGCTCCAGAAGAACATTTTAATGGGATAGACCCCACAAAAATCTATTCACACTTTAATGCTTGGACATGGTCTACATCTCCTAGTTTGGAAACAGAAAACCTAGAAAACTTGACATATACATTAAATGGCTTCAGTCAGCCCCTTGCTGCATACTCACTGGGGGTCTTCCATAGGTCTCCACTCCACGTCATGGTAGAGGTTCTGCACATTTTTCAGCCACTCTCTAAGGACTGCTGTGGTGTTATCAATATTGTGATCAGTGGCTGCCCTGGGAAAGAAAAAATAAAAGAGAGCACAAAGAAAGCCTGTTACACAAGGTTTAGGTCAATTCTGTTCTTCCACTTATCACTGGCAACAGTACTGACCTGAGGAGCTACACCAAGATTAAGAAACCTTTGCACAGGTACTAAAGGAGCAATGGCCTGACCACAGTCACACGCACACACTTTGTACCACAGCAAAGGGCCACAGAGAATCGCACAGTGATTAGGGGACTGGAACATTCCCCACAGTTTGGGGGAAAGTTGTTTGCAGGGACATGCAATGGAAACTCAAAGTTCACAAATGAAACACTCTCCTTGGGGAAAAAAAGGACAAAGGCAGAGCCATTCAACCTCACAGAAAACTATTAACACAATAGAAGCTTCCTTAATTACTCAGAGCTGCTTCATGAAGCCCAAAACTTTGACTAGCAGAAGAAAGCTTGAAGTTGACAGTAGATGACAAAGTTACTGCATGCTCTGCCCTCAATAGCCAGCACTTTTCTATTTCTCCAGTCAAGACAAGAGGGATGAAGGAAGCTCCTCCCATCACATCTTTGTCTCCAGTACGTGCCAAGTCAGACCACACACATCTTACTGCACAGACATTACCACCATCCTCAGAGAAGGCTATGCCAAAGAGCGCTGCTACCTAATCTCACTCTCTGCTAAGAGCTGCCTAGAGAAAGTGTTCTCTAACACTCAACCAAACCTCCTGCACCTATGATTCTCCATCCTGCTCCCAGCAGGGCAGCGTGCCCTTGACAATTTACCCTGGAAAACTCTCACAGACTCTGTACAGACAGAAGTAAATAGGAGGCTGGAGGAATCTCTGTGTCTACCCACGAGGAAAGCGATAGAAGAAAGATGGCATTTTACTGCTCAGACTGTGATGGCATTAAGTAGAAGGTAAACTCACATCCCAGTAGGCCTTCATGAACGTTGATGAGACAAACCTCTGGCATAAAAAAAGCCCTGCTGTCTCCAGGACTATCCACCCCGCAGCATTTCTAAGCCCAGAAGTTCTGAAAGGCAATAACGTTTGTCACACCCTGGATGAAACATGCCCTATGACTAGCAATTTGGCAAACTTCTGTTTTTCCAGTTTTGAGCCTCAAAAAAACCCCAAACTCAAACGCAAAAAAAAACCCCAAACCAACCAAAAAACCAAAAACAACCCAAAACCACCCCAAAAAAACTCAAGCCATTCCCGAAAGCAAGGTTTGAGAACAATTCATATTTAAATCAAATAAAATCAGCACTTACTCCTAGTGTAATGTATGAGCCAGTCCACCTCAGAAAAATAAGAAAATAACAAACCACTCCATGGAAAATCTGACACATACTTCTTTTCCCCCTACTTCTAAAAGACAACTTCTGCACAAGAAAAGCAGGCCAATAAAACTGAGCAGGACATCCTGCTAGCACCAAGAGCTCCTCAGGCCATAAGAGATACATCAGGATATTCTCCATTATAAGCACTCCTCCTGTAATAGCTTCTTGAAATGCTACAAACTGAGTACACAGTTAGAAATTCAAAGGTCAGATGGATGGACCAACTGGACCTTGGTCATTCTTAATCCATTCTCAAGATCACAGAATTGTCAGGGATGGAAGGGACCTCAAGGATCATCTAGTTTCAACCCACCTGCCATGGGCAGGGACATCTCACACTAGATAAGGTTGCTCAGAGTCTGGTCTTGAAGACCTCCCTGGACAACATGTTCCAGTGTCTCACCACCCTCACTTCTAAGAACTTCTTCCTAACATCCAATCTGAATCTACCTACTTCTAGTTTTGCTCCATTGTCCCTAATCCTATCACTACCTGACATCCTAAGAAGTCCCTGTGGTGGTTTGGCAGTCCCCCAACCCCCCAACAGTTCTGAAATAACCCTGGCTAGACTCAGTTGGCTGGAATTTAATAAATGATGCTTTATATTACAGCTTTGCACAATATTCAATCAGATATTTACAATATATTACAGATATTTACAGATATATGAAGTAAAAAGGTAATACAGAAACACCACACCCCTCCCAGATATCAGAATCCCCAAGAGGGGTTCCCAACCACCCTTCCACCTTCCCTGCACTACCCAATCTTATCCCACTACCTGTCTTATGAGCCAGATAAGCAAGGAAGATTGGCCAGGGTGGGTAAGAAGTAGGAAATGGATTAGTAGAGTTACACAGATCCATCTAGAAAGAAGGGAGAGAGAGATGCAGCCAGAGTAGCTCAAACAGCTCACACTGTCTTTTCTATGTTTTGACTTTTATACATTTTGGCAAGCCTATGAGTGGAATAGACAGAATGTTGTTTTTCTTTCTCAGCCTATAATCTAATTTCTCATAAAAATTCTCCAATTAGTCTCAAACCACCACAGTCACTAAACAGCTTTCCTGTAGGCCCCCTTCAGATACTGGAAAGCCACAATAAGATCTCATCAGAGCCTTCTCTTCCCTTCTCCAGACTGAAGAGCCCCAAGACTCTCAATCTGTCTTCATAGGAGAGGTGCTTCAGCCCTCTGACCATCAAGACACTAAGGCCATCTGTGATGCAGATCTGCTGGAAGGCCACAACCTCCTGGCTTGTATCAGAAATGTCCTGGCTAGCAGCAGTAGAGGAGTGACTGTGCTGCTGTACTCAGCACTGGCGAGGCCACATCTCAAACACCGTGTCCTGTTTTGGGCACGGCACTGTAAGGAAGACACAGAGGTGCTGGAGGGGGTGCAGTGAGGGACAATGAAGCTGGTGAGAGGGTTGGAGACCACATCTTAGGAGGAAAGGCAGAGAGAGCTGGGATTTTTAGCCTGAAGAAGAGGAGGGCAAGAGGAGACCTTACTGCTCTCTACAGCTACTTGAAAGGAGGTTGGAGTGAGGCTGGTGGTGGCCTCTTCTCCCAACTAACCACCCTTGGGCTCTTCTCCAAAGTAACTAACGACTAGACACAAGGAAATCACCTCAATCTGCACCAGGGGAGGTTTAGATTTCACACTAGGAAGAATTGCTTCACTAAAAGAGTGGTCAGGCACTGAAACAGGATACCTAAGGGGGTGGTGGAGTCGCCATCCCTGGAGGTGTTAAAAAACAAGCAGATGTAGCACTTCGGGACGTGGTCTAGTGGTCACGGAGGTGTGAGCAGAAGCTTGGATGTGATGATCTTAGAGGTTTTTTCCAAACTTAATGGTGGTCTGCTGCCCATGGTTCACATCTCCCCAGTTCTGGAAAACTGACTGTTCTTTTTCTGAGTGATGACAGGAAGGGCTGAGACACAGACTGAGAAGCCAACACTTGTATTGTGCATGGCACAGTGAGGCAAGGCCATCAAATGGCTGATGAAGGGCATGGAGAATCAATCTTAGGAAAAGCAACTGAAGGAGCTGAGGCTGTTTAGGTTGAAGAAGAGGAGGTTTCAAAAAGCCTTTGACACTGTTCCCCACAGTATTCTTGTGGACAGACTGGCAGCTCATAGCTTGGACAAGCATAGCTCTGGTGGATAAAGCACTGGCTGGATGAAAGGGCCCGAAGGGTAGTGGTCAGTGAAGTTAAATCCAGCTGACAGCCGGACACTAGTCCTGTCCTCCAGGGATCAGTGTTGGGACCACTTCTGCTTAACATCTTTATTGATGACCTTGATGAAGACATAGAGTGTGTCATCAGTATGTTTGCAGATGACACCAAGCTGGGTGGCAATGTTGATCTGCAGGAGAGTATGGAGGCTCTAAACAGGGACTTGGATAGATTGGATGGATAAGCCAATGGTAATGGCATGAGCTCCAACAAGGCCAAACGTCAGGTCCTGCACCTGGGCCACAACAAACCCATGCAATGTTACAGGCTTGGGGCAGTGCGGCTAGAAAGCTGCCTCGCCGAAAGGGACCTGAGCGTTGTAATCCACAAGCAACTGAATATGAGCAAGCAGTGTGCCCAGGTGGCAAAGAAAGCCAATGGCATCCTGGCTTGTATTAGAAATGCTGTATCCAGCAGCAGCAGGGATGTGGCTGTCCCCTTGTGCTCAGCTCTGGTGAGGCCACACCTCAAATATCATGTTCGGTTTTGGGCACCTCCATACAAGAGGGATGTGGAGGTGCTGGCATGAGTGCAGAGGAGGGCAATGAAGCTGGTGAAGGGCCTGGAGAATAAATCTTATGAAGAGAGACTGAAGGAGCTAGGGCTGTTTAGTTTGAAAAAGAGGAGGCTGAGGGGAGACCTCGTGGCTGTCTACAGCTCCCTGAAAGGACACTGTGGAGAGCATGGTGCTGGTTTCTTCTCACAGGTAGATAGAACAAGAGGGAACAGCCTCCAGCTGCAACTGAATAGGTTTAGACTGGATATTAGGAAAAACTATTCCACAGCAAGAGTGGTTAGGCATTGGAATGGGCTGCCCAGAGAGGTGGCTGAGTCACCCACACTACATTTATTTAAAGGTCATTTAGATGTGGTGCTTGGGATACGGTTTAAGTGTGAACGTTGTAGAGCAGGGTCAGTGGTTGGACTTGATGGATCCCAAGGATCTTTTCCAACCTGAAAGATTTTGTGATTCTGTGAAATGAGACAGTTTGTGTAATAAAAGGAGGGTAAGGTAGCATCACATGGAAGATATGGCGAAGCAAGGTAATCCACGTGGAAGGAGGCATCACAGGCAAGCAGGTCTTCTCTGTGCATCCTGCAACAAAGTTTGGTGGTGAGAGCACACCAGATAAGAGATGTTATCACTTCTCACCTCCTTGTCCTGGAGAAGTGTGTTTTTAGTACATCTTCTGATCTTTAATGGTCCAGAGTATGCACCTGATAGGGTGAGGAGTGTGATCACTTAGCTCACCAGAATACAGCTTAGCAGTCCACATGGTCATTAGATCAAGAGAGAGACCAGTTTTTTTTGAAAGCAGGTTGGTGAGCACAGTATTGGTTTTTGAGTTGGAGTCTATCAGCATTATTCTTGGCCTGGTGTCAGGTTCAACTTCTGAGTGGATGAGTTTGAAGCATTTGACCAGGCAAGATAAAGCAGGAGCTAGAAGATGACGTGCTGAGTGCAAGGCCACAAGGAGAGGAGAAGTAGCTGGCTGGCAAGGCCTACAACTCCCATCTTTCTTCAACATCCTATCTTCACAGCCTCACCATCTTTGTGGCTCTCCTGCTGGACTTGCTCACACTTATGAACATCTTTATCCACCAACAGGGCTCAAAATCAGATGTGATGTTCCAGACGTCCTCCTTTTGCTAGGCATTTGTTTGATCATAACCCCTGTCCTTGATCCCCTGCCTTACCTATGTTCATGCTGCCAAAGATGCAGCTGACCTTTGCTGCCAGGGCACACCACTGGCTCACGTTTGGGTTGCTGTCCACCACAGGTCCCACATGACACTTGAGGCCTTTTCAGCAGAGCTGTTGCCCAACCTGCACCACCGCAAAATGTTCTTCCTTTCCAGATGCCAGATCTGATAGAAGTTCAAGAGATTCCCTGCAGGCAAATCTCAGCTCAAAGCCAACAGGTTCTACCTACATCCAGTAATTATGGGAGAAGACTCCAAAGAGCAGGTTACCCTCAAAGGGAACAGGTTACATCAATGACATTTACACTATAAAGGAGCCAACTTCATGCTCAGAGCTGATTAACAGAGTCTAAGATTTAAACAGAGGAAAAACGTTTCATGCAAAATTGACAACCCAAAACCTGTGTGACACAACCAGAGGGTAGAGTGACATGGAAAATAATTTCAGTTCTTCCCACTCTTTTCAGAAAAGGAAGTTCAATAAATTTAACTGTAAAAGATCTCCAGCTTTTCTACTCAGATTTTGACCCTTTTCCAACTCAGGTTCTGGAGAAGTTTGAGTGAGAACAGCATTCATACAGGGGCTTATGGCAGCCTAACTACAACCACTTCAATATTTACTTTGGCTTTAATCAGTAGTCTTAACATGGACACAAGCCTTCATTGTCCATACTCAAAGTACCCCCTCCCAAAAATACCCAAGAATCATGAATAGTGGAAAAGTAAGAGCAACACTGAGCACCTACTGCTTTAAGTAATGTGTGTGTAGCAGCACAGGAGGCAAACTGCTCGTATTTTTAGCCTGATAATGTGTCCCCAAACTATGTTTGCAAGAGGGAGTTAATTTAGCCTTTAATGGTTACCCTTCTCTTTTCCTCTCCCCTCAAAAGAGGGGGAAAAAAATAAAAATAAAAATCACCTTGTTTCACTTCTTCACACCCCAGCCTGCTCTCCAAAACTATTTATGGTTTATTTACCTCACGCACTGGGTCAGAGGAGAAAACGTTCACCTTCACCATCTGTATAGGAAAAGTACTACAGGACAAAACCAACACTGTGTTCCTCTGGCTTGTCAGAGTACAGCTCATGTTGCAACACAAGTTGTGGGAAACTCTACGGCCAGGGCCCTGCAGTAATTTTCCTACTGAATTTAGCGTTTACCAGCTCTTTTCACTGGCAAAGAGCGAGAGGGGGAGGGTTTCAAAAAAAGGGTAAGTACTTCACGCTCAAGAAACATATACTGCTCAGCAGGGTCAGGACTGGAGACAACTTTCAAGAACAAAAGCTATGAGGAAGATCTGTCGGTGTTTTGAAGACTGTAGGGCTTGAGGAGGGTGGCAGGTTGTTGTTCTACTGTTACCAGAGGCAAATTCTGACACCTGATGCTGAAGGGACACCATCTCCCTCTCTGTAAGTCCCTGGAAGGAGGTAGGAGTGAGTGAGGGGTCAGTCTTTTCTCCGAGGGAACAAGCAATAGGACAAAAGCAAAGGGCCTCAAATTGCACCAGGAAAGGTTTAGGTTGGACATCAGGATTTTTTTCTTCCCCAAAAGGGTTATCAAGCCCTGGAACAGGCTGCCAAGCACAGTGGTGGAGGCCCCATCCCTGGAGAGACAGAAAAGCCATGTAGTACTAAGGTACATGGTTTAGTGGTGACCTGGCAGTGCTGCATTAGCAATTGGACATGATTATCTTAACAGTCTCTTCCAACCAAAATGATTCTGTGATTCCCATCACCCTGCCAAGCACATACCACAGATGACAATGGGCTGAGTGGTGCTGGATGGTTGGGTTTGGACTGAGAACAGCTCACACCAAGATGATGTTCATGGCTTTCCAGGGCTCCTGTTCCTTCTGCACACCGCAGGACTGAGTTGGGCATGAAACCAAGTCCCAGGAAAACCCATTTTAGCTGTCTCGTTCAGTTTCTCTCTGCCTGCAGACAGGGATTCAATTTACCCACACGGCTTACGATGGGATATAGCCCAATGTTGAGTTCTACTGAAACAAGAGACCTAGGTTGGCCACGTGCCCTAAAGCTGCAGGGTCTCATCCAAAGCAAAGCCAAAGTCACTGGAAAGGCTGTTGGTAGATCACTCGTAACAACTGCAGTCTAGAAACTGGTCACAGAAGCAATAACAGCTCACTGTGACAGCACGGAGAGGTTTAAGGCCCAACCTTAAGATGGCCACACTGAGGTAGTGAGACAGAATGGGAAAGAGCTCACCTGCACAGCTCTCTCTTTCCCGTTTTGCTACAGATGATACAGACTCCCACACAACACAGCATTTTGGGTCCAGCTCTCTTGCCATTTGTTAAAGCTCACCAAGGCCGCTGAAGCTGCCACCTTCCAGATCATTAAGAAGAGCTCAATATCTACAGTTAGTCCCAACAAAGCTACCTACACAAGTCTAAACCCCCGTCAGGAATATTGCTAGTTTGGGCTCTCTGCAGAAGCCTTGGAGACCAAAAGTGCTCCCTGAGTCAGCAGAGCTGCACCCTTCACTTGCCACACAGGCTACAGATAAAGCTGGTCCCACCTGATGCTTCAAGAGGGGAAAGCTCAACCCTCAAAGCAGTACTCAGCATGTTTGTGACAACTTTCTGCCCCCAGCTAGCGGCAGCACAGGAAGCTTCCTTTCTTACTAGGGAGAAGAGACCAACACCCATCTCACTCCAACCTTCTTTTAGGGAGTTGTGAAGAGTAAGGCCTGTCCTGAGTCTCCTCCAGACTAAACCAGCTGTTCCTCATAAGACTTGTTCTCTTGTCCCTTCAATCAGCTTTGCTGCCCTTCTCTGGACCCCCAGCACCTCAATGTCCTTCTTGTACCTAGGAGCCCAAAATCAAATCCAGTACTATTCAAAGTGTGGCTTAGCCAATACTTAATGAAGGGGGAACTAAAAAGAAAGCAGCACTATGCAGGACAGCATAAGGCTCACCAGAGGCCTCTGAATTGTTGCAGCAAAAAAAGCCTTCTCCTTTCAGTCACTTTGGGCAGCTCCAAGAGCTCTCTAGTGTGAGCGGAGAGCTGAGCTCAGCGTCACATAGGCTGCTCTGACTGATGACTTTGCTTATTCTAGGTGTGAATTCAGCCCTGTCAAAAACAACAACAACAAAACCTAAGTTTTAAGGAGTCCAGTACAAATGTGGATGTAGACGTCCCAAAACAAGTGGTAAATTAAGTAACAGACGAGTCATTTCTCCCTGGCTTTTTGTTTGAATGCTGCCAGACTTGGAAAGCCAATTCAAAACACAAACCCCATCAAACTGCCAGTTTCCACTGTGAACCAGTGATGAATCACCTTGACAAGCCAACAGCACAGCTGGGAGAGACTGGAAGAGAATGTATAGATCCTGAAGGGCAGGAAAAACATCCAAAACAAGACAGAGGCAAAACACTTCTGCAACCCAGCGACAGGAGCCTGCCAAGGCAGCAAAGAACTACCAGAAAGCAGCTGCACTGTTACAGCAGCCTGAGACACAGCTTTTGTAGCTATGGGTCCACCATCTTTGCCCCCACCAGGGCCACAACCCACCCCAAAGCAGCTGCTTTTTACTGCCTCGAGCATGGCTTGATCACTGCCATACAGAATGGCAGGGGTTAGAAGGGACCTCCAGAGATCATCTAGTCCAACCTCACTGCCAAAGCAGGATCCCCTAGGGCAGGTCACACAGGAATGCACCCAGGAGTGTTTTGAAAGTCTCCAGAGAAGGAGACTCCACAGCCTCTCTGGGCAGCCTGCCTTGATGCCCAAGAGCTGCTCAGCACTCATTTGGGCAGTGCACCTGTGCTGGTTTGAGGTTAATTTGAATATTTTAATAAGAGAAGTTAGATTATAGGCTGAGAAAGGAAAACATTGGTAATGTTTCCTTGGCTCATAGGTTTGCTGACAGATACAGAAGTAAGAACCCAAACATAGATAAGACAGAGCTGCTCGGGTTGCTCTGGCTGCTGCTCGCTCTCTCCTTGGCTTCTAGCTGAATCTGTGCAACCCAATTAATCAATTCCTGCTTCTATCCCCCTCCTAGTCGATCTTCCCTGCCTACCTGGCACATAAGTCAGATACTGGGGTAAGATTGGGTGGTGGGAGGAAGGTGGAAGGGTGGTTGAGAACCCCTCCTGGGGACCCTGATCTCTGGGAGGGGTGTGGTGTTTCTGCATTACCTTTTTTACTATATACAGCTGTAAATATCTGTAGGATATTGTAAATATCTGCTTGGATATATTGCTGAGCTGTAAATATAAAGCTTCATTCATTAACTTTTAACTTCCATCCAGCTGAGTTTAGTCTGGGTGATTTCAAAAGTGGGGGGGGCAGATAACTCCTGAACCACCACAGCACCCCAGCTTTCTGAACTCTGGGGTTTTATCTCAGCTGTGAAAATGTCCTGCTTTACCACAGAGGAGCAACTGGAGTTATTATTACACAGAATGGTAGGGGTTGGAGGAACCTTTTCAGATCATCAAGCCCCTGCCAGAGCAGGATCACCTAGAGTAGCTTGCACAGGATGACATTCAGGTAGGTTCAGGGGAGACTCCACTACCTCTCTGGGCAGCCTGTTCCAGTGCTCTACCATCCACCATCAAAGTAAAGAAGCTCCTCCTCCTCCTCCTGTTTAACTTCACATGTTCAAGTTTGTGCCTATTACCTCTCGTCCTGTCACTGGGCACCACTGAAAAAAACACTGGTCCCAGCCTCCTGACACCCATCCTTTAAGTATGTATAAGCATGGAGAAGATTTCCCCCCTCTGTCTTCTCTTTTGATTCTCCTGCTGAGGATCTTCCCCAAAATGCAGCAAACCAAGCAGGGCTGCTTGTATCTCTTCAAGCCCTCCCATGTGAACAGGCGAGGTGTGACTCTTAGGAGACTCTATTAATGAACAGTTTCATAGATTAATAGAATGGTTTGGGTTGGAAGAGACCTCAAAGATCATCAGTGCCACCTCCCTGCCATGGGCAGGGACACCTTTCACTAGACCAAGCTGCTCAAGATCACATCCAATCTGGCCTTGAACCCTCTCAGGAGGCATCATTCACAAACTCCCTGGGTGACCTGTTACAGTGTCTCACCACCCTCACGGTGAAGAATTTCTTTCTAATATCCCATCTACATCTGCCCTTCTCCTTTTAATTAGACATTTCTGCTGCTTCTTGAACTTCCAAGCCTCACCTTACATCTATGAATCCAAACCCTGACACGTCAAACCTCAGAGATATCAATGGGATCATACCACACTGAGACATCACTAAGCTAGCACACAACAATGCAGTCCAGAGGCTGTGAACAGACTCAAACCTTTCCTTGCCACCATTTATTTTAGCACAACTAAGCTCGCACACTTCATTAATAAAGCCTGAACATTCAGACTCAAGTTCAAAGAACTGTTTAAATGTTTAAACATGTTGCTAAAAATCTTAATGTATGCGTAAGGCCTTCTGGCTTCGTAGGGACTTGATGTTTGCTCTTGGGTTTTCCTTAATTAAGGACAGACTTTTGGAAGTACCTTCTTCTGGTTTGGTTTTTTTTTTTTTCCCCTCATTATTTTAACCTGGTCCCAGTTAGAGGTGGTCCGTGCCCAGATCAGTGGCCAGGAGTTGTGTGGGAGTGTGGAGTGAGAAACAAGAGCAGCAACACTCCAGGCTGGGCAGCTGTACAAGAACAGGACCTCACACTCCAGGAATGCAACAAATATGTTTCTTCTCTAACTCTTTTGCCATGTCCTTCATCAACTGGTGGATAATGGATTTTGCTGGCAGCAGCACTGATTTTACAGCCTTCAATGATCTTCCAAGCTCAAGTGAGAGAATGATTCACAGATGTATAGAAACGTGAAGATACATTCGTACACACCACAATCTTTGCTCTTTCCAGGGTACCTCAAAAAAATCTCTTTCTTGTCTCACTCTCCGAGATCCTCAGGTTGTCTCTGATAGCCTTAAGCCCAGTGGGCACAGACACAATGGGAGAATCAGCACCTCCCCAGAAGAGTCATTGGGCTAGGGCTGCAACAAAAATGCACATTTACCAGCTTCTCTGGCATCCATGCAATGGGAATTCTCTTGCAGCACAAAGGAGGCTCCTGCTGCTTCAATCCCAACTCCTTGCTTCATTTTGCTTTCATTCTCCCTGTGGTTACTCCACTGCAGACAAAGCTTTAAAAGAAACAAAAAAAATCTGCATCTGGCCTCGAGAAGATTTCCAAGCAGACTTGGTTGCAAGGAAACAACTCCCATAATGGAAGCCCAAGAAATGTCACACACACAGGATCAGGGCTGTGACTGACTTCTGTAAACAGTTTCCTCAAACAAGGAATTAAGTGCAAGAGTTCTGTAAGTCCTGAAGTGATGGCCTGCTCCCACCAGTGCTAACTGGGTTACCAGCTCTTTTAATTAATGGAAGAATGTAAGGCACCAGGAAGGAACACTGGTATTCAGAAACACTCTTGGTTCTGGTAAAAAAACAAACCAAACCAAAGAAACAAAAAAAAAAAAACAACAAAAAAAAAAAACAACAACCCACAAACCAACCAAACAACCAAAAAACCCCAACTGAACAAAAAAAAAATTAGTATGTTTTAAAGGGCAGAATGTGCTCAAATGAGGAGCTCAGTACCAGTGATTTTTCAAAGGGTACATTGAATATGGGCCCGTAACACATAATCAAGTGTCCTCCAAGACAGGAACATCTGAAAAGCTCTCAGTTGCTATACAAAGCCTGCAGAAGAATGAGTGCAAGATTCCTTCAGCCTGCCTCACCTCTGGGAAGGTGACTTAGTAAGTTTGCAGCTACCACCAAGCTGGGTGAGTGTGTCTATCTGCCTGAAGGCAGGAAGGTTCTACAGAGGGATAGTGCAAGGCTGGATCAACACACCGTGTCCCATGAACCTCTGCCCAACAGGGCTAAGTGCCAGCTCCTGCACTTAGGTCAAGACAACCTTGTGAATGCTCCAAGCTTGGAGAATAGTGGCTACAAAAATGTCTGGTGGAAAAGGACCTGCAGGTGGCTGACTGACAGCCAGGTGTATTATGAACCAATGTGCACCCAGATGGCCAAGAAGGCCAACAGCATCTTGGCCTGGATCAGTAATAGCTTGACCAGCAGGATCAGGGCAGTGATTGTCCCCTGGTATTTAGCAGTGGTGAGCCTGCACTTTGAATACTGGGTTAAATTTTGGGGCCTTTACTGTAAGAAAGACACTGAGGTGCTGCAGTGGGTCCAGAGAAAGGCAATAAAGTTGGTGATAGGTTTAGGTCTTGTGAGGAGCAGCTGGGAACTGGGTTTGTTTAGTCTGGAGAAAAGAAGGCTGAGGGGTGACATTCTGGTTCTCTACCACACCCTGAAAGAAGGTTGGAGCCAGGTGGGGCACAGTCTCTTTCTCCTAGTAATGTGTGATAGGACAAGAAGAAATGGCCTCAAGTTGCACCAGGGGAGATTTAGGTTGGATATTAGAAGAAAATTCTTAACAGAAAGAGTTTTCAAACACTGGAACAGGCTGGCCAGGGAAGTGGTAGAAACCCCATCCCTGCAGCTGTGTAAAAGATGCCAAGATGTGGTGCTGGTTGGACTGGATGATCTTAAAGGTCTTTTCCAACTGAAAATGATTCTGTGATTCTAACCCCCCGGGACTCCCACTAGCACATGAAGCAGGGGTGGACAAAGACAAGTTGTGCTGTGCCAAGGGCTCTCAGCATCCCACAGACTTTTGTCAGCAACATGCAGGCTTCATATTGATAGTTGAGGGGCAAGGAACACATCCCAGCAAGAATGAAAGAAAGAGCTATCAGGCCAACATGATGATGATGATGATGATGATTGTCCATGATGCCCCTGAACTGCAAGGACATATCTCCCACCACTTGGTCACCCTCTAGCCTACTTGTTTGGGTTTTTGTGTGCTACTTTTCATTTGGTTGGGGTTTTTCTTTTGGTTGGGTTTTGATATGTTCGTTTGTTGTTTTGGTTTGGGGTTTTGCTTTGTTTTGTTTTCTTTTTAAACAAACTGGGGCTGTCCTACAGCAAATAACCAGAATGCCAGATGTTTGAAAAGACCTCCAGAGATCTAATCCAACCTCTCTGCCAAAGCCAGATCAGTTAGGGCAGGTTGCACAGGAACACATACAGGTGGGTTTTTGAAAGTCTCCAGAGAAGGAGACTCCACAGCTTCTCTGGGAAGCCGGGTCCAGTGCTCCATCATCCTCACCATAAAGAGATTTCTCCTCATGTTGAGGTATGTTCCAGTTCTGCACTTAGGGCTGATTTCCATCCAGACCCTGCACCTCTCCAGTGGACGAGGAATTCCTTTGCTGCTGCTGTAAGGCTATCAATAGGAGAACAGCACCAAGCCCTCCAGACCTAGTCTCCAACAAGCTGCCACAGGCCTGCATACTCAGGTGCACAGAGCCATCACACAGAAAACTTCAACAGTGAAACACTTTGTCTATGTGCTGCGATTTCTGAAAACATGACACATATGCAAGGAGGTATCTTCCAGTTCAGCAGTCTGGAGGATGCTGGAGGATTCTGGTACATACTCACTGCGCAACAGCTTGGAAAAATCCATGTCTGTAGACTTTTGGACAGTGGTTGTGTTACAGTGCTCTCTACTAAACCTGTAAGGCTTACTGGAGAACCTCATGCTTTTCTGCAACCCTAGCATCCATCTCCTGAGAAGGATCCTTTGATCAGCACTCACATTGGGTTAGAAGAGCCAAGGCTTGCAGGTACACACAGAAGCGACACTGCCCACAGAGGTGTCGAAAAGAGGAGCTACAGGCAAGAAGAAAGTCTAGGCTCAGCCTCCATCCCATATCTAGGACTGCTCAAGTGCAGCAGTCTCACCAAAGATGGTCCCAGTGGCAATACCAGCAACTATAAGAATCACAGATTTTTTTTGGTTGGAAAAGACCTTTAAGATCATCAAGTTTAAGCATTTTCTCACTCTGCCAAGTCTGGTGCTAAACCACATCCCTCAGCATCACATCTCCGCATCTTTTGAACACTTCCAGGGATGGCAATTCAACCACCTCTCTGAGGTGCCTATTTCAGTGAGAAGTATTCTATCAACCCCCAGAGGAGGGCTGGAGCTTCTTCTTAGCGCTCCTTGGGCATGCAGGAAGATGAGCCTGGTGCAAAGCATTTAATTTCTTTTGCATCATGCTATAGATGGTATCCAATCATGAAAGACACCAAAAAAAAAAAAAAGGAAGACAAGACACTTGGCTGAAGAACTTTTGTCCCCCCGCATAACCTGTCTTCCAACAGAGCAGGGCCAACCCTCAGCTCCCATGTCTCCTGGCAGCATATGCATTGGTACTGACTTACACCTCCCCTGTCCCAGCTTGGTGAGGCTCAGTTGCAGCATAGCTGTTCAGAGAAATTAGCTTGGCTGAGCTCACAATACAAATAAATCCCCTGACCAATTTGCACTCAGAAATATGACTCTGCACTTCTCCTTCATGAAAGGACTCAGTGTCTGGGCACAGAGAGGGCTGTGGCAGGAGCATGTACCAGATGAATAGATCATTAGACACGCGGAGAGCCCAGCGCTGCTGTCAAAGCGCAGGGTATTGTTGTCAGGCGTGCAGCTCGCTCTTTGCCACACTCTCACCCACAAAACTTTGCCAAGTTTAAAAGTCTCAACCCTGAGATGGAGCTCCAGGATTGCCTCGGGCAGACAAAAGCAGTTAGAACAATTTCATTAAGCTTTTTCTCATTGCTTGCGTGCGCCAACCTCTTTCTGCCCTGATGATTTGCAGGGTACCACCAACACTGGATGATACAGAATACAAATACAAGTCGACATGCCGTCAGGAAGGACAATTGCTTCCCAATTCCTACAGTGGATCAGTGGTTGCATTGTACCAGGTATCAGACTTACAAAACTGGAAAAAGCCAGTTAGTGGGACTTTTCCATAAGAACTCACCTCTGGGAAGGCTCCAGAAGAGCAGTGTCAAAACAGTGATCAGCAGACATCTGTGGATTACTCCCAGTTTGTCTGATAAAGGAAACTTAAGCCCCATCACACACAAGTCAAAGCTCGCTATGCAGGGGTCTGCAAACCCACAAGAAAAGTGTGTTTGGTTTCTGCTCAGCTGACAGAATACCATCCCCCACTCATAGAACAGCTTCTACTGGAAGGGACCTTAAATATCATCTAGTTCCAATGCCCCTGCCATGGGCAGGGACACTTCTCCCGAGACCAAGCTGCTCAAGGCCTCATCCAACCTGAGTCTTAAAACACTCCCAGGGATGAGGCACTCGCAACTTCTCTGGGCAACCCATCCCACTGTCTAACCACCCTCACAGTGAAGAGTTTCTTCCTAATGTCCAATCTAAATCTATCCTGCTCCAGCTTAAAACCATTGCCCTTGTCCTGTCACTACAGGCCCTTACAAAAAGTCCCTCCCTAACTTTCCAGTAGCCCCCTTCAGGTACTGGAAGGCTGCTCTAAAGTCTCCTCAGAGCCTTCTCTTCTCCAGGCTGAACAGTCCCAATTCTCTCAGTTTGTCCCCATATGGGAGGTCCTCCAGCCCTCTGATTACCTTTGTGGCCCTTCTCTGGACCCTCTCCAACAAAGTCATGTCCTTCTTATCCTGGGGGCTCCAGAGTTGGATACAGTACTCCAGGTGGGGTCTCACGAGAGCAGAGTAGAGGGGCAAAGTCACCTCCCTTGGCCTGCCAGCCACACTTCTTTTGATGCAGCCCAGGATACTATCGGTAGTTAGTTTCACTTATACCAGTGATGCTCCCATCAGTCAATGCTCCCATCTAAAACTTTACTGGATGATGCCCAGCACAGCCTCAGCAGGCAGCAGAAGCAGCCATCTCTACACCTAGAGACTCTCAGAACTTTTGGCACTAACAGTAACTTTATTCATATACTGCAAGGTAACCAAGGCTGGCACGGGCACATAATAAACACCCCTGCTTTACTGGGAGGGCTGTCAACTACTGGGTGCCTACAGGCAAACTTTGGCAAGGATGATAAATCTTCAAGTGCTTGTAACATTTAGTAGAGATACAGAAGAGTAGAAACAGAAGCAGATTCCTTGATTGCTTCTGTACTAGTAAGTCAGTATGCTTTGGGCTGGAAAGTGTTAACAGAGAATCTACTTTTAAAACACAGCCAAGAGGTATGGCAAGTAAAAGCCAACCAGGGACCTGTAACAGATTCCTCACAAACAGGAGAGTTTCCACGGTTTTTGTCTTGGACTTCACAAGGGATGCAGGCACTGGCTTAGATTACAAGCAAAGCTGGCCTTCCTCCTGCTGCCACAGCACCTCCTCTGCCACAGATCACAAGGCTGACCACAAGAGATGTCCTAAGGGGCAGCTAACTTGTGTGTTTCTGGAAACGTGACCTTAAAGTAAGATCAATCACAAGTCTTCAGGCAAGGGAAATGTTACACTCACTCCTTTACTTGACACATCTTCCGGCTACAGACTTTGCCTAGAACACAGGTGAGGGAAGGAAAAGGAACAATCTCTTCATCACCAGGCTGTGCCTAGCCAGGCTGCCTCCTCACAATGTGTCCCAGCGTTGCTGGGCATCCCTAAGCCAGCCTGTACACCAAAAACATGAACAAGAACGTGCTGGTAGAAACCAGGAAAAGATCTGGTCTAAGAGTTCCAGATGAATCCTGGAGACAGCACAGATCCACAAATAGGACAAGAACTTTGAAGGCCATCTTACAGGAGGTCACACCAACCACAGTTGATACGGACTTTGCATTAATTAATCCCATCTAACACTGTCATGTCCTGAGGCACATTCTTAGTAGCTCAGGGGCTGGTGGAAAGCATCACAGCCCTTCAAGAAGTTACAGGGCTTACATCTCGCTTCAACAAAGGCAAAGGGTTTCTGCTTTTAAAAAACCTGACCTGCAGGATCAAAAACAAGCAAAGAAACTTCAAACCACAGCAGCAAAAATTAGCTGTGTACCAGATGCTCCTGGAAAGACTGAGACAAAAAAATCCACCTAAACCTATGTCTAGATTCTTCCAAAGGCATCCAAGGTGTTTACAACAGCTGCTGCTGATAGAAGCCACATGAAGGAAGCTGAACACTCAGCTAATAATGATCACAAAATGTACATCCCCAAGATGCTGCTGCTTGCCATATGGCAAGGAAATGAAAGGATATGGTGAGTGCAGGCCAGGACAATCTAACTCTGAGGCAAGGCATGTGCAATTTGAATTGATGTTATAAAAGCCATATAGAAAAGGTAAAGCAGGGAAATTCTAAATATATAAATCAATCAAATATTGACTAACCTTCCAAACAGTTAGCAGACCTTCCTCTTCACCATCTGCACTAAACTTGGTCTTTTTACCACCACCCAGCTGTGCACAGGTGGGGTCATGGGGCCAGTCAGGGCTATGACTGAGGTGCAGTTTGTTCAAGTGCCAGTCCACAAAGTGGCACAGCCAAAGGCTGAAGCAGCCTGGTTATTCACAGAGCCAAGAATAAAGGATTTTTGCCTTTTCAGAGACTATTGGAGCTTCAGACAATGACTTTGAAATAGCACAGCCAGATACATGCAAGTCATCATCACAGAATGCTTTGGGTTGGAAGGGACCATAAAGACCATCTAGTTCCAACTCCCCTGCCATGGGCAGGGATATTTTCTACTAGAAGAGTTTGCTCAAGGCCCCATCCAACCTGGCTTGAAACACCTCCAAGATTGGAGCCTGCTCAGTTTCTCTGGGCAACCTGTCGCAGTGGCTCACCACCCTCACAGTGAAGAATTTCTTCCTAACATCTAATGTAAATTGATCTTTTTCCAGTTTGAAGCCACTACCCCTCATCATTTACCCTTCTGCATTCTGGGATCAAGGAATTGTCAATAAAAGAGCAAAACCTAAGTGTTAATGCTGGAGATACTTATTCTGGGAAGGAAGGGCTGGTTGCAACCTCTCTAACAGTTTAATACCCCAACCAATGCATGATCCTCTGAATCTGTAAGAGGAACAAAAAGAGGAAGCAGAATCTAATGACATCAGATTGTTCACTTCTCTTGACCTGCTGCAAGTGCACAGCAAATAAACAAAGTGAGCTCAATTATCCTCTTACTGGAAGAGGTTTCATTTTGCATGAAAGTGTTTATGCCAAATTGTGCTTTCACTGACCTCTAGCTAAAGCTAACAGTTATTAGCAAGTTATTTTAGAGCTAGACTTTGCTGAAGCCAGGATGGAAATTGAAACTTCATAATTCTGGCCTAACCTTCCTCAAGCAGCCAGTTACACTGGAAAATGGAGGTTCACTGAATTGCATGGAGTGGCACAGAGTTTCAAAATAAATAGATTGTGTCATATTTGCTAGCAAATGGCTGAAAAAAGTTTTATAAATAATTAAGTAAGAAATTAGAAAAACAACCACAGCGGCCAAGCAGAAAAAAAAAACACAACAAAATAAGAACTCACATTCCATCTTTACATATGAAGTAGAAAGTTTCCCTGGATATTCTCTGTAATTTTGGCCATCACATTTCAGATGAAGAAACAACTGAAAAGGTTGTTTCTTAAAGGCTGAGAGGGTTTTGAAGAGAATCATAGAAGTGTTTCAGTTGGAAAAAATCTTTAAGATCATCAAGTCCAACCATTCTCTAACTCTACCAAGACTGGACCTAAACCATCTTGCTGAGCACCACACTTCTGCCTCTTTTAAATACCCTCCAAGGATAGGAACTCCACCATGTCCCAGGGCAGCCTCTTCTAGTGTTTGAGAACCTTTTCAGTGAAGAAGTTTCTTCTAATATCTAAGCTAAACCTCCCCTGGTGTGACTTGAGGTATTTTCCTCTCAACCTATCACTTGTCACTTTAGAGAAGAGACCAAGTGCCACCTGGCTCCAACCTCCTTTCAAGTGGTTGTGAAGAGTAAAGCCTCCTCTCAACCTTTTTTACTCCAGGCTAAATAACCCCACTTCCCTTAGCTGCTCCTCACCAGACCCTTCACCAGCTTCACTGCCCTTCTGTGGACCTGCTCCAGCACCTCAGTGTCTGTCTTGTTCTGAGCCCCCCTAGACACAGAGGAAAATAAAAAACAAAACCACACAACAAACACTTTTTTGGTAAGTTGACTATTTCATGCCAACAAAGTTCTCAGAATTTCTACCAGACAGCCTTTCCAGTGTTCTGGCTTTGAGAGGCTAAGTGTGCTCAGCCACAGACTAGCTAGAGAGCATATCTTAAGACCCCTGAAATCCATGGCAAGGATCTCAACCTCCCTGAGCTCTGCATTGATTTCATTTTACTAAGAGGGAACCAGAAGCAAAGGAAATTAATGGATTTTAAGAAGTCACCAAAAATAAAATAAATAGATGAGTGAATGTCAGGTCTGCAAATGATAAAAACAAATTACACTCCTTCCAAAATATACACTGAGGTAAACTACAGATATTCAGCTTTAGTAGATCAGTCTACTTAACACATTCACAGAGTATTTGTCAGACTAGTGGTAAATCTGTGGCCATGGCAATCTCAAGAACTTTCCCTCCATGCTGTTATTAATAAACACTCACAAGCTCAAAGACAAAGCCACTTGGGCTGGATGAGTATTTTGTCTACACCACTGGATCTACAAAAAAAAAAAAAAAAGCCTTGGATTGTTGGAGCTGAAGGTCTAGATTTATTTTTAAAAGCTGTGAAGTACATAGAGAGGCTATTCTGTCACTTTACTCTGTCCTGGTGAGACCTCACCTGGAATACTGCATCCACCTCTGGAGTCCTCAACACAGGAAGGACATGGACCTGATGAACAGGTCCAGAAGAGGGTTGAGAAGATAATCAGGGGGCTGGAACACCTCTGCTACAAAGACAGGCTGAGGGAGTTGGCATTGTTCAGCCTGGAGAAGAGAAGGCTCCAGTGAAACCTAACAGCAGCCTTCCAGTACCTGAAGGGGACCTACAGAGCTGCAGAGGGACTGTTTCCAAAGGCCTGCAGTAACAGGATGAGGGGCAGTGGTTTGAAATTAGAGAACAGCAAATTTAGTCTGGATGCTAGGAACAAGTTATGTACCATGAGGGTGGTAGAACTCTGCAACAGGTTGCCCAGGGAGATAGACAGTTGAGACCCCATCTCTAGAGATCTTCAAGGTGAGGCTTGACAAAGGTCTGAGCAACCTGATGTAGTGGAGGACGTCCCTGTTGACCTTTGGAGGTCCCTTGCAACAAAAACCATTCCACAATTCCATACTGGATGAAAAGCAAGAAACCCAAACAAATAAAAACCCAACAAAGCATCAAAACAAACCCACAAAAGCAACAAAAAAAAACCCCAAAAAGACATATCCAAGATTGTAAATAATTTATACACACTTAAAAGAAACAAGTGGATAACCTCTACCCAGCCTCCAGTCTTCATGGTCCTAAATACATCTTAACACTGTTGTAGTGTCTTAAAATTAGGCCCAAATCTGACAAGTTCCTTACTCATGAGGCTGCTCCCTTTGCTGACCTGGTGCTCCCTGCCCAGCTCCAGCCTCTCAGGGAGAAGGGCACAGATAACAGACGGCTGTGACCCTGAGTTAGTTTATTAATTGCCTTTTTGTACTTTGAAGGGTCAAACCAGACAGCTAAACCTTTGGTCTTCCTGCCTAACTCAGCACTCAGGTGGCAAAAAAAGCCCCACAACTGAAGTGTTTTTCTGTCATCTCCTAGAGCTAACAGCACAGAGTAACATGGTCCTCTGTGCTACTACTACACCATCACCAGCCACACAGCTTAACAGAGATGTAAGCAAAACATTGCTCCTTTCAAAATGCCAAATACTTCAAGCTAGGCTGAAATTTCTACTGTTAAATTCCAAAGATTTCAGGCTAAGCTAAAATCTCCATGTCTGAAACTCTCCCACTGGAGATCTTGAGTTTCACTCACAGACAGAGAAATCCACGCAATTTCTCCTAGGAAGGGAGTCACAGGCACACATGTGCAGGACACATGGCTGCTGCCTGGTGAACACACGTGACATACCATGGATGCCAGAGTCAGAGCTCATTTTTCTCTTGGAATACATCAGTTGTGGACTCAAACTGATGGAAAACATGCTGATGGCTGAGCTAACTACAGAAAAAGAAAAAAAAAAAAAAAAGAAAAAAGGAGAGAAAAACAGCACAGTGAGTCCTCAACATTCATCTTGTCAACTCAGAGCTCTGCAGCCTCCCAAAAGTAATAGTGAGCATTTCTCATCTTCAGATGAGGAAAATGGATCACAGAAATGAAGTGACACCTAAACATCTGTGGGATTGCTTTCATTGTGCCACATGACATGGTAGTCTGTCCTCTCTGTGCAGGTTTCTGGAAGCATCGCTAGAGAGCTGCCCACTGTTTCAGTGAGAGCCAGCCACCCAAGCCTGCAGGTGGGGAAGAAAGCAAGTGCACAACTTCTTTTAACTGCTTAAGGTTTAATCCTGACCACAGAGGCACGGTTTGTGGGTAGCTAATTCCTCCCCTTTTGTTGCTTGGATGTAATGAAAGAGAGGAAATGGGCACTTCTTAGGAAATTGACAAGCCCGTGAAATACATGCATGCCTTTATTTGGCAAAGTCTGATTCCTAACAAATCCATTTCGTAGAATCATAGAACGTTTTGGGTTGCACAGGACCTTTAAAGGTCATCTGGTCCAGCCCTCCTGCAGTGAGCAGGGACATCTGCATCTACAGTAGATTGCTCAGAGCCACAAATAACCTCATGTGAAACGGTTCCAGGGATGGGGCATCTACCACCTCTCTGGGTGTCTTGGGCCAGTGTCTCACCACCCTCACTTTCAAAAACAGCTTCAATATATCCCATACAAGTTTTTTTCTTTTTGTTTCAAACCATCACTACTTATCCTGTCACAACAGGCCCTGATAAAAAGTCTGTCCCCAGTTTTCTGATCGTCTCCTTTAAGAACTGAAAAGTCCCCTTGGAGCCTGCTCTTCTCCAGGCTGAACAACCCCAATTCTCTCAGTCTGTCCTCACAGCAGAGAGCTTCCAGCCCTCTCATCTTCACTGTGGCTACCTCTGGCCTTTCTCCAACTGCTCCATGTCTCTGCTGTGCTGAGGACTCCAGAGCTGGCCCCAGCACTGCAGGTGGGGTCTCAGCAGAGCAGCAGAATCCCCTCCCTGGGCTGCGAGCTCACGGTGCCAGCTCGCGTCCAGCTTTTCATCCAGCAATTTCCAAAGGGAAAGCTTCACAGCTTAGATATATCCACTGCCTGTGGATGAAGTGCACAAGATGCTTTCTAATCTCGGTGGAGAGACTCCCACACACAGCTGCAGGCATTATTCTTGCCTGTCCCACCGGAGACATGCTCTGGCCTGCAGTCCTTGCATGCATCTCAACACATGTCCAGCAGCATTCCCATGCCTGGACATCTGAACCCCCTGGGGGCTTTCAGGGAATTTCAAAGGCTGTAAAACTGAACTCTCAGAATACCTGATAAACCCATCACAAGGCATCGCTGTGGTAGGGATGAAAGCTGAGAAGAAATTGACAGTCCAGCTTCAGTGAGGCCACAGAGTGTCAGCTGAGGTTGCAAAGAAAAACCTTAGTCTGCCAGTGATTAACACCTTCCTAACAATCATCTCACTACTACAACAGGGAACAGCAGGTATCATGCAGCAGCTGCTTTCCATGTGACAAAATATCTGTCTGCTTCATATAAAAACTGGAGGTTTTTAGACCTGGGCTGTCTTCAGAGACTTTTTGGATTGTATATAGAAAAGTGATGTATAATGGGACAACCTGAAATTTGCATAACTTAATTTCCAAAAAACGTAAAACTTTAGCAGTTTAACTAACATGTCCAACACGTTCATAGGTTTGTTTGGGCAAGAAAGGACCTTAAAGATCACCTAGTTCCAATCCCTAGTGCCATGGACAGGGACACCTCTTGCTAGACCAGGTTGCTCAAGGCCTCATCCAGCCTGGCCAGGAAGTATCCACAACCTCCCTGGTCAACCTGTTGCAGTGTCTCACCATACTCACCGGAAAGAATTTTCTTCCTAATATCCAGCCTAAACCTGCCCTTCTCAAGCTTCAATCTATTTCCTCATGTCCCATCATTACAAGCCCTTATAAGGAGTTTCAGGTACTGGAAGGCTGTTCTAAGGTCTCCCTGGAGCCTTCTCTTCTCCAGACTGAACATCCCAAATGCTCTCAGCCTGTCGCCATAAGGTAGGTTCACCAGGCCTCTAATCATCTTTGTCATCTCCTCTGGACCTGCTCCAGCATTTTGATGTCCTCCTTGTGCGGGGGGCACCAAAACTGGGCACACTGCTCCAGGTGGGGTCTCAGCAGAGCAGAGGGGCTGAATCATCTCCCTCATCCTGCTGGTCACACTACTTTTGATGCAACCTAGGATACTTCCAAAGCCTTCTGGGCTTCAAAGGCACGCTGTTGGTTCAGATCATTTAATGTGACCTACTACTTACCATAGCCAAAGCATCACTTAATATCACCATAAGGAATTCAAAGATTCTAGCATCCCTTGCTTGCCACTCAGAGAAAAAAAAAAAAAAACAAACAAAAAAACCTACTACTTTTTAAAAACAATTATTTCTCTTGAAACTGTCTCAGGGTCATTTTCTGAATTCTTTCAACTAATCCATCAAGCTTCACTCAAAATGCATGCAAAAGCTACAACCCTCCAGCCAACCTGTCATGCAAGTAACTTGCCACTAGAGGGATTTCTTACTTAGAGGAGATAAAAGATAAATCAGTTGATTTCCTCATGGAAACCCAAACGACCTGATCTGTGCCACCTGAGAAACCATTCTGTTCTCTCTTAAACATCTGTCAGTTCCTCAGTCACTGCCTGGGAGAACTGGCAGTGCAGACAGGATTCCTGCACCAGCACAGCCACCAAGGGGATTTACAGGTAGCAGCTCAGCTCTTGGGGTCCAGACCTCACCACCCAGGACAGGCAGCAGACGCCTTACAATCATTTCAGTATTAACTATTTCTGCCCTGGGTAGAACTTTTGGTTTAAAGTGTTTCATTAAGCTATTCCGAGACTCACAGAATAATCAACGTTCAAAAAGACCTCCAAAATCATCAAGACCAACCATAAGATTGAGTTCAACTGCAGGAACATCAAGTCCAGATACAATCTGATCATCATACAACCTGAATCAAGATCTAACAAGCTGAAATTCCAGTTTCTTTGGCTCCTTATTTGTTTTTTTCCAAATGTATACTTAATTTCTAGGCCAGAGCCAGCACAGCTGTATAGCTCCACTGGACTGCTGGCTCAGGAGACCTGGAAGAAAAATGATTTATTTGGTTCAGTAGATCTGGAAGAAATAAATGCTCCAGGCCAGAAAAGGCTGGAGTTTTGATTCTGCTATGTACCCAAACTGTTATAAACCAGATGTTTTTGTTTGTGGGCTGTCCCAAAAGCCTAGGTGTAGTAACCAGCTTGGCCACAGATTTGGCAGCAGCAACAGAAGCTGGTCAGATTGGTCAGGCAGGTGATCACTGTTGCTAGATGTAATACACAGTCACTTTAGCATGGAGATGCCACCCTGATGAAGAGCTAAAAATAAATGTGGGACACTTGAACCCTGTTTCTCCGCAGCAAGTCTCACCTCTAATTTTACGCTTGCTATGGCATGTGAATTAGATCTGCCTGCTCTCTGCAGCAGGTAGACAATCTCCTTTCTGAGTGCAACAACAATTGATGCACTTTGCAGCAGACAACAAACTGCCCAGCAGAGAAAGACCTGGGAGTGTTGCTTGACAGTCAGCTGAATGAGCCAACATGTACCCAAGAGGCCAAGAAGGCCAACAGCATCCTGGCCTGGATCAGCAGTAGTTTGGTCAGCAGAACCAGGGAAGTGATTGTCCCATTGTACTTAGCACTGATAAGGCCATGTGTTCAGTTTTGGGGCCCTCAACACTGAGGTGCTGGAGCAAGTCCAGAGAAGGGCAACAAAGCCGGTAAAGGTCCAGAGAATCCATCTGGTGAGGAGTAGCTGAGAAAAGTGGGGTTGTTTAAACCTGGAGAAAAGGAGGCTGAGAGGAGACCTGGCTCTCTACAACTCCCTGAAAGGAGGCTGGAGACAGGTGGAGGTCAGTCTCTTCTCACAAGTAACAAAGGATGGGATGAGAGGAAATGGCCTCAAGCTGCACCAGGAGAGGTTTAGGTTGGATATTTGAAGAAAATTCTTCACCAAAAGAGTTCTCAGGCACTGACATAAGCTCCACAGGGAGAGTGAGGGTGGAATTCCCACCCCTGGAGGTTTTTAAAAGCCATGCAGATGTAGTGCTGAGGAACACAGTTTAGCACCAGACTTTGCAGAAAGAGAGAGAAACTGAAAATAAATAGTTGGACTTGATCTTGAAGGTATTTTCCAAGCAAAACAATTCTATGATTCTATGAGACCTGAAAGTGATCAATGCTCTCCACAGGTAGTAGAATCAACCAACACCACTGCACTACCTTCACAGCTTGGCAAGTGCAGAACAGAAATTACTGCTTTCCTTAGCCCCAGTCTAGCTCTGAAGCCCTGAAATGGACACATCACATATATGAAGACAGGCTGGTCCAGAAAGAAGTGCTGTTTATAGTCAAAGGCACCGGAAATGTCACTGATAGCAGCTTGATTCTTGTTCTGCAAAACAGAGCTTCCTTCAAGGCTCAGGTATTAGGCAAAAAAATCCTGGCAACAGCCTTTGGTGGTGTGAAGTCAGAGCAGAGTTCTGCCAGCAGACAGCTATGAGCTCACTGGTCTGAAATAACAACTCATTGACAGGACTATTTGTGGAAGAAACAACTTGTTTGTGCGAGAAAAAGCTGGGAGGGGGAAAGCGAGTGTGTGCTAGGAGTGATAAATGTGTGTCACAAGCCCACTACACCATCTAACAGTGACAATTTGCATTTTAATCCAGCTTTAAGTAAAGCAAAGCACCACACCACCTTTAAAAATCATAAATTAAGAGAAGGTATTTAGCAGCAGTGACATTTTCATATACCAAGCACACACACTGAACTTATTTCAGATTAGTGTTTTGAAAAAAGAGTGTAACCAAAGTCTCCGGCAGCCAGAGTCAGAGTCAGAAAATATTTGAAGAGGCACAAGACCCAAAAGCAATTATTATTCTCCGCTAGCCTATTCAGAAGTCTGGGTAGGCTACTCCAGAAGCCGGTCATCTCAGGAATAGCTAAATGGAAACCCCATCCAGAACTTCCTACTGGAGAAGGATGTATCACCTGGAACAAACACTGGCAGTACCCAGAAACTGATTTATGTGAGTGAGTCAAGTACATCTAACAGCGTAAGGTGGGAAAATGAGCAGGGTGCTGCTCTACTACGCTGTTGTTCCTTGCTTGGTTCCATGGACTGGTTATGCTGATGCCTCTTCCCAATGATTACTAGGACTCTCCATTTCATTTCAGGCCCCAGGAAACACCAAGTTGTCTGCTTTGTGAACAGAACATCAGATCTGAGTCCACACCAACCCTTGGCCTCTAATTTTGTGAGCTCTACAGAACATTTTGGAGTCTAGAACCTTCGCATTCTCCATCTTTACCCCTAAACCAGATACAAGCACACACCAACAGCACAGAAGAGCATGCAACAGGTCTCTTTGTAAACCTCCAAAACCCAAACAACCTGCCCCCATCTCAGTATGTAGCACCTTGAAATTCCCCAGGCCTAACCCTGCCACAAGCTGTCCCATACAGCAAAAGAGAAGAGAACAAACTCACCTCTACTAAAACCCCATCTCCATCTTGAGGGCACTCAAGAAGACACAACCAAGCCAAACTACAGAAGCTATGAAGTTCCAAGCATCGACACTAATAGAATTATCACTAGAAACTCTGTAGATACACTAGCAGACAATAAAAAGCAGTGCACCTATGTTAACAGCAGTCTTCTTCCCACCTCTGCTGGCCACACAGAATCCAGCAGCAGCTTCAGATTTCCAAATTGTACCTCTAACCACAATGACCCCAAACCCACCAGCTTGATCCAAAGGGATACACCCATAAAAGATTATAACTGGACACACAAGAATTTGATTGACAGCCTGCTGAATATGAGCCAGAAGTGTGCTCAAATGTCCAAGGAGGTCATCAGCATCATGACCTGTATCAGGAATCTGTAACAAACAGAACTACGGCAGTGATTGTTCCCCTGTACTCAGCACAGTGACACCACACTGAGTACTGGGTTCAGTTTTGGGATGCCTCACCCCAATAAGGGCACTGAGGTTCTGGAGCAGGTCCAGAGAAGGGCAACAAAGCTGGTGAATTGTCTACAGCACAAGTCTTGGAGTGGAGTCTCGGAGTGGATGAGGAACTAGGGTTGTTTGGCCCGGAGAAAAGGAGGCTGACAGAAGATCTTGCTCTTTACAACTCCCTGAAAGGAGGTAGGAGCCAGGTGGAGGTTGGTGTCTACTCCCTAATACAAGTGATAGGATGAGATGAAATGGCCTCAAGTTGTACCAGGAGTTTCAGGTTGGATATTAGAAGAAACCTCTTCATTCAAAGGGTTCTCAACCACCGGAGGCTGCCCAGGAGGTGGCTGAATCTGCATCCTCGGAGGAGCTTAAAAGAGGCAGAGATGCAGTGCTGAGGGACAGGGTTTAGCACCAGCCTTGGTAGAGTTAGAGAACGGTCGGAACCCACTGATCTCAAAGATGTTTTCCAACCAAAACTATTCTACGATTCTAAGGAAAAATAAGATGCAGGCCATCTGCTCCTGAAAACACCAAAATCTCTCAGTTTACAGAGACTAGAAATAACATCACTTTTGCCATTTCCCAAAATCAAAACCTAAGCCTTTGCCCTACTCACACAGTTCCTGTAACAACTTCTTATCTTTCAGAATGTCTCTTATGGTGAGACTTCTTGCTGCTCACATAGTGATTTGCACAGTTAGCTACTGTGCTTTTTCATTTAGTTTTAAATGGTTTTGTCACTGCCACTGAGGGTGATAAAATACTCAGACCTGGGAGGCGATAGATTCCTCATCTATGGAAATGTTCAAAGTCAGGATGGATGGGGCCCTGATCAACCTGCTCTAGCTGTCTGCAGTGAGGACTACACTAGATGACCTTCCAATTTAATTACAGTCCCTTCCAATTTAAAACAGTCTATGATGTCAAACTCGAGTTCTGGTTAGAATAGTGTCACGATGGGCCACTATTCATTTAAGAAGAGCAAACCCCTCCATAAACCCTGAAGGGAGTTAATAGCATTTAATATGCATCCCAGCATTGAAACTCCACAGAGCAGCAAACCAGCAGCTGCATCTCTGGCGCCTGGGGTTTCCCACCCAAGACAGCCCTGAAAACAGGTTCCCTGGGAAAACAAAATGAGTACACCAGCCTGCCCTCCATCGCTCCTCTCCATGGGCTGTGTCACTCCTGCAGCCCTTATTTATCTTCTCACACCGAGCTGCAGCTGGGAGACAGAACTGCCTCCAAAAGTCACTTCCCTGCTGGCAGGCAGCAGGACGAAGCAGCCAAGGACCACACTGCAGCAGGCACCAGGGAAAACAGCTGAGGCAGCACAGCCAAGGCCAATGCTAAGCACCTGTTCTTTCTGCAGCAAACATCAAACCTCAGAGGCTCCTCTCCAATGAGATTTCTATCTCACTTAAACATGTTGGGGCTTTTTTTTAATGTAAAGGTGATGCATCCTCATATGAACTGCTAACTGCTGATGACTGAAGAAGAAAAGAGTCTTGCTGCAAAGGTTTACAGTTCAGATTCCTTTTTGCCTCCTAGACTATAGAACAGAAAGTTTCTCATAGCTTTTCCTAGTTGGCTAAAGCTTGCATTTCCTAATTAACCTCTTACTAGGTCTTGTCATGAGATGGCTTTTGACTGTCTAATGACACAGCATCCATATTAGTCTGACTAGGGAAACTTGCCGAAGTTGACCTGGCTGAAGTTTGCTGGTGAATAATTCTCGGATTTGAATCAATAAACAGAAGAAAAACAGAGGAGGGGAAAAAAGGGCAAAGCATTTGCATTTGTCAGAGTTTAACATTTAACCTCCATGTCACAAATTCAACAAAGGCAAGTGCAGATGCCTGCACCTGGGGAGGAATAACTCCCTAAACCAGTACAGGTGAGGGTTTGACCTGCTAGAAAGCAGCCTCCCCCAGAGAAAGACCTGGGAGTGCTGGTGGACACATGAGCTACTAATGTGTACTCACGGCCAAGGACATCAGTGATGTCCTGAGGTGCATTAAGAAGAGTGTGGCCAGCAGACGAGCAGAACCAGAGGGGGGCTGGATCAGATGAATGCTGCAAGGCAGCCTTTTCCTCCAGTTTTTCCTAAGCACAAGAATATTTGAAAATACTGAGGAAATAACTCAAAACTACAGCCTTAAATTCCTATTCTACCCCTAAGAGGTACAATGCAGCATCTGTTTTAAGAGCAGCTGTTGAGCAAGTAGCAAAACCAAGAGTCTGAGTCACTAACTGAAGAGATAACCACCTGCTATCGGCTTCAGGATAGAAACTAAACACTTCACAGTTAATGCAGCCTAGCTTCTGCCTCTGGGCAAAACTCAAACCAGACTGCAGCCACGTGTAACCTTGCCTCTGCATTTGGATCAAAGAGCAAAAATAAGCAAATAATCCTTTTAGAATTAAGCGAAGCCTATGCCCTGTCTGCAGGGGGAAGTATAAATAAAACCCATATTTTTCTTCTTACAAGAAAAAAAATACACATAAGCAAATAAACAAAAATCCCTCTGGAGGCTAAAAGAGTTTTCATGGGCCATACAGTGCCCCTGTACGTGGATTCCCACTACCCTTTATCTTATTAATGTTTATAAATATCTGAAGGGTGGGTGTCAAGAATGGGCCAGTCTGGTGTCCTGTGTTAGGACAAAGGGCAATGGGCACAAACACACACAGGAAGTTCCACCTCAATGTGAGGAAAAACTTCTTTACTGCAAGGGTGCTGGAGCCCTGGAGCAGGCTGCCCAGAGAGGTTGTGGAATCTCCTTCTCTGGAGACTTTCAAGACCCACTTGGATGTGTTCCTGTGTGACCTGCCCTATGTTGACTGTGCTCTGGCAGGAGGCATTGGACTCGCCTTCTGGAAATCACTTCCAACCTCTAATATTCTGTGATTCAGCAGGTATTTGGATCCTCTTGGGTCACAGCAGGGGACACAGTCTCAAGCAATGGATATTCTGGTCCAGCTTATCTTTAGAAGAGATCTGTCACTCCTACCAGTACACAGACAGAACGACATGGCAACAGCTAGAAACTCACTCACTTCCATGTGTCACAACCTCACGGGCATCACTGAAGCTGTGCCAGTGTTTTGACAGTCCCTGTGAATAAGCAGCAAGGATAAACTTCGGTGAAAATGTCTATTTGTTAGAACGATAGTAGAAGATCACAGAACTGGTTTGTTTGGAAAAGACCTCTAAGACAGAGTCCAGCCATCAAGCTAAGGCCACCATGGCTGTTAAACCATGTCCTGAAGAGCCACGTCCACACGCTTCTTGAACACCTCCAGGGATAGTGACTGCACCACTTTCCTGGGCAATCTATTCCAATGCCTGACCACTCCCAGTGAAGAGATTTTTCCAAATATCCAACCTCCCCTGGCACAACCTAAAGCCATTTGCTCCTGTTCTATGCTACCAGCCTTCGATACTGCATAAGACAGTCTCTTACAGCTATCTCGAGTGAGTGACCACTACTCCCAAAAAAATTGTAACACTGCATGAACATAACTCCAGTCCTCCGCAGTCCTCCTTATTCGACTTGTAGTATAAAAATCATAGAATCATAGAATGGTTTAGGTTGGAAGAGACCTCAAAGATCATCCAGTTCCAACCCCCCGCCACAGGCAGGGACACCTCCCACTAGATCAGGTCGTTCAAGACCTCATCCAGCCTGGCCTTGAACACATCCAGGGAGGGAGCAGACACAACCTCCCTGGGCAACCTGTTCCAGTGCCTCGCCACCCTCACTGTGAAGAACTTCCTCCTAACATCCCGTTCAAATCTCCCCTCTGCCAATTTGAACTCATTCCCCCTCGTCCTGTCATTACAAGACCTGGTGAATAGTCCCTCCCTAGCCTTCCTGTAGGCCCCCTTCAGATACTGGAAGGATAAAGGCACTTATTTAGCAGGGCTACATCTGTCAAGAAGATCAACAAGATACATTAGAAAACATTAACACAACCAAAGTGGTTCTCAGGAATCTATGACCCCACTTGAAAGCTGTCTACATTTAGCCTGTATCCAGAGCTAAACTCTAGCATTACTCCATCACTCAATCCTCAGCAGAGAAGGGGGACTGGAGAAAACGAGATGAGCTCCATGAGCTGAAACAGAAGTGCATTTAATGAAACAAGAAAACTAATGCCAATGCAAACATAAAGTACAAAAAAGTTATACTCAGCCCAGCAGATGTACAGTAGTCACAATAAATGAGAAAGCAGTGCTCAAGAGCAGAAGAGGAACAGAAGCAAGAGGAGCCCAAAGAAGAGCAGAAGCCCAAGCAGGAGGCTCCCCATTCTCAGCAAGACCGAAATGATGTTTATAGTCTGGGATATATTTGCAGTCAGCTCAAGTCAGTTGCCCTGGCTGACTCCAAACCGCTAATGGCCTGCAGACTCTCTGATTCTGTCCCAGCAAACCCAGAACAAAAGCACATACCACTTCCACAATCAGCTGGCAAAAGTTTTATATCATCACATAATTATCAGGTCCCCTGCTAACTTTCCATGAAAAAAATTGGCACCATTCTACAGAAACAGAAGTACTCCAGTCCAAGGACACCATGTATAGACATGCATGGTCAAGTTGCACCAGTGAAGGGTTAGGTTGGATGGTTGGACTTGATAATCTTAAAGGTTTTTTTCCAACCTCAGTAATTCCATTATTAGGAACAATTCCTTCTCCAAAAGGGTTGTCAAGCTCCGGAACGGGCTGTTCAGGGTAGTGCTGGAATCTCCACCTCTGGAGAGACTTAAAAGCCATGTAGATGTGGTGTGAGGGGCATGGTTCAGTGGTGACCCAGCAGTGCTGGGTTAACGGTTGGACTTGATGGGCTTAAAGATCTTATCCAACCAAAACAGTTCCATGATTCTATGCACGTGCACACACATAACCAAACTCAATTATTTCTACATTTAAAGATTGGAATCAGGCACTGAATAAAGCAAACTGGGCCGTTCCACTCGAAGAACACAAGTCCTTTTTTCTTTACTGACGAGCCTAGCAGCACTGCCATGTGCCTGCATGAAGGATCTGGCCATACTGGCAGCACACAGCCCTACAGAGGTGGATTTTTTTCATTCCTAACTTTCCTTACCCTAAATTTTTGATGCATGTGGGCCCCATTTAACTGTAATACATCCCTGGTGATAAGCATCATCAATGTACACTATGCTTCACTGAAATAAAGGAAATCAGATGCACATAAATATATTGAAATAATATTAAGTCTGAGACATCAGCCCACAGGAAGGAAATTCCAGGTTTGGACAGACAGGACTCTGCATCATCTTGGGTCATCCAGCCCATATGGTCTTTCGTGGACCAAAGAATGGCAGAGAGGGCTGGTGACAGGCAGCTCCCAATGTTCTGCACACCATGTGTCATGGATCTATTTTTAGAGAATCCTGACCCAGCACATAAAGACTTTCAGTCACAGGGGACTTGGATAAAGACTTGCAGGAGCTGTGATACTTTACATAACAGATCAAAAATGCCCTCCCATCTATAGCCCAGCCTACATCCCAACAGGCAACAGGGCTAGCTGCTCTGCTAGCTTCTCTCTAGTCCCCCACGCAAAAGCTCTCAAAGCAGGTTCATGGCGTACCTCTCAAGAGCCAACTGCACCCCAGCTGGAGGTTCCTCTTCAGGAGCCTGACTAGCAGTGATGAAGCAGCTTTCTGACAAGAAGATATGCTCAGCTTAGCAAAAAGAACATGGAAATGGGAAATGAAAAAGCTACTGGGACAACAATGTTCATGTGAGTTTTGTCTTCATCCCAAATGTTTGTCACTCTTCTAGACTAACCATCAGCTGATATGAATTTCTGACACTCCTTGCCAGTTATTATCTCACTGGAACAGGTTGTGCAGAGATTGTGGAGTCCCCATTCCTGGCAATAGTAAAAATTCAGCCTAAAAGGTACTGGGCAGCCTTCACTTAAGCCTACCTTGAGCAGGGGTTGGGACTAGAACATCTTCAGAGGTGCCCTTCCAACCCTAAATGTTCTGGTGACTATTTTCAGAGGCACTTTCCAACTGTAACCATTCTAGGATATCCATGAGTAAGCCCTAGGACACTCCAGCTGGAAGAGCAGTGCAGCAAACACTTTTGTCCCCGTAAGAGGATAACAGTGGGAATTGGGAAGGTTTTCCCCGGATCAAACCTCCTTGATCTCTGCTTTCAGATTCATCAAGAGTTAAGGAGCTGAAACAGTTTGTGTACCAGACACATACAACTGAAATTGCCTTTTGAAAAAATATTTTTATTTAAGGGACAGATTAATGCCAGCACTTTACAGCCAAGCCTGGTTGCAGCTGGTCCTCTGACACTCCCACAGCTGCCTCCCACTTCCCCCACATTTGAATAGGCTTCAGCAGACATGACAACAATACAACCTTGACAGTCTTCAGCCTTGACTGAATGAGGAATCCCAATCCTGGGCACCAGTCAAAGCAGGGATGAAATGGGATCCTGTCACAGGCAGGAACAAACTAGACGACACTGAGATCTTCTCACCCCTACTTTGTATGTATTTACAACTCTTGAAAACTAGTTCTCCCTGACCTCTGATAGCATCCAAAGGCTTAAAATAAATTACTACCTTTGATATCAAACTCTGCCCAGCTGTTTCTTCGAGAAAACATTATTTTATTGGCATCTAGCCTCTAAACACAACACCAAGACACTAGGGAGACAACACCACAAGTGACAGAAAAAAACCTGAAGGGGCAGACCTGTCTCAGAACGTAATTGCCAAAAGAATGGCTTTGTTTTCTAAGATACACAGCCTGCAGGATTCAGACCACAAATCAAACACGGACCTTCTATCACATTCACTAATCTGACAGAATTCTTGCATCATTTTTACACTATAATCCCCTCACTTCTGGAGGGCTCTTTACTCATTTGGTGTAAGATCCCAACATGGATTTATAGAATCCTGCGATGATTTGGGTTGGAAGGGACCTTTAAGATCATCTAGTTTCAACGCTCCCACCACAGGCAGGGACACCTTCCACTAGACCAGGTTATTTAAGGTTTCATCCAGTTTGGCCTTAAACACCTCCAGGGAGAGTGCATCAACAAGCTCCCTGGCCAACCTTTTCCACTGTCTCACCACCTTCACTGTAATGAATTTCTCTCTAATACCCAGTCTAAATCTGTGCTCCTCAATCTTCAATCCATTCCCTCTGGTCCTATCACTACAAGCCCTTGAAAAAAGTCCCTCCTTCCCCATCTTTTTCGTAGGCTCCCTTCAGGTACTGGAATGCCACTAGAAGGTCTCCCAGAGCCTTCTCTTCTCCAGGCTGAACAACCTCAACTATTCCGATTCATATCTAGCAGATCCTAATACAAAGCATGGCTCAAGATGCTCTTTAGTGACATAAAAAAGGCATCAGATTCTGGCAATTTGTCAGCACAGAATTAAAAACAAAGAATCTGCCTACCCTTGGCAATCCTGCTTTGGCAAGGGAGGTCAGACTACATGATCTGTAGAGGTTGCTTCCAACCTCTCACATTCTATGACTCTATGCTACTCAGCAAATTCCCATCACACACCTGATGCTTCATTTAATGTTTTTCTTCAGAACAGGAAGGTTTTTAGCTAAAAAGCAGTTTGAGTCTTGCCATGCAGACCTCAGTGAAGCACAACAGTAATTTTCGGCTTCCTTTCAAATATCTCTACTGAACATTATGATGTCATTTGCTTTAGTTTGCCAAAATTTAAATTGAGAGAGATGGACCCAAAGGACCAAAAGAGAACAAAGTTATCGTGGCTGTTGGGATGGGATCATTTCTTCAGTCTTCCCTGGTCCTCTATTAGTAGGTAAAATTTGCCAGGCTTTTGTGTAAAATCCACCTCATCAAGAAAGAAAAGTAAAAATAAGTTAAATTAATAAATCAAGAATTTAATACCATGTCCAGTATCAATAATTTCAAGAATCTTGTGTAGGTTACTCAATCTTTCTTCCCGAATTTTCCCAGCTGGAAAATTGAAGTATTTTATTTCCATTCCTTCCCTGATGTAGTCATCTAAACACTTGTCCTGTGGAAAGGAGGACTTTTTGCAAGATCTTGCACAACAGGACTACCACTTTAATTGTAACTTCAAGGGTGTGCGAGTGCCATCTCACTTGGTCTGTTATTTATTATACAGCTTTAATAACAGAATCAAGTATCTGCAAACATGAAGTGGAAACCAAATTCTGGAAGTTTAAACAACAAACCAAGTCAAGAGTCAATTTCTAAACCCTGGGTTTTAATCACAGCACAGGTAGGCAAATTTCAAACAGATGCAAAACCCCAGTGAGCAGAAGCAATAGGAACAGAGCCAGCAGACTGGAACTTCAACATTTCTAACCATGAAGATTGAAGTGACCTTGCTGCACAAATGGAAAGGAGGACAGAAAGCACAGAGTGTTTGAAAGCAAACTCTTCCCAGTTAGTAATAACACCCATTAGAGTTTCAAATGAACTCCAAATCTTACTGGAAATTGCTCTCTATATAGAATTTTTTCACATTTAGAAGTAAACTGCTGATGAAGAAAATCCTTCAGAGTATCATCAGCTAGTCCCAGACTAATAATATATAAATTAATTATTATACTGATCTCATCAGCTTCTGTTTTCAGCTACAACTACTTCTTTTAAGATGAAATCTCTTACTCATTGGAGCTTGTTACAGTATACGCACCGATCTCTCATCTGGGATTTATTCCAGCTTTCCACCAACTTCACCTATGGTTCACATTATCATTTCTGAAACACAAGCACACTCTAAGCTGCAAAGCAGGCACAGACCTTCAAGCACAAAAGAATCTAATTACTGCTTCTAAGCACCAACTCATTCATGCAGGCACTTAATCCCCAAGTTAGTGAAAGATGAGAGAGCAGACAGCCCACAACTACGGTATTTAAAGATTAAATCACAGACAACTCTCTTTGCTACACCCTCACTTAATCCAAGGCTAAGGACAGTATAAACCAGCATGATAAAGTGCCGAATACAAACGCTTTTAGTTTGCCTGCTACAGCCAAGATTAACCTGTATGACAGGCAGGTTCCTTACCTATAATTGAATGGATCTCAAATAAACAGAGTCAGCATTGCTACCATTTAAGCAAAACAAGCCAAACAAACAAACAAAAAGCAAAACAACAAAAAAAACCACCCACAAACCAAACAATACCCACATCCAACCAACAAACCCAAAGAGGACCGAGGCAGGCTGACCATGTTTTTATCCAAGATAAAGAAGAATATTTTCCCCTCCCTTTGCAATCCTCCAACACCAACACAAACAATACAGTTAAGTCCTCCTAATGAGCCCAAGCTTCCCGGTTCAGCTAGGCTGGGCTCACAGCAGAGCTCACTGACACTGCCCTGAGAACAGCTTAGCCCACCCCAGTAAACAGCCAAGTGCAGCCACACAATGAGAGTATTAGAAGAACACTCCTTAGCTAAAAAAATAGATTGACTTAGGTCCAACAGCCATGTTCCCTAAACGAGAAACTGTTGCTGGGCACTCCTGTGTTTCTCACAATATTCAGTAAATCTCAGCATGGTGGGGGGTTCCTCTGGACATCACCTAGTCAACCCGACCTGCTGAAGCTGAGTCACCCACAACAGGCTGCCCAGGATGGCCAGGCAACTTTGGAATCTCTCCAGAGGAGACTCCTCAGCACCTCTGAGTAGTCTGCTCCAGGGCTCCAGCACCCTCACACCAAAGAAGTTTTTCCTCCTGTTCAGATGGAACCACCCAGGTTCATTTGTGTCTGCTGCTCCTTGTCCTGTGGTTGGGCACCACTGAAAAGAATCTGGCCCCATCCTTTCACTCCCTCTGCTTTAGATACTGATCAGCATCGATCAAATCCCCTCTCAGGCTGCTCCTCTCCAGGCTAAACATCCCAAGGTCTCTTAGCCTCTCCTCCTCAGAGAGATGCTTCAGGCCCCTCAGCGTCTTACACACTTCTAAGCCAAATGCTGGCTAGGCAGAGAGCTGTGACCCATTCTCCCTTCGTAAGAAGTGACAATTGACATCTCCAGCATTACTCTTCCAGTGCTACTCAAGCACCAGCTTGAAAAGCAGACATGGAAGCTGGGTTGTGCTAAGCTGGGGGAGTCTTTGCCGTTCCCACCTTTGCCACCAGCATCAAAGGCTGAGAGACAAATTGCCTTTGGTCAAGCAGGGCCAGGACAAAGACCTGAGTACCGTTTCACAGAACTTCCCACCATTACCCCATAAGTACAATCTTGGGGCGATTTGGCCTGTGCCCTCCAGTACTCTCCAAGACAAGGGTTAATACAGGCCATGGATCATCCCCAGGAGGTAGTCTGGACACAGTTTCTGACTCTGAGAAGAGGAAGGAAGAAAGAAAGGAAATGTTTAACTGAAAGGACATGGGTTACCACGTGCCAGCTGGCTTCAAACCAAATTGCCTGTTCAATTCATTAGTAGCCAGAAAGTCCTGAGATTGCTCACCAACACAGCAATGGGGAAGTCAGAATTAAGACCAAAGGGAAGGAGGGAATACATGACTGTCCACTGCACATCTTTGGGGTAGTACCAGGCTAATGGAGATTAACTGATAAAGGTTATGAAACAAAAATTGTATGCTGCAAACTAATTCATTGTCTCTTAACCCATCTTTGTTGTCACTCATAAATCTTCCACCCCTGAAGCCTGTCCCACTGTTGAATTTCAGCCCTCAAGCAATAGGCAGAGCACATGGGACTTTAGGAGATGATGGTATGGCTTTAATTTTCACTCGCAAGACCTACGTTTGGGCATTTTAAAATGATGACTTACTCAAGAAAACTTTGAAGTAGAACCTAAGTGGCAGTGAAGGAATGCAATTCTTTTGACAACCACCACTTCGCTGCCCCTCACACTAAGCTATGGTAGTAATGCAACAGCACAGGGACAAAGGTAAATCCTGGAATTAGAATCATAGAATCAGTCAGGGTTGGAAGGGACTACAAGGATCATCTAGTTCCAACCCCCCTGCCATGGGCAGGGACACCCTACCCTAATCAGGTTGCCCACAGCCTCATCCAGCCTGGCCTTAAACACTTCCAGGGATGTGGCCCCAACCACCCCCCTGGAAAGCCCATTCCAGGGTCTCACCACTCTCATGGTGAAGAACTTCCTCCTGACATCCAATCTGTATCTCCCCACCTCGAGGGGACCCTATCAGGCACAAAGTCTGAAATGCAAGATGCTTCTAAAAGTGGACTGTATTGTTTCACTTGTTCTCAAGACTTGACAAATACATGAGCTTCCTCTCAGTGGGTACTTGTGTCCTGGACATAACCAAACCTGAAAAAGCTCATCTTACTGTGGAGATGAAGTGAGCAGGACTAATTCCCTCCAAAGTATTGCTGTCATGCTGTAAGTACTGCTGACTCTCTGTAGCAACTCAAAACACCTACAGAACTTCCTTCTCAGCGGCCAAGACATTTTAGCCATTCTCATTTTATAATGCTTGACATGTTCGACAGCAGATTTTCCATTTAACCATGCCTTGTGCCCATGCACAATCCTCTTTAAAACTGATAGTCTACCAAGAATCTTAGCGTATTTTTTATCTTACACTGTTATTTCAGAAGCAGTCTCCACACAGCACTGCAGAGACATTAAGTGAAGACAGGATAACGCAAGCAACTGGCTAAAGGCACTGTACAGCAAACCAATGTTCTCACAAACACCCCAAACTTATTCGGCACTTCCACAGCAAGAGGCGTTTCAAATACACCTTGCTCTGGTGATCAAACTCCCACCAGATTTTATAAACACCATGCTTAGCTGAATGACAGTCCACATGCAGGGTCTGATGGTATCTACTCACATACACACACATCTGCTAAGGGGAAATGTAAACCAGCAAAATTCCTATCAACTCAACTAAAAGTAGAGTCGTGGACCCACAAACAAGTGAGACCTACGTTCATCTGCTGCTCTATGTCATTTTGTAATTCCACATTTGGACTGACACCACAATCTGCTTTGTGCATCCTAATTTCAGAAGGAAAAAAAAAAGGGTGGGGGGGGAAGTAAGAGCCATGGACTGATTATAACAGCCACCAATTTTCTGCAAAGACCTGTGGGACACCTGAATACAAGTTGCATTCCTGAAGCACAGGCAGAAACATCTCATGCTGTCTGCTTCATGGCACCAAGCACTCCTGACGGAGAGGTCCTCCCCACATCTCCTTATACAAAGCAAAACTTTATTGACTTTAAGTCAACAGAAGTCTTATCACTTGCTTCAGTGAACTTTGGATCAGGCCCTATAGCACCATTTCTTACTTTGTACGCTTACCATAACTAATTTTGGTCTGGGTCTTTCCAAGCAATTCAGTTTTTTTTTCCTCAGCATTTAAGTCAGGTTGAAAGATTCTTAATTTTTGTCTTCCTTTTTTCACCCTTAGAAACACAGGCAGATTGGCCAGTTTACCTAAATCGTGCTAACGTCTCCATTCCGACACGCATTTCATTGCCACAGCTGCCCCCATGCTGCGATTTCTGAATACATCTTTGAATCCATCCCTGAGACTGCAGCCCTGCAACAATGCTCCTTTTCAATGCCCATCAGCACCTACCCTGCACGCCTGCTCTCCAGCCCTGGCAAACCCCGGCCATCTCCCCACAAAGCCTGGTATTTACCGGCCGCGGAGCCAAACCCACGCTCCCACCCCGGCTCTCCACTACTTCCCCGTCTCTGTGGATTTGGACACATGCTCAGGCGATGAATATTCCCCGGCTTCAGGCCAGCTTCGCTGGAAAACCTCCCCTCCTGCCGCTACCGCCGAGCCCTCTCGCTACTCCGGCTGCTGCGGGGAGGCCCTCGGGCGGACCCCTCGCCCTTCGGCCGGCCGGGCCGGCGACTTCTCCCCAGAGTGCCAAAGCCAAACGCCGACTCTTCGCTCGGAGCGGCTCTCTCGGTCCGCTGCCGCTTTCCCCCTTTGCCGGGCCGGGCAGAGGTGCCCAAGAGCCGGCTACCTGTGCTGCCGGTGGGGGGGCCGTCTCGACAGCCCCCGCTCCCGCCTCAGAGCAGGAAGGGGCGACCGGAGGAAAGGAGATCTCCTTTCCACCTTCCCGGGCAAGCCATGCTGCCGGTTCCTCCAAAACTCCCTCTCCGCAGCGGCAGCTGGACCCCTAGCCATGCACAGCCGAGGACGGGTAGCCGGGACCACGCTCGTGTCCCCAGGGCCAGGCCACAGCCCCAGCGCCGTGGTGCCCGCCGCCCTACACCGCCAACCGGCTGCCCGCCTCCCCTACCGGAGCGCTCCCCGGGGCCAGGCCACAGCCCCAGCGCCGTGGTGCCCGCCGCCCCATAGGGCCCCATGCCGCCCCATACCGCTCCATGCCGCCCCATACCGCCCCATGCCGCCCCATACCGCCCCATGCCGCCAACCCGCTCCCCGCCTGCCCTTACCAGAGGGCGATCCGGCTCTTGGGGTAGTCCAGCCTCTCGATGCAGCCGAGGACGTGGGGCAGCGTGTGCGCAGCGTTGCGGGCGATGATAGCCAGGAGCACGGTGGGTTTCTGCAGAGCCGACTCGGGCGGGGGCTGAGGCTCGGGGCTCGGCGGTGGCGGCGGTGGCGGGGGCTCCGGGGGCAAGCTGGTCCCGCAGCTGCTCAGCAGCAGCAGGAAAAGGAGGAGAAAGAAGAGCGCAGGGGGCCGGGGGGCCCGCGTCCCGGCACACGCAGCCATGATGGGCGCGGGGAGCCGCAGAGGCTGTGCGGGGCGGCCGCTGCAGCGCGCCCGGCGCCGCGGGGGAAAAACCAGGAGGAGGAGGCAGGAGGAGGAGGAGGAGCAGCGCTGCGGCCGCCAGCCCAGCCCAGCGCCCCCGAAAACAGCCTTTATGAGCCGCGCAGAGCAGCACAACCCTCCCCCTGTCCTCAGCGGGCCGCCGGGCGAAGGCAGAGAGTCGAACGCAAGCCCCGGGGGCTGCGGCAGCTGGGAGCCTGAGAGCACCTGGAAAGGTCCGGTTAGCGCAGCCTGTGCCCACCGGCGGCAGCTTGCCCTCGGTAGGATGTTACAAAACCTGCATTTATCAGCTGAGGTTTAGCTTTAAAGAAGCCCTTGGGCAGTTCCTGTCACAGCACATCCGGAACAGTGCTGCACCCTCATCATGGAGTCACAGACGGGGTTGGGTTGGAAGGGACTTTTAAAGGTCATCCAGTACAACCCCGCTGCAGTCAGCAGGGACATCTGCGGCCGGAGCAGGTTTCTCAAGAGCCCCGAACAACCTGACCTGGAATGGTTCCGAGGATGGGGCTTCTGCCACCTCTGGGCCAGAGTCTTACCACTCTTAGTATCAGAAGCATTTTCTTTGTGTCTAGTCTGAACTTCCTTATTTTTTCTTTCACAAGAGGCCCTGATAAAATGTTTGTCTCCAGCTTTCTTATTGGCCCCTTTATGCACTGAAAGGCCACCAGAATGTCTCCCTGGAGCCTTCTCCACGCTGAAGAGCCACAAATTTCTCTGCCTGGCCTCAGGGCGGAGAGCTTCCAGCCCTCCCATCACTGCTGTGGTCTCCTCTGGCCCTGCTCCACCAGGTCCGTGTCTGCTGTGCTGAGGACTCCAGAGCTGACCCCAGCACTGCAAGGGGGTCTCAGCAGAGTGGAGCAGAGATGCAGAATCCCCTCCCTCCACCTGCTGCCCACATTACTAGGGATCGGCTCTGGGCTGGGAGTGGACATTGCCCGCTTATGTTCAGCTTCTCATCCACCAGCATCCTCAAGTCCTTCTCCACAGGTCTGCTCTCAATTCCGTCATCTCACAGCCCAGACTGGTACTGAGGATTGCCCTGCTCCAAGTGCAAGACCTTGCATTAATCCTTCTTGAACCTCATGGTCATCACATGGGCACACTTTTCAAGCTTGTCCAAGTCCCTCTGGGTAGCATCTTGGCCCTCAAACACGTGAAATTGGTTGTGTGGTTGCATCCAGAGGGTATTAAACGGCTCAATGTACAGATGGAGATTGGTGGCAAATCCTTCAGCGGTCCATACTGGGACCGGTGCTGTTTAATCAGGTTACTTTGTGCTTTTATATCAAAAAGTGTTTTGGAGACACCCCTGGGATGGCAGCATGAAGCATCCTTGCACACAGCACCCCTCCCATGCTGCAGGAGGGAGGCACAGCTGTCCCAGCTGGAATATGGCTGGAAGATGAATATGTTCCCCCTCTTCCATTGACTCAGCTGCCACAGAGAACATTCCCATGAATGGACTGATGGCAATTTAACAACAAAATAAATAAAATGTGTTACAGCAATTAAAATTACTAGGTTAAGATCTTAAAAGAGGCATAATAATCAGAGCTGTCTTAGAAGTAAATAGGATTTGGGCACGTTAAAACCCTTTTCAAGATGAAATCTCTAATTAAGTGTAAGGGCCCCACCACAGTGTATGTGGTTTGTACTGTGGGTAGGTAGTTCCTCCAGCGTGAACAGATCCAATTTAAGCAGGCAGCACTGGGGACTGTGTGCTTGCAAATAGGGAGAAACATTTAGCCAAATGAACAACAGTTTCTTGATTATCCATACTCTCATTGAGAATTGTTTGCAGTCCAAGTAGTATATGTGTGCATATATATATATATATATATATTTCATGTCTGCTATGTTCTTTGTTTATAGGCTGTGATTTAACACCCACTTCATATTACGTTGTCTCTGTTTCCTGATTGGATGACTCTCTAAAAAACTAACACAAAAAGGAACATCTGAGGAAAACAGCAAACCTCAGTAAATAATTTCCTGAAGCTGAATCGTCTGTACTAAAATTTGAGAAACTTCTGCAATTTGTAAGCATCTTTCTGAACAATTAATGAATAGATATTCCTCCTGATTGCCCTTTATGACACCTTTGTAATTGTAATTCTAGAATCATACATTAATGAGGCTTTTCTTTCATGGTTAGTTTGCCACATGTTGCTTTTATGCTTGGATTCATTAACCAAATAGAAGGAGCAGCTCTTTGTAGCCAGGACGAAGTGATTAGGGTTTTGCAGGAGCCAGCTGATCCCACATGCACATAATGCTGCTGTCACTCATGGGACCACTCATATTTGGAGGATGGAGACTAATGCTACTGAACTGTGCTGGCAGCTGGCTTTTTCCATCAACTGAATGTTCAAGCTGCGTCACAATCCTGTTTTTAGGAGGCTATGATGAAGCTTCGGAAGAAATGTGTGCCTCTGATAACTCTGTGCCATGTCTTCTCCGTGGATGCAGGTACAGCAACACAGCCTGTGTCCCTTCTGCAGGGTCAGTCTTCCCCTGTAGTCCAGGGCCAGCATGGACAAGTTGGCACAGAGTCAGAGTCAAACAGGGATCTTTTTCCACCACAAAAACAACAGAAGACCAGGGAGGTAGAGACTGCAAAGCCCCAGCTTTTTCCTACATGCAGTGTGAAATGTAAAGGTGCCATCCAGTTACACATTATTGCAGTTTGTGTATTCACAGAAGGTTGATGTCTTCAGCCTTGATGGCTTCAGTGAAATCTGAAGTGGCTTCAGCTCTTTCCAACCTATTATCTTCTTCCTTCAGCAGTGTCCCACAAGGCATCACTATTCTCACAACTCATTTTGCTGGCTGCCTCATGTCAGCACAGAAAAGAAAAAGGCTGTCCTTGCCCTGGAGAGGGGTAAATGCCTGAAACATGAGATGTTTCTTCATGTGTAAGAGAAAAGAGTCAATTCAGCTTCATTTCTTACTCCCAGCCACACAGCATGGGCGAATGTTTGGAAAGTTCAGGCCAACGGTTACCCTTACAATTCATGTCATTCTTACACCTACAAATTCATATAAATTTATGCACACGGACAAAGAAATCTGTATAAATTTTTGGCATCTTAATTAGTAGCAAAAATTATACTCTGGGTTGTTGGATTATTCTTTTTTTCTAAAGCCAAGTCTCAATCCTGCTGTGACAGAACAATTAGCCACCCTGTGATCAAATGTCCTAGCTTTGAGGAAGAAACAGCTTTTTGTAGACTTAAGTCCCACGGAAATAAGTTTAGACCACTTGTTTCAGCCTCCTCTAAATAACCATAGGAACAGGAACAGTCCAGCTGTGAGCACTTTCTCTGGCAGTGGCATAATCCTTCGGTTTGGCAGGTAGCAAGTTCTCTCAGAGGCAGCTGTCTTCTAATTTTGACTTGTTTCCAACAAAGCAGAAAACAGGGGATCCATCCTTGGTAATGAAGCATATCATGTATGTGAGCCTACAAGAACCAACAGACAAACTGTTTCCTTTCCTTTGCTTTGTCACCTTTGAGGACTCAGATCCATCCAATTCTTTTCCCAGCTGTCAAGTAAAAACCTATTGCCAACACTTCCAGAACTTTCAGATTGGGTTCTTTTCATCCTTTTCTTTGAATTTATTGTGTGCCCAAAGGAGTAGAAGTGCTGCCTAGCACAATGTTTTTTTCAAACAGGCCAACCTCATCAAAGTTGCTTGAGTAAGATAGGCCACAATATGACTTCCTGTGGCTATCAATTATGTACAGATTAATTCTCATCAACACCTTATTATGTAATAATTAAGCCTGCCGGTAATGAAGCTGTGGTTTAGGTGGGAAGGGACTTTTAAAGGCCAACTGGTCCAACAGCATGCTGCAGTCATCAGGGGCATCTGCAACTAGAGCAAGTTGCTCAGAGCCCCGTCGAGCCTGGCCTTTAGAGTCTCCTGTCCATGTTTCCCTTGGGGCTTTGTGGTGGTTTGGCAGTTCCCTGCTCCCTCACACTTTGAAATAACCCAGGCTGGGACTCAGTCGGCTGGAAGTTAAGGAATGAAGTTTTATATTTACAGCTTTTGTGGTGGTTTAGCAGTTACCTGCCCCCCTCCCCCCCCCAACTTTGAAATAACCCAGGCTGGGACTCAGTCGGCTGGAAGTTAAGGAGTGAAGCTTTATATTTACAGCTTTGCACAATATACAAGCAGATATTTACAATGTATAACAGGTATTTGCAGATATATACAGTAAAAAGGTAATACAGAGACACCACAGCCCTCTCAGAGATCAAAATCCCTAAGAGGGGTAACCAACCACCCCTACCACCTTCTCCCTTTCCCCAATCTTATCTCACTATCTGTTTTATGCAGCAGATAGGCGAAGGTAGATCAGCCAGGGGGATTAGCAGCAGGAAAGAAATTAGTGGAATTATTCAGATTCAGCTACAAACACCAGGGAGAAAGAACCATGCAAGAGCCACAGCCCAAAGCAGTCTGAAACCACCTGACCATCTGACTTATCTATGTTTGGGTTACAACATTTAAACAATTTTTTTTTTTCTTTCTCAGTAAAGCTATGAGTGAAGTAGCACCACCAGTGCTTTCCTCTCTCACCTGTAGTCTAATTTCTCATTCAGATCCTCAAAGTAGTTCAAACCAGCACGGGCTTGTTGTGACAGGACAGGGGATGATGTTTTTAAACTAAAAGAGGGAGATTTAGACTAGCAGGAGGAATTTTTTGACACTGAGGGATGTGAGGCATTGGCCCAGGTTGCCCGTAGAGCTGGTAGATGCCCCATGCCTGAAGGAATTTAAAAGCTGTGTAGATGTGGTGCTGAGGGACATGGTTTAGTGGTGACCTGGCAGTGACGGGTTAGCAGTTGGACTTGATGAACTTAAAGATCTCTCCCAACCAAAACGACTCTATGATGCACGGCATCATTTCTCTTGCTACCTCTACAGACTGGGGAGAGCAGCTTCTGGCCTTCCTTCTGGACTACTTGCCTGAAATAGTTATTTGAGCTCCCCAAGCCTCCTTGCGTAATCAGACCTTGGAATTAGGAAGTGCAGAAGGACCCGCTTTGGGCAGATACAGACATCGTCCTGTCCGTAAATAGGGTAACGCCGCGCTTCTGGCCGCGGAGCTTTGGCTGGGCGAGAGGGGAACGTTGTGGTAGCGGAACTGGAGCGGCGGAGCCGTAGTTGTCGGGGAGCGGTCGGCTGCGTGGCGCCGCCCGGAGCGAAGGCGCGTTACACCGGGCAGCGCATGGAGCCGGCGGCCGGCCCGGCGCTGGGGGCTTGCGGCCCGGCGGAGGGAACCTCCGAGGGCGGGCAGGAGCCGGCGGAGCAGCAGGGCTGGGCGTGGTGGGCTGGCGGCAATTGGATGGCGAAGCACCCCACGGTAGGTCTGAGCAAGCTCCCCGGCCCATCAGTGGGGAGAGGGCGCACCCGCGCTGAGGCGGCAGGCGCTCAGGCGCTCGCACGGATGGGGGTTCGCTTCCCGCCCGTGGCCCCGACCCGATTTTCCCCCACCATTGCCTTGAGGAGCATCCCGGGGCGCAGAGGCACGTGGGTGATCGTAGGCACCCCGAGTCTGAGGGCAAAGTGAGTGGGTACCGCGCTCCCCTCCTCCTGCCTCGTCATCCCCNCTGCCATCCCCTGCCATCCCCTGCCATCCCCTGCCATCCCCTGCCATCCCCTGCCATCCCCTGCCATCCCCTGCCCCGCTGTAGAAGCAGTGCTGGAAGCGGTGGCTGTAACATACTTGGTTATCCTGGGGCTGTGGAGAGGGCTCGTCTCCCGAGTAGTGCCGGTGGGGATGCTGGGCAATGCTAGTTGCAGCAGGGGGTGAGGCTCTAAGTCGTGAAATCATGGAAACCTGGAACCCTTTAGCTTGGAAAAGGCGAATAAGAATCATTTAGGTTAGAAATGCTCTTCGTGATCATCGAGTCCAGCTGTTGATGCTGAAGTGACGGCTGGGAAATGCAGGCGCCTGGAACTTTGACTCCATCTCAGTGTTTCGCATACTGAAGACATGGAGGTATTTAATTTGGCTGTATTCTTGTGTTGACCTACTGCAGCAAAAATAGGCAAAATTCACAGCCCTTTGCCACAATGCTAGATCTGTCTCAGGAATAGGTGAGATTCCTCATCTATTTGTTTATTTGGCTTGCTTTCTTAAGGGCTGAGATAGCAGGAATGGGGGAAAAAGAGCTCTTAAGATACCGTCAGAAAACAAATCTTGCTTTTAAATTGCCTGTTGGGCCTTAAAACCTGGTTTGGGTGGCAGAGACAGCTGTACGGATTGTGGGGTTGGTCTGTGCATTCTTAGTATAACTTCTGCTTTCCTTTGCTAACATTAGGTTTTGGGTTTCAGTTCACAGAAATGATGTCCCTTGATATATCTGACAGTGCTCAAATCTATGCTGCATTTTTGGTGTACCTGGACCTCTTAGAAGGTAATTCAGTGAAGTGGTGGGATAGACACCCCAAAAAATGTGTTTGCCCCTAGGTGTTGTTAAAATTTGTGTGCCGATAGGACTCTTCCTACACAAGTCTGTGGTGTTCTTTGAAACTTAATGCAGTGATGGTTTTCAGAAGCAGACGGCTCTTCGGCATGAAGGATTCCTATCCTGTGCCTGCCTGAAGCCCTCACAAAAATGAGGGCTCTTTTGTCTAGTGGTTCCAGGGCAAAGACAATTGGCATGGGAAAAAAAGCAAAACAGCGGAAGCAAAAGGTACATAGAGTTACAGAATCATTGGATACTAGAGGCTGGAGGTAACATCTGGAGATCATCCTGTCCAACCCCCCTTGCCAAAGCAGAGTTGCCTACAGCAGGGTGCCTACAGCAGTGTCCAGATGGGTTTGGAATCTGTCCAGAGAAGGAGACTCCACAACCTCTCTGGTCAGCTTGCTCCAGTGCTCTAGCACCCTCACAACAAAGAAGTTTTCCCTCACATTTAAGTGAAACCCCCTGTGTTCAAGATTGTGCCCATTGGCCTATCTACTGTCACTGAACACCACTGAAAAGAGTCTATCCCCATCCTCTTGTCCCCCACCCTTTAGCTCTTGCTGAGCATTGATCAGATCCCCTCTCAGTCTGCTCTTCTCTAGGCAAAATAGCCCCAGGTGTATCAGCCTTTCGTTGTAATAGAAGTTTAGTGGATATGCTGGTGAGAAAGTCCTAATTCACAGGCTAATGTCCAGGTTCCACTGTGGCCAATGACTGTGTGCCAGCCTGATTAGGATGCTGTGTTCTGGAATGAGTAGGATTACTGTAGGCAAGAGGATGATTTGGAAGTCTGGTGGCAGTAATTATGCCAAATGCAGTGCAGCCTTCTGGTGTCTTGTAGGAGTGGAGCAGAGTAACATGATGTTTAAGCATCTGCCTGTGATTCTCCCCAAAAGGGACTGTGTGTCCCAGCTTAATATAAATCCTGCAGCTTCTCTGAAAGGCTGATGGTTCTTGAGGTCAGGGAAGGGAGGGATTTTACAAGCCAGAAAGCACCATGCCTCTTACTGTTAACACCTCAGAAGAAAATGCCTTAATAGGCTTCTGTACTTTTGCAATAAGAACTTGTAGCCTCATCCCTTCAAGCTGAAGGGAAGTACTGTGGATCATCACTAATCATGTTTTTAGCACCTGCTCCTTCACAGTTCAGGGTACTGTTAAAGTTCAAATTTGGATTACAGCTTTATGCTGCAGATGACAAAGATGAGTTTTGTCTTCTTTTTGCTTTTTTGAGAGGAAGATTTGGTCAGCCTTTTTCATCACCAGTGTATAACTCTGGAGACAGCAGAGTTGCTCTGATGTTGTTTTTTTTTTTAAACAGGGTTGTTTCTCAGAAGGGGAACTTGACAGTTGGTTTGGGGTATCTGGCTGTCATGGGAGGTGTCCTATGAGAAGAGGGGGAAGCAGAACCCGCAATGTTAAAATACCAAGATTGATATTTGAGTGGTTAAAACTTGTGTTTTATGTTCTTCTTACCAACAATGAACTTTCCTAGGGAGAAACTGGCATGAAGTGAAGCATGTCGGAGTAGCAGAACTGCAGCTCGTGTGTTTACATGCACGTGAAAAAGAACAGGACAGCTTCCAAGTGATGGTGCCGGTGCCTGTGCACATATCGCTGAGCCACGAGAGGTGAGGATGTGGTCGGTCTTTGCCTGGTGTTGCCAATAACATAAAATGAAGACAAGATGTGTTTGGCAGGCCTGGGGTGACTTGGCGAGTAGGAGGATGAGGAACCAGAGGAGTATCAGAGCAAAGCAATGTTTCGGCCTGTGAGCAGAGCTACTTTGGGTGCTGCACACACGCATGCGAAGTTGAGATTTGTTTAATTTTCTGAGCTGTATCAGTCTCTGCCTCTCTCTGTCTCTGAAAGTGGCAGGCCTTTGATGTCAGCTTCCCACAGCAGCTGGCTCCTACTGATAAGCACTCCCTATTGTTTCGAAGTTGCATATGCTCTGGGAGATAACAAAGGATATCAAAGTATGTGCTTGACAGGCAAGGTTAGAATAGAAGACCTTCACTGCTTGCATTTTGAATGTTCTTGTGCTGCTTTTTTATAGTCTGGGAAATCTAGCATTATATTTTTTTTTGGTGTCACTGGGCGTTAAAGTACCTAAAAGGAAAGAAATCCTCTGGGGCCTGTCTAAGAATAAATATTTTTATTGTTGATTCTATGGATAAGCCTGGTCTGTTTGGTTTGCTTTTTGTTTTGAAAGTACAATTTGGCTGCTGTCAACCGGAAATTCCTCTTATCCACACTTCAATGTTAACTGTCTTTTGAGCTGTGATTTTGATTTGCTTTCACATGGAAGACTAAATTATTCTCCACTGCTGGGCAAGACAGCTCTGATTTTGTGGTATCACAGATAGTTGCAGCCTTGAGAAATTCCACTTCAGTCGTCTTAGAGTCTGTTTTAACTGACCTTTAGAGCAGCCTCAAACACACAGTCAAAATCACTCTCTGATAGTGGCCATTCTGTCCTGTGATCTCTGAAGACCTGAACTATTTCAGCTGCGTAAGGCAGTACATTTTTCACTTTCTTTTGTTCCTGATTTTGCTGGGAGCATGTGCTGAGGGATGGTTTTACAGGCCTTGCTTGTGTTTGCTGTTTCCTCTTGCTCTGCAGGCAGCAGCCTGACACAGTAGTAGGTAGCTAATGAATTTTGTTTAGCAGACGTGTGTGTTTTAGACATGTTAAATGCTGTTTTAAACTGTGCTATGGTTTCAGCTTCTTTAATTCAGGTCTTAGAAGTGACAGAGCTGTCTGTTGTAAACAGTGTTCTGACTTAACTCTGCTGAAAGAGTGTATTTATGAGGGGGGAAGAAAATTGCTTACTATATGTTGGTGGGTTTGAGTACTATCTATGTACTGACAAAACCTCCTGTTTGCAAATGTTGGTCAGTCACTTTTGGGGCTTGACCTTGCCCAAAAAGACAGTGTGATCTGGAGCTGTAGAGACCTTCTTGCTCTCTACAACTACCTGAAAGGAGGTCGGAGCCAGGTCGGAGTTGGTCTCTTCTCCCTAGTGTGAGTGACAGGATGAGATGAAATCGCCTCACGTTGTACTAGGGGAGGTTTAGGTTGGGCTTTAGAAGAAATTTCTTCACTGAAAGGGTTCTCAAACACCAGAACAGATTCCCCAGGGATGTGGCTGAATCCCTATCCCTGGAGGTGTTTAAAAGATGTAGAGATGTGGTGCTAAGTGATATGGTTTAGCACCAGACTTGGCAGTGTTAGATAATGGTTGAACTCAATGATCTTAAAGTTCTTCTCCTACCCAAAATGATTCTGTGATTCTAGCTCCACAGCAGGGAAAGCTGCAGGATGAAATACTGTGTTCTTGAGCCTCTCTGCATGTGTGTGTAAGTGACACACTGCATTCGTGGTTCAAACTAGATTTTAGGTGGGTAAAGAAGGCAGCGAATTAGAATATGGGATCTCTGGGAATTTACAGCTATGCTCTGAGTTGTGCTTGCTTAATATAGTAGCTTTCCACCTAGGCTGGAAAGTTTGATTCCCAGCATTGAATCGATGCCAGCAAGTATGTTCTAATTGGCTTTTAATGACAGTACAATATTGCACTGCATGTGTGTCCTATCTTTCACTGTTTCATTGGAGCTTTTCATTTGGAGCCCCTGAACTTGTTTGTACTGTGGTGATGCTGTTTGCTCTGCTTCTGGCAGCGGCACGGATGGAATCCGTTACTGGAAGGATGTGAAGCAAGGAGTGAATGTGTCACGTTGATTGAAAGTACACTCTGTGACTGGATTTTGCTACAGAGCAGCTACATAGGGCTACATACTGTCTCCAGAGACAGAGCAGCTACATACTGTCACCAAAAGCAGCTGAATAGTGGGCTGTGATGCCAGGTGAGTCCATAAAAGCCTCTATGTGCTTGATAGCTGCCAGGCAGGAAGATCGTGTATGCTCAAATTTGTGTTACTGAATGTCCATGTGCATGCTTGGAATTTCATCAGCAGGTCACCACTGCTCAGAGGTGCCTGGTCTGTCTTTGGGGAGAAGGGACAGCATCCACAGCTCTTTCAGTGGAACGACAGGTGAAAAACAGGGGTGTAGACAGTAACTGTATCTCAAAATGACAGGACAAGGGGTCCTGTCAAGGTCCGAGGGCTTCAAACCAGAAGAAGCTGGGTTTAGATTAGACATTAGGAAGAAATTCTTCCCCATGAGGCACTGGAACAGGTTGCCTAGAGACATTATGGAGACTCCAAGCCTGGAAGTGTTCAAAGGCAGGTTGGATGGAGCTTTGAGAAAGCTGGTTTAGTAGGAGGTGTTCCTGTCCCTGGCAGGGAGGTTGGAACTAGATGGTCTTTAATGTTCCTTTCCACCCAAACTATTCTGTGATTCTCTGAAAGTTAAACAGTGTAGAGGGAGGCCATTAAAAGGCATCATACAGAAGGGACTGGACACAGTATCAGAGTGCTGCTGCCTCTTTGTTCTGACAGTGATGAGCAAGAGCCTTGTTATGTTTCTGATGCCTTAAATGCTATTTTCTCACTTGACTTCCCCAGCTGTAAGTCGACAGAACAGCTTTTGTACATGACTGCTTTGCCATTTTGTTCAAAGCAACGCTAAAAGCAAGAGGGAGAGGTGCGAGTGCATCTTACTTCGTGTTGAAAGTGAAGCATCAGAGGGAGCTGAAAGCATTCTGTCCACATTGCTGGGCCTGGAAATGAGCTAATGGCAGAAACAGCTTAAGCAGCAAGGCCTGGGTAGGGTCTGCAGGAGTGGCTTTCCTCTCCAAGCCACTTCAGCCAAGCTCTGCCTTGCCAGGTGTCTGATAAAGGTTCCTGCTTGGCTGACATGCAGAGGAGTGTGTCCTTAAATGGACGTGGTCAAGTTGCAGTGGAAATTACCAGCAGGACACCTAAGCACATGATAAATAGGAGTGCCCTGCAAAAGAAATAATCTGCTCAGTGTTTTTTATCTATTATAAGATTCCATCAAGTCCAGTTTATGCATGACAGTTAACTGCTTACGGCAAAAACTGTTCTGCTTACTCAGCTCCCTGTCCACTTCTACAGACAACTTTTGGAAGCTGATCTTCCTGCTTTGACGTGCCAAGGCTGCATGCAGAGGAACTCACTGAATTGCAAAATTACAGTGTCTGGAGCAAATTGACTGGTGCAAATGGCAATCTGACACAGTTTGAGAAGTGGCTTCATGCTCTGTGTGTATATGCTTTTAAAGTGAAGATTGCTGGATCTTCTGTGACAAAAGACCTGGAGGATAAGATGCACAACAACCCCATGCAACACTACAGGCCTGGGAAGAATGGCTGGAAGGCTGACCAGTAAAGACTGTGTTCCAGTTTGTGCCCATTCCCCCTTGCTCTATCATGGGGCACCACTGAAAAAAGGTCTGGCTCTATCCTCTTAACTTCTAATATCCAATCTAAACCTCTCCTGGTGCAACCTGATGCTCTTTTTCTTGCATCTTCCTTGGTTTTGTCAGTAGCTCTTCTGCTCTAAGCATTATTTGAGCTTACTCATCTAGTTGTTGTACCTTGTAGAATGTGGCTAAATTCAGATTCCTCTTTCTTTTGCATGATTTGTCTTTTTCCCCCCAACTTTCATGGAAAAAAGGCCTTCATATACCTTGGGCTTTCAATTCCTTTTCCTGACCTGTGAGCCATATGGAGTTTTCTTAGGTTTACTTTTTTTTCTATTACGAAAAATATAAAACCATAGAATCATAAAGATTGGGAAGGTCCTCTGACATCATCAAATCCAGCCTTGTACCCAAGACCTCCATGACCACTAGACCATGTCCCAAAGTGCCACATTTGCTTTTTTTCAACATCTTCAGGGATGATGACTCCACCACCTCCTTGAGCAGCCTGTTCCAATGCCTGACCACTCTTTCAGTACAGAAATTCTCCCTAATAGCCAATCTAAACCTCCTCTGGTGCAGACTGAGGCTATTTCCTCTTGTTGTGTTGTTAGTTACTTGGGTCTCCACCTCCTGCCTCCTTTCAGGTCACTGTAGAGAGCAGTAAGGTCTCCTCTCAGCCTCCTCTTCTTCAGGATAAACAATCTCAGCTCCCTCAGCCTGGCCTTATAAAACATGCTCTCCAAACTCCTCACCAAGTTTGTTGCCCTGAAAAATTAATTTCTTCCAGCATCCCATGTTCCTGTAGCTTGGAAATAAATCAAAAAATCTAATGGTATCCAAGAATACCTTCCCACCACCACGACGTGCTTCTCCTTCTTCCTGTGTATTTCAAGGCGCTGAGTGAATTTAGCTGCAGGGCAGGCAGCAGCGTCTGGGGCAGTGCTCCTGCTGGTGAGCCCTCCTGTGCTGTTTCTGTGACGCTGACTAAATTCAAGGTATTGTGCTTTGCAGGAGATTACCTCCACCTTGGTTCTCCTGTCAGGGGGCCCGTCTGAACACGTCTGGTACAATGACGTGCTCCGATGCACAGAGTAATGATCTTTGTGTAGCGGTACAGAGACCAACTTGTGTTGCCTTTCCAGCCCTGCCTTGATGGAGGGGAGGGAGCTGCTGGGGCTGGCCAAGCCTGCAATGAATTATTCATCCAAGTATAAAGGGCAGATTGAAAGCCTTTGGCTTTTCTGGTGGGGAAGGCAGGAGTTCCATTTCGGCTCAATGGAGCACTATGCAACCTCCATAAAACCAGCCGGAGCTTTCAGTGCTTCTGCTGCTTCTCAGAGGTGCCTGCATGGGATTTATCACTGAAACACTCTTTTGTTCTACACAAAGCTTACTGTCCATATTGTCTTTCCTTTTTGATTCTGTTCTCTTTCAGTTTTTGGACAGTCAGTTAAAACCTCGAGCCGCAGTTGCCTGAAGTTCACCGCTCAGATGCTTGTTTCTTTCTCCGGAGCAAAAAGGACATTGTTATTTTAGGTCATTAGGAAGCACAGTGCAGATTTCTGATGCGTTGAAGGCCTTCCTAGTACAAAAGTCTTTTGTTAATAAAAAATTAAGATGGGAGGAAGATGGAGAAATTCCCTCTTTTATATGCATCCTTTTGTTTTGGTTTTTTATTGGCTGTTAATTGCAGCAGCAATAGAAGACCAAGTAACTTCGCTGTCACCATTTAGTTTGAATGCAGCACTAAAAGCAGATGCAGGGCGACATTCTTATTGCTGCTGCCTTCATTGCCATGGTACTTGCATGGTGTTCAGTAAGTTAAACCTGCTCTTGCAACTAATTCTCCGGTAGAAAAAAAAGCAGGCCCAACTGACTGTAGCTTGTAGGTTTCTAGGAAAGCCTTTTCTGCAGCCTTTTTTCTGATGCAAAGGGGTTTGGAAAGGCTAGCCCTCTACTTGGAGAACAATGTCTCCTTCAGTGCTTGAGCTCAAACCCTTTCCATCCTCTGCAGCGTGAGGGCATTGCGAGTTTGCTTCCTAAGTGGAAATTGAGGGCTTCATCCTACATAGATTTGTTTTGGTGGGAGCAGATCCTGGCTTGCAGCAAGTGTGCAGACACCGTTAGGCTTTAGAGATGAGTTTTCAAGCTGTTCTGCAAACTTTGGACTGTACAATCTGCAACAGAGGATAATCCTTATTAACAAAAAATAGTTAATCTAATTCTGTTTATGTGACTTAAAACTTTGCGGTGTTTCTTGTGGTGTCTGTATTCCCCTAGCTTGTGGATGCTACTTCCCTTTCACAGTGCCTTTGTTCCACATGTACCTTTCTGTGGGGCAAACATAAAGCTTCAGTGCTATCTGTTGTAACATTCAATAGTTTTTCTTCATGGAGAGAAGGAAGAGAGAAGGGAAGGAGTGGCTGCAGAATATAACTCCTAGACTACCCACTGTGGATGCAGTGCTTTGACCTGTGAGCTCTCTTGGAGATGCATTTTATTTGTTACCAGGTAGTCATTGGCATAAATCCTGACGAGGCAGCATTTATATAGTTGCCTGTCCCTGATCTTCCTAGCCAGCCTGAGCCTGTGGATGAATTAAGTCTGAGGTGATGGACAAGGCAAAGCCTGAGATTGAACCTGAACTAAGGTGATTAAGTTCTGTCATCTCCTGAAGGAGATGACAAAGTGGAATGGTGCATTCTTCCAGCACAGGCTTTACTTGAGACTGGATTGAAAAAACCTGAGCTTTTATTCAGATACTTCAGGACACTGATAACTGTTTCTCAGCTGCATCTTTTTTCATTTCAAGTCTTTTTATTCTGCCTAAAACTCTGTGTCTAGAGTGGGCATACCTTAAAACTTGACGTGGAGTGGGCATACCTGAATGCCTGTTGAAAAGAAAGAGGCATCTAGAGCAGGTCTGTGTGAAATGCTTGACACCACAGCTTTGGGGTTCACCTGGTGGAGCATGGCCTGTAAAAGGCTGAGTAACCCAAAGCAGAGCCATTGTGTGTCCTATCACATGGTATCAATGGGAACAATGTTTGCAAAATGAGTCCTAATGCAGTGGTGAGTTGTGAGGAAAAAAAGGCTGAACTGAAGATTATCAAGGCTGTTGGTAGAGTATGCCAAAGCACTGATGGTATGGAGTCCCTCTGTTCCAGAGGCTTCTCATATTTGATACTTCCAGAAACATCAAACCCATATTTTAGAGCTGACATTACTGGCATGGTGTAGCAAATGTACTGGTCAGTAAGGAGCTTATTTGTGACCACTAACTTAGGAACTGAAGTCTGCAAGCTCTGGGGGAAGGTGTTAACATATGAGCTTCTTATTTAGGACTTTGTTTTAGTCATGGAATGCAGCTGTTGGGTGAGATGGGCAACATGGAAGGCTGTATCTCCAGGAATAAAGACTTCTTGCTCTGATTAGGAGGTCGAGCATGGATTCCTTTGAATTTCAGAAGGCCAAGAACACTTCTTTTCTCATTTTTTTTCCGTAGTGTTGGATACATGGAAAGGATTAAAAATACTCAACCTTCCCTGCCACACTTCATCTTTTTGTTCAGGGCAGGTAGCAAGTGCAGTGAAATCAGCCCCAGGCCAGATGTTCTCTGACTCCTCTGAAATGCTGTGGAGGAGCTCTGTGGACAGGCTGCATGCAGAGGCTGACAGTGATGCCTTCAGGGGAGGAGAGGAGGCACAGGCATCTGTGTCAGACTTCCTGAATTCCAAAGCTTATTCTTTTCAAAGAATATTTATTTATTATGTCTCCCACTACTCCGCAGATGTGCTGCCTTGTGCTATGGCTAGTTGTGGTATGCATAAATGAGAGCTCTTCTTCTGGGGCTGCCTGACTTGAGCAAAGGGGGAAGAGGAGAACCTTGTGATTGTAATTCTTTATGGTAGTAGAAGTGGATTCCCTATGTGCAGTGGAAAATGTTGGGCTTTGTGGGCAGCAGTGTCAGCAGATCATCATGAGGTGGGTCTGAAACTTAGTCTCCTGAAAAGTAAGTCAGTGATGTCCCAAAATCTCATTAATCTGTTGGCAGGACCTGACCACATTTGGGATCATGAGGCATCTTCTAAGTGCTAAATGTGGGGAAATCAAAGGTCATATGTCTGTGCTTGACAGTATAAGAAGAAATTGGATAATGGGAAATCCAGATCTAAGGCCTCATCATTACACCCATCTCCCTAGTAGAGCAGGAAGAGAAATGGTGACACTTCTAATGAAAATACAAAGGAGCTTCTGTCCTGGCTGAATGCAGACCACTGCCAGAGTCTGCTTCCAGATAGGGAATTGTCCACCTTCAACACAAGCTGGGCTTCTTTAGGTCTCTCAAGGATAGCTATGGCCTTTTATTTGACTTCTAAATTCTTAGGAGAAGGAAGCAAATTAATATCCAGTAGTCCTTTCCTCCCTTGGTCTCTAACAGCAGTCTGGCCTGACCATTGACAACTTACTCAGAGCTTCTTCCAGACATAGCAGGGTGTGATGAGTTTGGTTTGTGCATGTGTAGCATGTCTGAAAAGACATCTGGAATCCTTTCCCAGGTCCTTGTCACTTGGCAGAACTATGGCAAAACGCTGTGGTGCTGGAGGTACCCCTGAAGAGGGGCTGGAAGTGACAAGAGCTGTAGGTGTCCAACGTCATGAGAGAGTTTGTCCTTGCTTACTGTAGTCCTAGTGCTTGCTTGTACACCTGAATTGCACTTGGTGCTGGCTACTAGTCAAGAAGCTCAACAGTCTCCTGGAGTGCATTCAGAAGAGCGTGACCAGCAGGTTGAGAGTGGTTGTCCTTCCTCTCTACTCTACCCTAACAAAGCCATGCCTGGAGTCCTGGGGCCAGGCCTGGGCTTCCCAGTTCAGAGAAGAAAGGCAACTACTGGAGAGAGTCCATTGCAGGCCTATGAGGATACTGAGGGACCAGGAGCATCTCTGTGAGGAGGAAAGGCTGCAAGACCTGGGACTGTTTAGCCTGGAGAAGAGCAGCCTGAGAGGGGATCTGATCAATGGTGATTACTAGTTACAGGGTGGGGGACAAGAGAATTTGGTCAGACTCTTGTCAGTGGTGCCCAGCAGCAGTATGCACAAACTAGAACTCAGGAGATTCCATCTGAACAGGAGGAAAAACTTCTTTGGTGAGAGGATGCTGGAGCCTTGGATCAGACTGCCCAGAAAGGTTGTGGAGTCTTCATCTCTGGAGAGATTCCAAACCCACCTGGACATTGTGATCCTGGGCAACTTGCTGTGAGTGACCCTGGTGTAGCAGGAAGGTTGGACTAGATGATCCCCAGAGGTCTCACTCAGCCTTTACAGTTCTGCCATTCTGTGGTGCAACTCCAGCAGGCAGGAAGGCCTCAGTAGGTAGTGCTTTCACTGGAAGGCCTTGCCATTTTTGAGACATCACTCATAGTGGGCTGCATTCCTTTCTTATTGCAGAACACCTCCGTGCATGAACTACCTACAGCTTTGGAAAGCAGGCTTTGGTTTACACTCTCCTTAATGTACCCACAGCGCACTTAGTGCTCCTACAGCAAGGCTGTGAGGCGCCTGCCCAGAAAATGTGCAGATAAAGCAGTGCCAGGGTGGCAGGGAGCAGAGAAGTTGAAGTCACGCTTCTTGAAATGTGAGTCTTTTGCAGGTGTCTGCCTTCTTCTGCAGTCTCTCTTTGCTCATTTGTTCTCATTATGAAATGTGCTCATGGTAGGAGGACCAGAACATAGCTTTTGCCAGCTTTAGCATCTCTCTTGTGTGGAATGAGTGTGTATTGTATTGCCTTTCCTTGCATTGTATAATGGGACAGCAGCAAAAGGAGAAGGGAAGGCACTGCTGCATTTATTAGCCAAGCTGAATTATGAACAGTTCAGAACACAGATGAACACTTCAGAGGGTCACAGCCTTAACAGCGAAGGCTTTCCAGGCTGCTGCTTCTTCTCTGCCACTTTCCATTTGGCTTTTATTAAGGGATCAAAGAGGTTTGGAAGGAAGATGATGATTGAAATTTGAAAGCTGATGCAGTTAGAAAGAGCCTGATTTTCAACTACAGTGCCCAGCTTCAGAAATGCATGCTGTCTGGTGGGTGAGATCTGAGGGGTGATTTTTCCCTCTGCATGGCTGACTTCTCCTTGGAATGTAAGTTGTCCTGGCAGTCCCAGGTGAGCCTTCTCACATCCAACCTTTAGGTGAAGGAATCAGTGTCGTCCTCAGCTCTGAACTGAAAAAGCAACTGGCATATTTTTCTTCAAATAAGCTGGACAGGAAAAATTGCATAACTTTGCCTTGAATTTTTAAGTAGGATGTTATTTGTGCTGCCTGTCTTGAAGAGGAGCATTACTCTTGTGGCTTCTAGTCTAGACAGGGAGGTAGAGAAACCTGGCGTTGGTTCCTGGGTCTTCCACAGTCTGTACTGTAGCACAGAGACTGTAATACTTGTCTCTAGAAATGAAGCAAGTCTTTATTATGTTGTTCTCTAATTGACTACCATGTGTTGCTTAAATAGATTATTATTTTAAGATAATAAAAAGTAGAGATTATAGATTGCCACGCCATGGTTGTGGTGGGTGAAGGATGGGCAAGGCTTGTGCATGGTAGAACACCTAAGCAGAGCTTAGAGTCACAGAATTATAGCCTGGTTTGGGTTGGAAGGAACCTTAAAGGTCATCTGGTTCCAATGCTCCTGCCAGGGGCAGGGGCACTTCCAATGAGACCAGGCTGCTCAAGATCACACCCTCCAGGCTTGAAGCCTCCACACCTTCTCTGGGCAACCTGTTCCAGTGCCTCACCACCCTCACGGGGAAGAATTTCTTTGTGATCTCTAATCCAAATCAAACTGCTTCCGGTTTGAACCATTACTCTTCCTCCTGTCACTCCATGCCTTTGTAAAAAGTCCTTCTCCAGCTATACTGGTGGCCTCCTTCAAATATTGGAAGGCTGCTCTAAGGTCTCCTTGTTCTCTGGGCTGAACAACCTCAGGATGTGCTGAGCTGTTCCCAGCAGAGATATACACAAGGGAGTATATTTGTGTAAGATTCTTTGTTATTTGGGTTTGTTGCTTTGATTGTACAAATTAGCATCTTTATAGGAACAGAAATCACAGAATCACTTTGACTGGAAAAGAGCTTTTAGACTGTTGAGTCCAACTATTATTTCAGTCCACCAAGCCTGCTGCTGAACTGTGTCCCTCAGTACCACATCTTTGCATCTTTCTCCAGTGAAGACAAACGTGCAAAATAAAGCCAGACTGAACACAGGTAGCAGGGGTGTGCTGCTGCCTCTCTGCCATCCTTAGGCGGTTGTGGTTCTCCTTTCCAACCAACTGTTTGCTCTTGCAGGATCAGAGAAATCGTGAAGAAGGCGTCGCTGCCGCCGGACGACCCCGACACCCCGCTGGCGGTTACTTTGGCCATAGTTGAGTCAGATTCCACAACAGTCTACTACAAAGTGACTGATGGCTTTGTGCTACCAGATCCTCCTGACGACGCCGAGGAGGCCAACAATAAACAGTGGAGGAAGAAAAGAAAGAAGCTTTTCAAATGATCAAGGCGAGTGGACTTCTCTTGAACTGCTAAACAAACCCAGCAGAGGAGGTAAGGGCTGGGCTGAAGCTGCCCTCTGCACCTCGAGCTTCTGTTCAGGGAGTGCAGCTGCGCTGTAAGGAAATGCCATTTGAAGTCTGCCACGGGTCACACTTTGGGACACTTTGCTCCTGACCAATAAATACACTTGTGAGTTGCTTCCAGAGCTCGTGTCTGCTTTCTGTCTGCTCAGGTACAGAATTAACATGTCCTTACCCACACTGTCAATGCTGGGTAAAGTTAAGTCTGAGGGGGTTGTGGATGGTACTTAGGGCTTTGTAGTTTTACAGAGTGTCTTTGTAGCACTCCTGCCACCTCCCAGGTTACATTGCTGAACACTTTCTTCTGTTCTCTGCTTTTGGAGAAAAGACTTTTCCACAGAAATGCCTTAGATGTTGAACATAGAATGCTAGGGTTTGGAAGTGATCTCAAGAGGTTGTCAAGTCCAACTCTGCAAAGCAGGACAACCTAGGGCAGATGTCCACATGACTGTTGAAGATCTCTAGAGAAGGACACTCCACAACCTCTCTGGGCAGCCTGCTCTAGGGCTCCAGCACTCTCACAGTAATTTAAAAAATCCTTAAGATGTTCCGTTTAAACATGAGAAGGAACTTCTTTAAATTGAGGGTGATGGAGCACTGGAACAGACTGCCCAGGGAGGTGGTGAAGTCTTCATCTCTGAGGACATTCAAAACCCACCTTGATGTGTTCCTATGTGACCTCTCTAGGTGAACCTGCCTTGGCACAGGAGTTGGACTTGATCTCCAGAATCCCTTCCAACCCATCCCAGAGGCAGCTTCTCAAGTACAAAAATGTCCAGGTGACATTTGTGTGGCCAGGGACCTCACATTCAAAGTGTGAAGCACGAGAGCTCTTTATTGCACAAATAAAAGAATGTGAGAGGATCCAAAACACCAAACTGGAAATGAAAGACCATCAAAGTTCTGCTATTCCTGTGACTAGAGTGAGTGGTGTTAGGGTTGTGGAGTTTTAACCTGGTTTGGACAAAGACACTGGGAGGCAGAATGGTCTAACAGGGAAAGCCTGGGGCAGGAAGGTCCTCATACCCCATATCAAGTGCTGTGTTTGCATGCAGATCCTGCAAGTGTTTTGTAGCCACCCTGTCTGGGCAAGGAAGGCAACTGTTTTGTTGGCTTGTTTGAACTTAAGCACTCTTAGGGTGTTCCTAGGCTTGTAGGACATAGTCATCCCTCCCAGCTTTGCCAACAAGCTGGGAAGAGAATCAGAACCATAGAATAATTAGGGTTGGAAGAGACCCTCAAAGATCATCTACTCCAAACCCCCTGCATTGAGCAACTGATCAACTGGACCAGGTTGCTCAGAGCTCCAGACAACCTGACCTGGAATGGTATCAGGGATGGGGCATCTCCCAACTCTGGGCAAACAGAGCCAGTGTTTCAAAACCCTCAGTGTAAAAAACATTCTTCCTTACTTCTAGTCTGAATCTTGCTCTTGTCATTTCAAACCATCACCCCTTGTCCTGTCACAACAGGCCCTGATAAAAAGTCTGTCTCAAGCCTCTTTACACACTGAAAGGCCACCAGAAGGTCTCCCTGGAGTCTGCTCCAGGCTGAAGAACCCCAACTCTCTCAGCCTGGCCTCACAGCAGAGGGCTTCCAGCCCTCCTATCGTTGCTGTGGCCTTCTCTGGCCCTGCTCCAACAGACCCCTGTCTCTCCTGTGCTGTGGACTCCAGAGCTGGCCCCATCACTGCAGGTAGGGTCTCAGCAAAACACAGCAGAGGGGCAGAATCCCCTCCATCAGCTGCCCACACTGCTGGGGATCAGTCCAGGATTAGCTTCTGGGCTGTGAGCAGAGGTTGCTCGCTGATGCCCAGAATATTACGCACAGAAGAGTGCACAGTTGCCCAGAGCTCTGCATGGCAACTTCAGGCAAGGGGGAAGATATTTTCTGAGCTTTGCCACAAGCAGCATCACCTGTGGGTCCATGCTGAGTTGGAGAGCCTGTTAATGTGTGCAGAGCAGGCTGCCTGGCATGCCCAGGTGCTTTGCTGAACCCGTCCTAGTCAGAATTGTTTTGGTTAGAAGAGACCCCTAAGAGCATCAGGTCTCACAATCCAGGAGGCTATTGCAAGCAGGTGAGCACTTCTCTGATAATGTCCCTTACACTAGTGCTGTTTTTTTTCATCTGTTACTGGTAGCATTTCTCACTGCTGTCCATCATAACAGATCTTCCATCCAACTAGCTCCTCACACATGAGCTGTGGGTTACTGAAGTGAGGCCTTTGGTAGCTAACACCAGCACAGCAAGATTTGATGCTGGTAGGATTTTTCTCACCTGTTGCTCTGATCCTGCGTGGGCTGAGCTTGGATGGGGTTCAACTGTGGGTATGTCTCCTGAGATGTTAGAGGAATGGGACAGGGCATGTGTGAGGCTGTGTGTATGTTCTGCTGCGGTCAGAAACAAAAATGGGTGCTTTTTTGCAGTACTGCAAGGAGAGATCAGGGGTCTGTGGGCTTTGGTCATGGGGAAAGGCAAAGAAAAAATCTCTTTTTCTCAGTTCTGCTCCCTTCGTGGAGGAAAGATGTAACTTGACTTTGGTCCAATGCCATGCTGCCTTAAAAGGGTAGCTGTGTGCTGGCTCCTGACGTGCTGCCTGTGACCTTACAGTTGATGTTTCGTGTACTCCGCTGCTGGTTCCAGAAAGTAAACCTTGGGCTTTGCTAGGCACATACCACCAGGGAAATCATCCTTGCCAGAAGCTGGGAAACACTGCGGCCCCAGCATCACTCTGTGCCAAGAGAGAGCTGCATGTGCATGGAGAAGGCTCTAATGCTGCATGCTGCAGAATTTGTATTTCAGTGGCACACAATTAACCTCCAAAGCAAATTCTTCTGCTTTTGCACCCATTTCTGGGAAATATTTGCATTTTGTGGTTTGATGCATGACTGGTGCTCAGCTTTATCTTTGATTTTACCAGCAGGATGAGGGATGCGATTCTCCCCCTTCTACTCTGCTCTCATGAGACCCACCTGGAGCACTGTGTCCAGTTCTGCTGTCCCTGGCACAAGAAAGGCATGGAACTGCCGCAATGCACAAAGATGATTGGAGGGCTGGAGGACCTCCCCTATGAGGACAGCCTGAGAGAATTTGGGCTGTTCAGCCTGGAGAAGAGAAGGCTCTGGGGAGAAGCCTTCCAGTACCTGAAGGGGGCTAACAGAAAGCTGGGGAGAGACTTCTTACAAGGGCTTGTAATGGTAGGGCCAGGGGCAGATTTAGACTGGAGATCAGGAAGAAATTCTTTACCATGAGGGTGGTGAGGCACTGCAACAGATTCTCTAGGGAAGTTGTAGCTGCCCCCTCCCTGGAAGTGTTCAAGGCCAGGTTGGATGAGGCCTTGGGTAGCCTGGTCCAGTGGCAGATGTCTCTGCCCATGGCAGGAGGGTTGGAAGTGGATGATCCCCCCCAACCCAAACCATTCTGTGAATCCTTTCTGTGCACAGAAAGGTGAGCACAACTCGAGCCTGCTTCTCTCTACACCAAAAACTGCTTACCCAGGCTTCAGAAGCTGAGCTGGAGAGACTGTGTCCAGAAGTTCTGATTCCTGCCATGGGTCCCACTGAGAAATGATGATATAGGCCCTTTTCCAGTCTCCTTAGATTGTGGTGGTTCTTTATTTCTGAGGGGAAAAAATGAGAAGAATAATAAATGATGGCACTGTGCTGCTTGTCCCATGTGAATTACAATGTAAACAGAAGGATGTTAAAGAAGTTTAGAGGCAACTGGGCTGTTTCTCCTTTACATTCCACTAAAGTATTTCTTTGTGTTAGACTTAGAATTGTTTTGGATGAAAATGACCTTAAAGATCACCAAGTCCCTTGGTTAACCCAGCACTGCCAGGTCACCACTAAACCATGTCCCTCAGCACCACAGCTACACAGCTCTGAAACCTTTTCAGGGATGGGGACTCCACCACTGCCCTGAGCAGCCTGTCCCAGGGCCTGACAACCCTTTTGGGGAAGAAATTGTTCCTCATGTCCAAACTAAAGTCAATAGCACACAGGTCAGAGCCTTTAGTCTTCCAGACACTAAATAAAGATAGGAAGAGAGCTCCCTCAGAAGTGTAGTAGTTCAGAGCAGTAGTACAGCATTCCTGTATCTATAGTGTCTTGGTGCTATGTCTTAAAACAGTCAAATATTACTGTGCTTATCGGTATCTGAATGTTGGGTCTCGGTTTCTTTCCAGTGGTGTCCCATATGACAAGGGGCAACAGGCACAAACTGGAACTCAGGAAGTTCCACTTCAACATGAGGAAAAAGTTCTTTGCTGTGAGGCTGCTGGAGCCCTGGAGCAGGCTGCCCAGAGAGGCTGTGGAGTCTCCTGCTCTGGGACTTTCAAAACACATCTAGATGTGCTCCTGTGTGACTTGCCATAGGTGATCCTGCTCTGGCAGGGGGGTTGGACTTAGTGATCTCCAGAGGTCCCCTCCAAGCCTTCCCATTCTATGATTCAGTGGAAGCAGAAACCATGACAGCTTTGCTAATTCATCTCTTATTTCAGTCCAGAAGCTTTCACAGGCTACATCTTGATGTCTTTCAAAAGGTTTTCTCTAGTGCAGCTTGGTTTGTTTTACCAATCACCCTTAACCAACAGAAGGTATGTTTTAAAACCTTAAACAGTATCATTTTCTGAGAGATTATTGTTTCAAGTTTTTTCTCTCTTTGGAGAGCTATTTGCATTGAAGCTTCCCCACCGAGCACAGAAGGATATCAAAGCAGAGAGAAGTTTTGGCAGGACTCAGTGCCCAGTTATGTAAGTGAGCATCCGCTTTGGTTTATGCAAACTCTCTTTCCTCGAGGCGTTGTTGGCACCGTCACCCAGACTGTCCTGTGTCCAGCCTGGCTGTCTGCAATGCACACACCACGGTTTCTGCTAAAAGCACCCATCAAGAAGCTGGAAGCCTTCTCAGATGCATGAAGAGGAGCTGTGGTTGCAAGAAGCAGCCAAGAAACGTGTGCCCAAAGTGAGCAGCTGTGACTGCAATATTCCCTTTCTTGGTGGTGAAGAGACAGGAGCACATGCATCTGGGCAGTGGGCTCCCTCCTTTGGGATCACCTACACACTGTCTGGCCCCATCCTCTTGTCCCCCACCCTTTAGCTATTGGTCTCCTCTCAGGCTGCTCTTCTCCGGGCTAAACAGCCCGAGGTCTCTCAGTCTTTGTGGCTGTGTATAAATTCAGCATGGAGCAGTTGGGAGAGAGGATGCCAGAGCTTCAGCTTACAACCTGTGTGACAGCAACCCAGTCCGTGGCACCACTGCCCAGCAAGCAATGACCAGGTGAAGGTGTGTTGTTCCAAAACCATACCTTAAACTGGATGTTGTTCCCTACTAAATGGCCCTCAGCATCTCTACAATCATTCCTGGTTTTCAGAAATCACCAAAAGAAAGATACTGTCTAGCTCGAGATGTCTTTTGCCTCGACATGTGTCAGTGCTGTGCCAACGTCCACCCTGCAGAGATTGCTGCCTTCACGGTGCAGAGTGGTTGTCATTTCCCTGTCCACCAGTCAAACCCCCTCCCCTAACGTTCCTCACGGAGATGTGTGGGCTAAACCCGCAGGAGACAGGCAGGAGGCTGTGCTTGCACCAGAGGGCGCTTACAGACTGCCGAGCGAGAGCCTTCTGGCAAAGCCAGAGCATGGCAAACCTCCGCCCCGACACTCCTCTGCCTGCCTCTCAGCGCAGAAGATGGGGAAAACCCCTTAGCAACTACCCCGGGTGGCTGTCACACCCTGCTGGTGTGGCCAGCAGGACCAGAGCAGGGATTGTCCCCCGGTAATCAGCACTGGTGAGGCTGAACCTCGACTGCTGGGTTCATCACAAGACAGACATTGAGCTTCCGGAAAAGGGCAACCAAGCTGGTGAAAGGTCTGGAGAACATCAGTGGTGATTATTCAGTGGAGGGGGTACCAAATCCTCCTGAGATATCCAGTCCTTCCCTTCCCATCCTCCCCTGCTAATGTGCTTCCAGCCAGCCAGCCCATCCTCAGAAGGACAGTTAGCTCAGGAGATGTTTATCCTGGTGTCCTCTTCTTTGTGTCAGGCATCTCTTCCAGAGGCTTGTCCTGAATAGCCATTTACAAAGAATCACAGACTGGCTTGGTTTGGAAGGGACCCTCAAAGCTCATCTACTGCAACCCTACTGCCATCTTCAGAGACATCTACAACTAGAGCAGGTTGCTCAGAGCCCCAGACAACTTCACCTGGAATGGTTTCAGGGATGGGACATCTCCCAGCTCTCTGGCCAAACTGACCCACGGTCTTACCACCCTCAGAGTAAAACATTTCTTCCTTCTCTCTAGTCTGAATCTCCCTCTTGTCATTTAAAACCACAGCTCCTTGTCCTGTCACAACAGGCCCTGATAAAAAAATCTCTCCCCAGCTTCCTGTCTGACCACCAGAAGGTCTTCCTGGAGCCTTCTTTTCTCCAGGCTGAACAACCTCAACTCTCTCAGCCTGGCCTCACAGCAGAGGGCTTCCAGCCCTCCCATCATTGCTGTGACCTCCTCTGGCCCCACTCCAACAGGTCTATGTCTCTTCTGAGGACTCCAGAGCTAGCCCCATCACTATAGGGAGGGTCTCAGCAAAGTGGAGCAGAGGGGCAGAATCCTCTCCCTCCACCAGCTGCCCACAATATAGTTTCACCACTAAGTTGGTGAGCCAGATTTTCCATTGTGATGATGGACTTTTCAATAATGGCATGAAAGAGAACATGAGTTTGGCATCCCTGTAGGCTCAGATTATTAGCAGCGTGACATGACTTACTTAGGCTGAATGGTGGAGGGCTCAGACCACTGACTGTTGCCCACTTCACCATCTATGAGAAAACACAAACCCAAGACTTTGGAGTTGTTTAAATCCCTCCCAACTGCCTGAATCCTCGACAGATGGTTTTGCATGGACTCCAGTGCCTCAGCAAGAGAGTCAGAGTGTAAATAGAGGGCAGCCTTGCTAAGTGGTCCAACCTCTAACTAAACACCCAGCATGGAGAGTTTTCCAAAATCTGCCCCCAAGTCTCCCTCTTTCCCATTTAACTCCTGCTTTTATGACAGAAAATGACACCTGCTGTCTTACCCCAGCATGATGGTAATCCGAGGTGCACAGAACCTTGCAGTCTACCTTCCCAATTCAGACAGATTTGAAAGCTTCAAATAGAAACCCCGAGGCAATATCCAGCTTGAAATTAGCCATAAAAGATCATATTTAATATTAAAAAAACCCAAATCTTAAGATGACATAAATAACATAGCGTCACAGAAGAAATGGCCGAGAGAGAGCTTAAAAACATGGGTCTGCAGAAAGTTGTGCAGCAAAAGAGAGAGTGGTTGTTCTCCCAGGAAAACTTAAGTTACTGCAAAGGCAACATCGAAAGTCAAATATTAAATCATTGAATCACAGAGTCATTGAATCAATGAATAGTTTGGGTTGGAAGGGACCTTATAGATCACCTTAGTTCAAACCCCCTGCCTTGGGCAGGGACACCTTCCATAGTATCACATTATGTAATGTCCCATCCAACCTGGCCCACAATCTCCCTAGGAAACCTGTTGCAGTGTCTCATCACCCTCACTGGAAAGAGAGTCTTCCTAATCTCCAGGGCAAAATTCCCCCTCTTCCAGTTTCAGTCCATTCCCTCTCATCCTATCACTACAAGCCAGTGTAAAAAGTCCCTCCCCAGCTTTTTTGTAGCCACTCTCAGGTACTTGAAAGGCTGCTCTATGGTCTCCCTGGAGCCTTCTCTTCTCCAGGCTGAGCAGCCCAAACTTGATCTCTGGAATTTTGAACCTATTACTTGTTTTCCTGAGAAGCAGGTTGCTGCTAGTTCAACCTTTATAATCGTGATGGTCCTAAGGAGGGATGAGTTCAGCTGATGCTCTCACCAAGGTATTGCTAAAGCAGAATTATGTAAACAGAAAGTGATTGTCAGGACTGGTAAAATGGGTTTGGAGGTGAGATAGTGTGACAAAAAGATATCACAAGTTGCATATCTCAAGGGAAGCATCAGAGTGGAAGGAGATTACTCATTGATTTGTTCAAGGGTTGATCTTCGGCTGTTTTAATTGACAGTGTTAGATTAATCACAAGCACAAAGTTAATTAAGTGTTGAGGCAGCAAAAAATGTGAAAGAGGGTGGGAATATCATGTGAGGAGGAGAAAAATGGCTCTGAAAGCCATACCTCTGTCTAGCCTGCAGCATTGCACAACCAGGTTCAAATTCTGTGCTGTATGCACTAGTTTGCTGGTTAAGACTGATGGAAACCAGACTCTAAACTGGAAACTAGTGAAATGTCACCAAATAACATGGCTGTAAAAAGACAAATGCAATTTCTAGGACCTCCCAGGCAAAATATTTTCAGCAGGTATACGTAGGTACCACCACTGAATGAGGCACTGCCCTGTCTCTAGGACACCTGATCCAATGTTGAGCATCCAGGTCCAGGCACGGAGGTGCTGGAGCAGGTCTAGAGAAGGGCAACAAAGCTGGTGAAGGGTCTGGAGAACATATCTGATGAGGAGCAACTGAGGGAATGGACTTGTTTAGCCTGGAGAAAAGGAGGCTGAGGGAAGGGTTTCTGTTGGGTATGGTTTCTGGGGGGGTATGGGCAGGCAGCTGAACGACCTAAAGTAACTGGACAGCAAAGGCAGGCAAGGATGCAAAAGAGAAAGGGAGATAAGGAAGCTAGAGTTTGGGAAAAACAACCTTGAGAAAATTGGCTCTGAAAAATGCATGTAAGGTAGATGACTGTGCTTAGTTATGCCAGCCAGTTAGTGCACTTTTGATTCGCATGGACAGCGCATGCAGAGCTCGTTCAGAGCTCATGTTACCAATCAGAATTAAACACGTTGTTTTAGTTTGATGAGAAATCCTTTAAAAGAACTGTCCTTTTGGCAATAAAGTGCTCCACTTATGCATCATGTTGGTGTACTGTGTCGTTCTGTCCCTGCACGATTGAGATGAACCCGGCAGGGTCTCTTCTTTCAAGTAACAAGTAATAGGATGAGAGGAAATGGCCTCAAGCTGCACCAGGGAAGGTTTAGGTTGGACATGAGGAACAATTCCTTTCACAAAAGGGTTGTCAAGCCCTGGAACAGGCTGCCCGGGGCAGTGGCGGAGTCCCCATCCCTGGAGGGATTTCAAAGCCATGTAGATGTAGCGCTGAGGGACAGGATTTAGTGGTGACCTGGTGGTGCTGGGTTAACAGCCAGACTTCATGACCTCCAGAGGTCTCTTCCAACTCCTGCCATTCTAGGATGCTATGAAAGGTCTCTTCCAACCAAATTCTATGGTTCTATTATTACTTGGAGGACTACAAACCCAGACCTTGCTTACCATGGTGGGAGTGAGAGAAAACAGTTCCTGCTTGCAGACTGCTTCCTATAGCATCAGTGCTATGTTTGGATTAAGGGACCCAACGAATCAAGCAAATTATTTACCTTCTTGGCTTGTACATCTTAGTTGTAGCTCAACATGACTGACAAGAAAGGTTTGCTGGAAGAGCTGAGAAAGAGGGGCAGTAGAGCATCTTCATCCAGGGGTTTGGTTTCAAGACCACCAGGAGAAATACAGGTTAGGATCAGCTCTAGCTGGAAACATTTTCACAGTGGATTTTTTCAAACCCAGCTATTAAAATGTGTTGTCAAAGTAATGCATTCGGTTAAAACAGATCAAGCTGAGCAAAGGGAATTTACACAGCAGCACAAAAAGCCCCCACAACCTCTGGGTGGTGATTCCCCCAAGTCAGCCTAATCCCCATCCAGCTTGTTCCCAAACATCATCTTTAATTGCTGGAGGCTGGCAGAAAAGCCCGTGTGAGGAGAGGAAGATGATAATTAGCCTCACATCTCTCTCGCCTTTGTTGTGAGTCTGCAGAGACTGGGCCTTTTCTCCATCTGTTATGTGGTTAAATGATTTTGTTCCAGTGGCTTGGTAGGAAGGAGAGCTGGGATGGGGGAAGGCTGCTGGCATTGTGCTGCACAGGCCTTGCAGCTCCTATTGCTGGCTTCAGGGAGATTAATTTTGTTGGCACATGTCAAAGATTTCTCTCCCGTTTCACAAAATTGCTGCTTTTAGGAATGTGAGAGGAAAATTCTGATGCTAGGGTAGGGTAGCTTGGGCAACCTAGGAGGCACACTTAGGAGAAGCCCTGAAACTTTGAACAAATCCAGCTGAAAAGCAGAGTGGAGCAATGGATGGAGTCCTTTTCTGCTCCTACCCCTCCTCATCTGCAGCACACACCCAATTCTCTTCTCCTCAAGGCTCATCAAAGACTAAAAACTGGGAAAAAAAAAACCTCAACAGCTGTTGTCTCTCACACACAGAATGATAGAATGTTAGGGGTTGGAAGGGCCCTTAAGTGATCATCTATAACAGCCTCCCTGCCAGAGCAAGATCACCTAGAGTAGGTCACACAGGAGTGCATCCAGGTGGGCTTTAACTGTCTCCAGAGAAGGAGACTCCACAACCCCTTGTCTCAGCTGGGAGAAAGCCAGCACTAAGGACAGTGGAGGCTGCAGCTGGCACATTGGTGGAGGTCATCAGGAAGTCTGCAGATCTTTTGCAGGAGCTATCTCATGAGCTGTCAAAATCAAACCTTCTGAATCCTTTCAGTGTGAGGGCAGGAAGGTAGAGGTGGCACCTGCAGGGAAGAGCAGACAAGACAGGTGACCCTCAACTGCCCAACAAGGGATTGCAGCCCATGGATGGAATCTTCAGGAGAAAGCAGAGGGATCACCAAGGTCAAGCTGCCTCTTCAATTGCTGGTGTCCCAGGAGGACTCTGCCTGTTCTGCCTTCAATTCTAACCCGTGCGCTCCTGAATCTAATTCCAGAATCCAGCTCTTGAACCTGGTTCCCATCTGCTGCTGAGTCCAGTCTGGGACTTGCCCAGTTCCTGCCACTACCATTTGTTGTGCCAATGGTGACATCGCTGCCATGAGGCTTTGGGTTCGCTCTTGGTTTGTGTCTGTTTGTCTCTATTCCATTGGATTGTTCTCATTTCCATCCTGGCTGGTTTAGTTTCTTCCCTTCCCCATCAGTCTTTCTTCCTTTTCCCCTTTGGGAAGGCAGAGGTGTTCATGGAGACACTCTGCCGCTCAGCCGGTGGATGACGGTGCTGACTCATTGCAGACCCGCTTGGGAAGGAGCCCATCAAGGAGAACCAAAGCAGAGCTGAAAGTGAGATTGATTGTTAACTGGGAAAGATGAGGCATCTTGATGAGGGCCCAAGTGGGAGAAGTTATCTAAAAATAAACAAACAAACAAACCCCCAAAGCTCTGAAGATGTCAGCACCATCTGGAGCCTCTGGGAAGAGAGAAGCAGCTTGCCGCGGCAGGCGGGATTAAAGCACAGGGCTTCTGCATCCCCGTGTAGATGTACAAAGATGTGCATCAAAGCAGTGCACATCACCAGCAGAGGTGAGTCCAAGGCTCAGAAGTCAAATCCAACCAGAGATGTCTGCAGTCGTGGTTTAATTGGATGGAGGCTGAGGGGTGGGATATTTTTGTCCTTCTTCTGCTCCAGCTTACTGCAAATAGTTACTTGCTGCTCACCTTGCCTGTCACCCATGCCCTGTGCCCTCACGTGGTCATTACATGGGGCAAGTCTGATGGGAGGAAAGGGGAAAGAAAACGGCATTTACCCCACTGGGAGACTAGAAGGTGATTTAGCATCAAGGAAAGATCTTTTGGACCAGAAGCAACAGCAGGAAAAACTGTGCACATAAATCCCAGCACAGTCACCGAGACAGGCAGAGAACATCCAACAGAAAACCAGCACAGCTGGAAAGGTGGGGGCAAACCCAACAAGATTTCCATATACTGGCAGGAAAACAATCCCATGAAGAATAAAATAGATGCTTTTGCCAGTTTGCTGAGGCAAAATGCCAGGTGCTGAGAGAGCCAGTTCTCAGCCAGAGCCCAGCACCCCATCCCAGCCTCATCAAGTGTCAGGGAGCTGCGCTGAGTCCCAGCCAGGAGACCTTGACCTGTAGCTGACTTTACATTACTTAATGAGCATGGTTTGTCTCTGAGATGGAAAGAAATAAAACAGGGTGGGGAAGGGCTTTAATGGTGTCATTAATTTGTTTCAAGGTGGATATAGCAACTCAAGTCTTCGGATGAAGAACCAAGTTGGTAGGAATATGTATGAGCTGAGAACAGGTCCCTTCACCTCTTTAGATCCTGGTCCAGTCCCCTAAAATGAGGTTTACTTCAAGATCTGGAGAGTTTTGGGTTAGCTATTGCTTCCACAGCAGGTTGAACCAGTGAGGCACAGTGGAATTGCTAGGCATGAGCAATTAAAGCAAATTGAATTAAAAAGTTAAGCTCTCATTATCTGAAACTAAGCACTGGAAATTACTAGACACTTACGGCCTTAATCTCTGTTCCTCAGATCTCGAGCTGCAAAAGCCATCACCTCAGTCTAATTTCCTCATCTAATTACAGAGGATTACAGTGCTTACAGCTCACTAAAGTTTGTGCATCATTTCAATATTCCAGTGAAACACCCCAAAGGCAGGACTGCTGCTTTCAGTGCTGTGTCCAGATACTCTTAACTCAATGATGAACACCACACAGAACCCCAGCATGGCCGGGTTGGAAGTGACCTCCGGAGATCATCCAGTCCAACCCCTGTGCTGTAGCATGGGTCACCCACAGTAGATTACCCAGGATCACATTCTCCAGCTTAGTTTAGAATCTCTGCAGACAAGGAGAGCAACTTCTCTGGGCAGCATGCTCCAGGGCTCCAGCATCATCACAGCAAAGATTATCCTCATGGGTTCCAGATGGAACCTCCTGTTACTGGACACCACTGAGAAGAATCTGGAGCCATCCTATTGCCCCCTGTCCTTTAGCTCTTGATGAGCATTGATCAGATCCCCTCTCAGACTGCTCTTCTCCAGTCTAAACAGGGCCAGGTCTCTCAGCCTTTCCTCCTCACAGTGCCCTCAGCATCTTTGTAGCCTCAATTGGACTCTTTCTAGTAGTTCCCTGCCTTGAACACTTCCAGGGAGGGGGCATCCACATCCTCCCTGAGCAATCTGTTCCTGTAAAGAATTTCTTCCTAATCTCCAGTCTAAATCTCCCCTCTTCCAGCTTTAATCCATTTCCTCCACTCCTATCACTCCAAGCCCTTATAAAAATCCCTCTCCAGCTTTCTTGTAGCCCCTTTCAAGTACTGGGAGGCTGCTCTAATGTCTCCCCAGAGCCTTCTCTTCTCCAAGCTGAATAGCCCCAACTCTCTCAGATTTTTCATCCCTCTGGTCATCTTTGTGTCTTCCTCTAGACTCGCTCTGGTAGTCCGACACCTTTCTTCTGTTAGGGGCATCAGAACTGGACACAGTGCTCCGGGGGTCTCAACAGAGCACAGCAGAGGGGCAGAACTACCTCCCTCGTCCTACGGGCCCCACTGCTTTAGAAGCAGTCCGTCATCTAAGCATCAGCGAGAAGAGGCAATTTTAAAGGAAAGCTGGCGTGTTTTGCGCTTTATTTCACAAGAGCCAGCCAAAGCTTCATCTCTGAGCAGCTGCCCAGGTCGTGTGTCTCATGGTGACAGCCAGCGCCCTCCCAGCAGAGGCTCCTGCTGTCGTATCCCGAGGTGGAGCCGTGGTCGCCGTCACTGCCCGGCTGTGCGCAGCGCTGCCGCTCGGCTGCCGCCTGCTCCGCATTTCGCTGCCCTGTGCTGGCATTCCACCTTCCTATTTTTGTAAATGCTTCTTCCCAGGAAAGGGGCCGAGCCACCTCTGAGCCCTGCCAGCACCAGGGGACAGGGGCTGTGCCTTTGCTGGGCGTTTGCACCCGTGCTGCTGGGGGAAGACTGCAGAGATTCCTCCTGCCCTGAGCACAGCTCGTGGAGCCCTGTGCCAGCGCCAGTCCAGGCTCCCGCAGAGTTCTGCCAGTGGGGTGCAATTCCCCTCCCTTTTCTGCAGTGCACCCCACAGCTTTCAGCAGCCCCTGAAATCCCCAGGAAACAGCAACTCCCTGCCGTTCTCCAGGCTGGGGCAGACTGGCTGTAAAGCTGGCAGGCGGAAAAGGATCTGGGGGTGCTGAAGCTGAGCCAGCATGTGCCCAGGTGCCCAAGAAGGCCACAAGCATCATGGCCTTGAACAGCAATAGCTTGGTCAGCAGGAGCAGGGCAGTGGTTTTTCTCCTGTACTCACCACTGGTGAGGCCACACCTCAATGCTGGGCTCAGGTTTGGGGCCCTCACCCCAAGAAGGACATTGAGGTGCTGGAGCAGGTTCACAGAAGGGCAACAAAGCTGATGAAGGGTCTGGAGAACAGGTCTGGTGAGGAGCAGCTGAGGGAACTGGGGATGCTTAGCATAGAGAAAAGGAGGCTGGGGGGAGACCTTCAGGCTCTCTCTAATTCCCTGAAAGGAGGTTGGAGCCAGGTGGGGCCCAGTGTCTTCTCTCTAATAACAAGCAATAAGACAAGAGGAAATGGCTTCAAGTTACATCAGGGGAAATTTAGATTGGACATCAGGAAAATGTCTTCCCTGAAGAGGTTGTCAAGCTCTGGAACAGACTGCCCAGAGCAGTGGCAGAGTCACCATCCCTGGAGGAACTGATTTAAATAATTTCAGCTGGAAAAGACTTTTAAGATCATTGAGTGCAGCTGTTAACCCAGCACTAGGAGGTCACTGCTAAACCATGCATCACACCTACAGAGCTTTTAAATCCCTCCAGCAATGGTGACTCACCACCTTCCCTGGGCAAAAGATACCTTAAAAATCATCCACCAGCAGCAGCATCCACTGGAAGGAGAACAGCTGGTCACCACAGTCCTGGGACCATCAGCATGAGATGAAAGGGGACTTGGACAATTTCCCTCAGGGAAGCACACGTGCACCTTTCTGCCTCACAGCCAAGGCATGTTGGCAGCTTTCTTCCCAGGCAGTAACTCCAGCCACAAACTCCTACAGTGCTTTCTTTAGAGTCTCTTATAACCATGCGATGTGCCAGCCTTGCAACACACATTGCAACACGCTCAGCTGGTCTTTCAAGCTCTTAAGGGTGTCTAAGTCTTCTGTCTCTTTCCATGTCTTTCATACACAGCCTTTTGAAGAGACCCGCCAGGGAATGCCCTGGCAGACCTCCACCATGCAGGACTCCTGCAGGCAGCTGAAGCAGGCGAAGCCAAGAAAGGAGAAGGAGAACAAGGGTGTTCAGAACACACTTCTGTGGTCCAGCAGGGTCCTTGGAGGGTTTGTGTCTAGTGCAACATCTCTTTGACCCCAGAATAACCTCATATCTCTTTGAATTTGTGGTCAGCAGGCTCTGGCTGGATAGTTAGAGTATCCAGAAGAGCTTCTCATCAGTACTTTATACTCAAAGTAACCCTGTTTTTCCCTTTCTCAGGGTTCAACAGGCAGCAGCTAACTAAAAGAGCATCTTGGGGCTGAAACTGGTTTTCCAGGCTGAGACAGCTTTCTTCCTCCATCAGAGGCACTCCTAAACAAAACTATCATCTATGCCAACATAAGTGATGGGATTTTTAAAAAAGAGATCATAGAATCATTGAGTTGTTTTAATTGGGAAAGATCTCTGAGATCAAGTCCAACTGTCAACCTAACACCACCATGGTCACTAAACCATCTTCCCAAGTCCCATGAGTACACATTTTTTTAATGCCTCCAGGGACAGTGACTCCAGCACCTTCCTGGATAGCCTGTTCCAATGCCTGACCACTCTTGCAGGAAAGACATTTTTCCCGACACCCAGTCTGATAAGATGCAGATTTTTAGAGAGATGCTCAGTGACTCAGACTGGCCAAGCAGGAGCTGCAGTTGCATAAAAAAGGGCCATCCAAACAGTTGTACCACCCAACCCCCCTTTGCCATTCAAACCCTTGGAGATTTTCTGAGTAGCTGAAGATGTACACCAGGAAGTAGTGACCTCAGACTACAACTGAAATAGATATCATAGCATATCAACATGGGGAAAGAATGTAGGGGTTATTTTACTGACAGAAAGAAAGAAAATTCAACACCAGGTATTTTCCTCGTTGCCTTTGTGCTTTTAAAGCCAAACTGTGGGCCCACAGCAGGGTACCACAGCTTGTGTGAGTGAGTGACTCACCCAAAGCATGTGAGCAGAGAGGTGCTATCAGGCTTGGGCATGAGAACTGGAGGAACCTGAAACCAAAATCACAGCTCAGCAATCCCTTCAAGCCCTCTTGGACTGATGGGGCCAGCACAGAGGAACAAGCCATCACCTGGCACACCAGCATCCAGCAAAGCTGAAAGGGAGAAGCAGCTGAGCTGGATTGGGGTGCACCAGCCTGCTTTTAAAAGCTAATTCACTGGCAGGATAAATTCATGCACGCAACAAGCCCACTGCTGCCTCTGGAGATTGTATGCCCCAGTACTCACCACTGGTGACACCACACCTTGAATGCTGGGTTGAGTTTTGGGCTCTCGCTTTAATAAGGACATTGAGGTGCTGGATCACCAAGAAGGGCAATGGAGATGGTGAAGGGTCTAGAGCACCAGTCTCATGAGGAGCAGATGAAGGAGCTGAGAGTTGCCCAGACTGGAGAAAAGGCAGCTGAGGGGAGACCTTGTGGTTCTCTACAACTCCCTGGAAGGAGTTGTAGTAAGGTGGGTGTTGGTCTCTTCTCTCTATAAACACAAGGAAATGGCCTGGAACTGCACCAGAGGAGATTTAGATTGGCTATTAGGGAAAAAAAAATAAAATTGAAAAGGTTTTCAGGCTTTGGAATAAGTTGCTTAGGGAGGTGGTGGAGTCACCATCCCTGGAGGTGTTCAAAAAACTTGTAGACATGGCATCTCAAGACACAGTTTAGTGGCCACAGCGGTGTTAGGTCATAGTTCGACTCCGTAATCCTAGAGGTCTTTTCCAATGGAAACAATTCTCTGATTGATTCCATAGTTAACAAAGCACTGTCTCAAAGCTATAAGTAGTTCTTACAGTTTTCACATGGGACCATGCTCCTGAGGCCCAGCAATTTGCTTGGGACCCCCAGCTTCCAGTGGCTCGCTCATGGTTTGCAAAAACTTCAGAAGCTGCAAACTCCCTCCTTCTTAGCTTCAATAAAAAAATGGAGGTGGGAAGAAACGAGCAATTTTTTTTTTTTTTCCCAGCAAACCCTGAATTCTGCCCCAAAACTGATCTATCACAATATCCATCTCGACTGCCCTCTGAGATCAATGCTCCATGGTGTACAAACTTAAAATATTCCAAAATTCCATCACTTCTTTCCTTCCAAAATTATCCTCTGGGTTTATGAACATTTCTGTTGTCTCCTATTGCTTGCAGGGCCCAGGGTGCACATACAGACCAACCACAGGGCCAAAACACACCATGGGGCTAGTGTTTCCCAGTATCACCACAGCTAGCTTGAATGTGGCAGGCAACCAACTGTTCTACCCAGTGTAGCTCCATTTGGGATTTCTGAGCTCAGGCTCAGGGCTGTTCTGCCATCTGCGATCTCCAGCAAACCACACAGAGCCTGCAGATACCACCTGGCATCTTCATGGTTAAAGATGTCCACAAAGCCCAGCATTCCAGCTGCAAAGCAGCTAAGATATTAATTAAAACTTGAAGCAGACCACAAGCAGTCCTGGGGGCAAAAGGTGGGAACCATCCTGATCTGCAATGAGTGTTTACAGCTCAGAACTTTGCACCTGATCTTTCCCTGTCCTGTTCCTGGCAACTGGCAGGTTGTGCCAGCTGGAGAAGCTCCACTGATACCATAATTTCTCCTCAGTACTAGGAGTTATCCATCCTTACCATCTATTGGTAACCACTTCATAGCCCCAAGAAATTTTGGAGTACCACCTTTACCTTAGCTTCTAACCCACGGTGCTCTACTTGGCATCACAAGAGCTCAGGTTCAAAACCAAACGTGTCCAGATGCTGCTCGCCAGCGAAAGTGCCAGCACTGCATGCCCTTCCTCATCCTCACAGTCCCCTGGCAACTATTTCATAACCCCAAAACATTTGGGTGCAGCACCTTTAATATAGCTTATAGGATCTTCTTTGAGGCCATACAGACCAAATAAACTGTTGTCCAATTTCCTGACCCCAGCACAAAGTCTACTCATCCATCTGTCCACCACTCAGGAGCACCTGAACAGTGAGAAGTGGTGCTCTCTTCAGACCCATGAGCAAAACGTGGAAAACCCAGAAATCATCTCACTATTTAACTCATGGAGAGTCCATTGCACCTCCTCCTGCCCATAGAAGTTTCTTGCACTCCCTCTTCTTCTCCTCAGACAGCAGTTCTTCTGATGTTATTCCAGGGCTGGTATCAGGCTCCTTTGATGCATTGAAATTCCCCAAAGAACAATACTCAACTTTCACACACAACCCTTATCTGCATGTATATATTCCTTCTCTCTGCCTCCAAGGAATAGTTTCTTATGATCTTTCAGTGCTTATTTAGGTCATTTTTGTCTCAATCCAACTTTCTCTTTGGAGAAGAAATCCTGCATATGTTTCTTCAGATGTCACTCTCCCTCCTGTACAGTCACAGTAAATACACAGCTATGAAGTCTCTCCTCCTTGCTAACATTGAAATATAGAGAAAGCATCCCAGTTATCTTCAAGATTTAACCCTGGAGTAAATCTTGCTCCCCTTGAAGTCTGCATTAGCTTTAGCATTCACCTCAGCAGCATTAAGCCAACACCATGGCAATTTCCAAAACCTCCACCCAAGCTTCTACTTCTAGGGTTTGCTTCTCCCAAAGTCTCAGCAGACATGTTCTGCACACTTCCTGTGAATGCCATGACTCACTGTATCCATAGGAACTTAAAAGACACTTTCTGTAGCTCTGGCTTCAGCTAAATTCAGCCCTCTGGATATGAAACTCTCCAAGAGCAGGAGCTGCATGCCTTTGGAGGCAGACCTGTCCTGCTTCTCCCTGGGTAAGGTTCCCTACACTTGATTACATAATCACTAAATCCCAGCATGGTAAGGATTGGAAGGGACCTCTGCAGATCATCCAGACAAAGCCCTGTACTGAAGCATGGGTCACCCACAGCAGGATCACAACGGCCAGGCCAGTTTGGAATCTGACCTGAGAAAGAGACTCTACAACCTCTCTGGACAGCCTGCTCCAGGGCTCCAGCACCCTCACAGCAAAGATTCCTCCTGTTCAAATGGAACCTCCTGGGTCCTGATTTGTGCCTGTTGTCCCCTCTTCTGTCACTGGACACCACTGAGAAGAATCTGGAGCCATCCTATTGCCCCCTGTCCTTTAGCTCTTGATGAGCATTGATCAGATCCACTCTCAGGCTGCTCTTCTCCAGGCTAAACAGCCCCAGGTCTCTCAGCCTTTCCTCCTCACAGTGCCCTCAGCATCTTTGTAGCCTCAATTGGACTCTTTCTAGTAGTTCCCTGCCTTGAACACTTCCAGGGAGGGGGCATCCACAACTTCCCTGGGCAATCTGTTCCTGTAAAGAATTTCTTCCTAATCTCCGGTCTAAATCTGCCCTCTTACAGCTTTGATCCATTCCCTTCACTCCTGCTGCTCAGGAGCCATCCTATTGCCCCCTGTCCTTTAGCTCTTGATGAGCATTGATCAGATCCCCTCTCAGGCTGCTCTTCTCCAGGCTAAACAACCCCGGTTCTCTCAGCCTTTCCTTCTCCCAGAGATGCTCCAGTTCCTTCAACACCTTTGTAACCCTGCATTGGACTCTCTCCAGTAGTTCCCTGTCTTCTCTGAACTGGGGAGTCCAGAACTGGACCCAGTACTCCAGACATGGCCTCATTAGGGCAGAGTAGAGGGAAGGAGAGCCTCGCCTCACTTGACCTGCTGCTGGCCATACTCTTCTTAATGTGCTCCAGGAGACCATTGACCTTCTTGGCCAAAAGAACACATTGCTGATTGATGGTGAATCTGTTGTCCATCAGGACCACCGAGTCCTTCTCTGAAGAGCTGCTTTCCAGCAGGCCAACCCCTCATCTGCACTGGTACCCCAGTGCACCTACACTTGCCCTTGCTGCACTGTTACCAGCTGCCCAGGTAGAACCAGCCACTACAAGACTGCAAAGGAGGAAAACAAGGCTCTGTTTTTGTGTAATTATCAGACAGTGAAAGCTATTTGGAGGCTGCCAAGTTGGTATTCATAAGCCTGATGAATTTGTGATGGTTTCTGCAGTTCTCCACAGCCCAGGTATCACACACACATAACCAGTTTGTTCTTCAGTAGAACAGCCTCCAGCAAGACTCAGCTCAGGAGGAGGAGGAGGGATTACTTGCTGCCTTTCCAGCTCCTGAAGCTGGAGGGACTGGAGTGAATGGGGCTTGAGCCAACATTTCCCACGTGGGATGAAAAGGACAAATAAGCATCCTGACAATTCAGCTCACAGGCTTTGGGAGATGCTCAGTTTCTGCCTGGGGTGGCTGGTCTTTTGTAGGCACTAATCTGCTGACATGGCAACTGGATCCACTTGGGTGGATCCTTGGATAAGAACACATTTCCATGAAACAAGTCTGCAAAGGGAAAAAAAAAAAAAAAAAAGAAAGAAAGAAAGAAAGAAAGAAAGAAAAAAAAAGCTCCTTGGTGCCAGCAGAACCAGGTGCCAGACTCTGCTCGCTGTAATCTCTTGGTGAAACCACTTATCTGAAAAGGCAGGAGGAAGCTGGCTCTGTTTCTTTGCATAATTAAAGGTCTGGTGCTCTGGGCATATGTTTGGAGTAGAAATGTTATTCTCCTACTTTTCAGCTCCCAGCTTAGCTACGGTGACTTGTAACCCTATAGGACCAAGATCTGTACTTCCCTCTCACTTGCCATTGATAGAGTCAGTGCCAGCTTCTGCCCAGCTGTATTTGAAGGCACATTCCTGCTGGTGGGAGAAGACATTTCAGCCATGGGAATGAGTCTGTAAGATTACAGAATTTGGAAAATAACTTTAAGATCATCTAGTCCAACCATTCTCTAACTCTGCCAAGGCTGGTGCTAACCCATGTCCCTCAGCACCACATCTCTGCCTCCAGGGGCGGGGATGCAACCACCTCCCTGGAGAGCCTGTTCCAGCGTTTGAGAACCCTTTCAGTGAAGAACTTTCTGGTAAATCCAACCTAAACCTCCCCTGGTGGAACTTGAGGCCCTTTCTTGGGAGAAGAGCCTGACCCTCATCTGGCTTTAACCTCCTTTCAGTGAGTTGTAGAGAACAATAAAATCTGTGTTCTCATCTCATCCCCTGGCTTAAAAGCTGTTTTAGGAATAAATAGCCCTATATTTGTATCTCTTTCTGTGTGTGGGTGTGCATAAACCCACACAGGTGTAGATGAGAGAGTGGGTTATTGATGTCAAAAGCAAACCTTAAACAAGCAAAAAAGAAATACCACTGAACATCTGGGGATGTCTCAGACTGTGGCCACTCAGTCTCTTGCTCACTGAAAGTGATTTCTGGCTCAGAGAATTTACTGAGAGTTTCTCTCAGCCAAAGAAAGGCATTTATTTAACCAAGCCCAAGGTTGAACTGTCCTATTTCCACGCAAAAATAATAAGTTGGTTTTAAAGGTATTCTTATTCCTCAAGTGGATGTGAGTGGCCAGGCTGACTAATCTTCTTAACCTCCACCTGTAACTTGTCCCAGTAAGGTGAGAAAAGGTCTTCCTGTTCTCCTGTAGCAAGGCAAAGTCTTTGAGGTAAACCCCCTTCACTATGTGATAGCTCTGCCATCTGCTTCAGCACCTTCACAGCAGGGGCTCTTGGCTTGTTTCTCACCGCTCAGTTTGGCTGGTTTTGGCATGGCTCCTTATCCATCCCAAGGAGGTATATTCCTACACTTTCTACCCATATCCTTTCAGTTTCTGCTCAGAAACTTTGCCAAAAGTAGCTCCCTACAACACCTGTGTAGGGACAGGTCACATTTCCATAAGGCTGGGATGGGAAAGGCAGCCTGTGATTATATATCAAATATGTTATATAGATTTGATATATAGTCAAATATAGCAGCTCAGTTTTTGGAGGGCAGCCTTTCAAAGGGAGACTAAAACCCATTCTGCTGAACACCAGCATCTTCATGGCTCAACTGTGCAGTCCAACAAGCATTAAAGCTTGCTAAGCCTGCTACTATGAGCACTGAAACTTGCTAAAACTGCTACTACAAGTGTTAAGACTTGTGCTATTTTAATGTCCTCCTCAAAATGCTAAACTACCTGCAAATTTGTTGGAAGCAGCAAATCAGGATGTCTTCTGGCTTTGAGTTACTGGAGTAGGATAAGGGTCTCACCAAGCTGCTGATGGGAGATGGGGCTAATGCTTGTGCTCATTCATTGGGTGTCAAGAAGAGGCCAGCCTCTTTTCAGCGGTGTCCTGAGGGGCAGTGGGTACAGACTGGAACATAGGAAGGTCCATCTCAATGAAAAACTTCTTTACTGTAAGGAGGACAGAGCCCTGGAGCAGGCTGCCCAGAGCAGTTGTGGCTTTTCCTTCTCTGGAGACTTTCAGGACCCATCCTGTGTGACCTGCCCTAGGTCATCCTGCTCTGGCAGGGGGGGGTTGGACTCAATGATCTCTAGAGGTTCCCTCTAACCCCCACCATTCTATGATTCTCATCACTCTGAGCTGTATGAGGAGCTGCCTGTAAGATGGGTTTGTAAAGCTCTGAAAAGCCTGGTTTTCCCAGCCTGCCCCCCAGCTTGTCACAGCAAAGGCTTACACTCAAGCAGCCAAACTGTTGTAGCATGAGTAATCCTGAAACTCTTGCTGGGATGGAGAGTCTGTGCTCTGCATGCAAATGGAGTTATTTCACTGCTGGGTAGTTTACATTCAGGCACTGCTGTCTAAGGACAAGGCTATAGGATCAATGATGTTAAGAAAGCAGCAAATTAACCAACAAGTCATTTATAATGTTGATTCTGCCTAGAAAAATGGCTGTTGTTCTCCATGCTGGAACAAGCCTGATTGTTCAAGTGAGCTGAAATGCATCCTCTGCAATGTTTGAGCTGAGGTGCTGTGGATAGCAGCATTGAGAAGCATTTTCATGGGAAAGCATTAAACACCATCTGGATGACTTTGTCTTTACAACGTGGTATTGGCATATCTGCACCAGTGGTGGGAGAGGATGTGAGACCCTGACAGGCAAGTCAAATCCTGCTCTTTCAACAAGCAAGGCATTTCCACCCCAATGGCATCTCATGCAGAGTCGGGTATGGGAAATATCCTGAGTGCCCTGCAGCAAACAGCTTGTGCTGTAGCTGCTGAAACAGCAAATACAAATCAAACGGATGGTGTAACCAGCTGAGTAGGTGAGGGGAGAGCATGGATGGTGTCTACCTCGACTTCAGCAAGGCTTTTGATATTGTCTCCCTAGTGAGGCCACATCTGGAATGTTATGTCTGGTTCTGGGCCCCTCAGTTCAAGCTGGTTTAATCCACATGGCCATCAAACACAGAGATGGTACTTCAACTGACAATCACTCTCATTCTAGTCAAACTTCTAACTGGGGACTCTGGAGGTGCGTTTGGGTCTTCTTCTGCATTTGCAATTGTGTTTATTAACAGAAGTTGATTGACAGTGGACTAATGCAAGTTCCAGCATGACTAATCCAGCCAATACACCAACTTGGAGTGGGGAAACCTCTGTCTAATGAACCACTGTCTGATGGTAGGTCATGCTGGTCCTTCACTCACTCACCGCTCAGTTGTGCTGACACAAACCTTTACATAGAATCCCAGAGTTGGAGGGTTGGAAGGGACCTCTGGAGATCATCCGGTCCAATCCCTCTGCTGAATCAGGGGCACCCCTAGCAGGTTGCCCAGGATCACAATGTCCAGACAGGTTTGGAATCTTTCCAGAGAAGGAGGCTCCATAACCTGTCTGGGCAGTCTGCTCCAGGGCTCTGGCACTGTCACAGCAAGGAAGTTTCTCCTCATGCTCAAGTGAAACCTCCTGTACTCTCTGGCAGCCTGAAAGCTTCCTTGTTTAAGTTTAGATCTCTCCAAAAACACCACCTGCACAAAGAGAACAGCACAAGGATCCTGGCTCACTGTTACAGAAGCCTCATGAAAGTGAGAAGGAAAGATGAGTTCAGCATGGAGACAAGGTTACAGCAGAACAGGCTAGGTGGGCTTGCACAGCTGCACATGATGGGAATTCTTGGATATTCATAGTTTCCAATATTCCTCAATATTCTCCTCCACATAAAGCTGTCTGACTCTGCGGTGCCTTGCAAGGTTTCATCCCTAAAACTGTAAAAATGGCAGGTCTGGGAGACACCCTGAGTCACTGACACACAGAGTGGGTCTGCTCAGATGTTACAGACCCACAGATTTACGTGCACTGAACTCAACTTTTTTCCAAGGCTAAGTTTTCTCGTGTCATAGAATCACAGACTGGATTGAGCTGGAAAGGACCTTTAAAGGCCATCTAGTCCAATGTCCCTGCACTCAGCAGGGACATCTGCAACTACAGCTCAGAACCCCAAACAACCTGACCTGCAATAATTTCAGGGGCAGCTACCACCTATCTGAGCAACCTGGGTCAGTGTCTCACCACCCTCAACGTAAAACATTTCTTCCTTCTCTGTAGTCTGAACCTCCCTCTTTTTGTTTAAACCACTGCCCCTTGTCCTGTCACAAGAGTTCCTGCTGAAAACTCTGTACCCAGCTTTCTGATCAGCCCTTTTAAGCACTGCAAGGCCACAGGAAGGTCTCTCTGGAGCCTTCTTCTCCAAGCTGAACAACCCCAACTCTCTCAGCCTAGCCTCAGAGCAGAGGGGCTCCAGCTCACCACTTATCGATGTCGCATGCCCTCAAGCATGGTTACTTAACAACTGTTTCTAGGGTTCACCCGAAACAAGTCTAATGACAATCTAACAGCAGAATGAGCCAGTTTCTGTTGACTTCAGAGGGAGCCTGGCTGTGATCTGACAGCATTTCACACCCATAGAGCATGTTCCCTCTGACTCCAAGAGCCTCTGCATCCTTTGCTGATTAAGGCACTGTAGTACATTATGAGTTATTCATGTCTTCATGGCTGGGAATGCCCAAGAGCACTTCCAAGCTGCTTATCTTCAGCTGTACAGCTTGTGGGCTGCAGGGTCATGAGCATAAACCCAGGGGAGATGATAACCTCAGGATAAGAGCTTAAACTGGCACATACCTGCCTCAGCTCTGGGATGTCATTATGGGACGCGGGTCCTTTTGCAGAAGAAAGCAGCAGAAGGCACGTGGTGTCCAACAAGACCTCGCAGCCATCAGGATGGGAATAGTTCCAAAAGGGGATACTTAGCAGATGAAAGATGTTTTCAACATTTTCTAGCTTGGATATGCTAATCCATTTTGTCATCCCTCAGACTTGGGAGTAACAGTGTAATAAGGCCTGACAGGAAAGCTGTCAGAAAAATGGGCAAGCAGACCACTGCTGTCAAACAGTTGACTTCTGAGTCCCCCTAGGTCTCCAGTAATTCATTATTAGGCAGTTTTGCTATCAGTCTTTTGATCCAAAGATTGGGTGGCATGTGTGCACATCATGTGAGCAGGTTGCAGTTCCATCTAGCCCCAGATACCCTTTGTCAGCTCAAAAATCACTGACTGGATATCTACCTGAAGAAATCTGATGACAGTCATGATCCCTGCAGACACAAACTGTTGGGTGTGGGAGCACAGGCTTCCTAGAGGCAGTAGGACAAACTGGTTTTGATCCAAGAAAATGAGCAGGAGTCCTAGCAAGTTTTCAGGTCAGAAATCCTCATTTTGCTGGTACCAAACTACATAAAAGTATGTAAACTAAATGCAACTGACAACAAAGGTTTTGTCTACCCACAGCCCAGTTAATTCTACCCAGAAGCAAGGTGAAGGTGGCCTGACAAGCCTGTCCCAGAGGGTTATTTCACCAGCAATTGATCTTTCAGGCCAGAAAAGTGCTTATCTTTCTCAAGCTTCTGAGCAGTTTCCTAACAGCCTTCTTCTTTGTTATTTACTGGGGACCCAAAGTCTGGATGACTTCCAAAATCATCCATTGCCTTCTTTGGATCTGTGCCCAGGATGGGACAGAGACTGATGTGGCACCCATTCCCACCCAAGCATCGTCAAGTTAGTCAATTTAGAATCATAGAATCAGTCAGGGTTGGAAGGGACCACAAGGATCATCTAGTTCCAACCCCACTGCCATGCCATGGGCAGGGAAACCCTACCCTAGATCAGGCTGGACACAGGCTCATCCAGCCTGGCCTTAAACACCTCCAGGGATGTGGCCCCAACCACCTCCCTGGTCAACCCATTCCAGGGCCTCACCACTCTCATGGTGAACTTCCTTCTCACATTCAATCTGAATCTCTCCACCTCCAGCTTTGGTCCATTCCCCCTAGTCCTGTTACTACCTGATAGCCTCAAAAGTCCCTCCCCAGCTTTTTTGGAGGCCCCCTTCAGATACTGGAAGGCCACAATAAGGTCACCTTGGAGCCTCCTTCAGCCTGAACAGCCCCAACTCTTTCAGTCTGTAAATCCATAGGTGAAGTTAGGGTGATGGAGCATCACCATCCTGTCACTGGGCATCACTGTAAAGAGTCTGATCCAAACCCCTTGCCCCCTTCCTTTAGCTACCAATCAGCATTGATCAGATTCCCTCTCAGGCTCTTCATCTCCAGGCTCCACAGCCCCAGGGTTCTCAGTCTTTCCTCATGGAAATGCTCCAGGCCCCCTCTTTGTAGCTTCCACTGGACTCCCTTCAGCAGTTTCCTGTCTCTCTTGAATTGGGGAGCCCAGAACTGGACATAACACTGCAGGTGTGGCCTCACTGGGGCAGAATATAGGGGGAAGGAGAACACCCCCCTCAACCTGTTGCAACCACACTCTTCTTAATGCACCCCAAGCACATATCAAAGCCAACAGTTTCTGTGATTTAAAACCTCTTTGCATGGCCTCAAATGGTCTAATGCAGGAATTATCTCCTTAGCTTTGTTGACAGAGGGTGTATCTTAGAAAGGACATGGTATGGGTGACTATTTTCAGCTCTTTTGGATGCAGACATTGACAAGGCAGAAATTTGTGTCCAGCCTGGCTTTGGAAGAAACACTGTGCTCTTCATCACAGTACCTTATCACAACAGAAGAAACATTTGGAGTTCCTTGAAAATTAAAAAAGCCAGGCTTTGCCCCACAGAGGGTACACAGGAGCTGAAAATCAGTACTGGGGAGGGGAAAAAAAAAATCCAAGGTGCTGATATGTGCATGATTCATCGTGCTGATTGACACTTCCCCATGCAAATGGCTTACAGATGCAAGCCATCATCTCCATTTCATTGTTCACACAAGCTCCTTTCAGCTCAAAAAAAGCTCATCAAAGCCCATGAGATCATGGCTGGAACCTAAACACTGAAAAGCCTTCAACAGTGATCACAGCTAAAGAATCAAGTTCCAAAGAGCCAGCTGGGAGAACGGAAATGAGACAAGGTTTCCTTCTCACCTCTGCTTGGATGGACAGCATTAGCCTGTGACATGTCTCTTTCCTGCATCTTCCAAAGCAGAGCCTGTGGAAGAAGGAGGCTCTGAGACCATCTATTTGAATTCTCAGCAGCTGCTGGGTTCAGCCACGCTTGATCCTCTCACTTATTCTTTCCAAGTCATCTGTAAACAGCCAGGGAAAGGGTTTTATGTTCTCACAAAACATTTCGGAAGTCATTTCGTGTGCTCAACATCCAGAGTTGTGCACACAGAAAGATGCATTTGCCCTTCCATTTGCAGATCCTCCCCAAACATCATTCATAAACTGACTTTGTGCTTCAAAAATAGCTGAGAATGGCTTTAATAGTTTTGATCTGCATACTTCTGGAAAGCTACATTCAAAAACCTGGGAGATATGTGAGATAAGAGGGATTTTTGGTCCTTTGTACAACTGCCTGCTACTACACACAGATGAAAGCATCCTTCAAGGTTTCCTGTCAGTGTCCTTTTCCTCAGAAAGGAAACAGGCAAATTGGTCACAAGTGACACAGAAAAGACTGAGGTTCTCAATTACATCTTTACCTCAGTCTTCACTGCAAAGGTCTCAAGACACACTCCTGGAGCCATGGAAGATAATGGCAGGGACTGGAAGGAAGAGCTGCCCTTCATAAGTGAAGATCAGGTTCGTGATCACCTGAAGAACCTGAAAGTGTTCAAGACCATGGGACCCGACGGGATGCACCCATGGGTACTGAGAGAACTTGCAGATGAGGTTGCTAAACCCCTCTCTATTATATTCCAAAAGTCCTGACAGTCTGGTGAAGTCCCCACTGACTGGAAAAGGGGAAACATAACTCCCATTTTCAAAAAGGGTAGGAAGAAAGAGCCAGGAAACTACAGGCCAGTCAGTCTCACCTCTGTGCCAGGTAAGATCATGGAGCAGATCCTCCTGGAGGCAGTGCTGAGACAGGAGAATAGTGAAGAGGTGATTGGGTCCAATCAGCATAGCTTCACTGAGGGCAGATCCTGCCTGATAAACCTGGTGGCCTTCTATGAACAGGTCACAACATTAACAGATGAGGAGTGAGCAACTGATGTCATTTACTTGGACCTGAGTGAAGCCTTTGACACTGTCCTGCACCACATCCTGGTCTCCAAGATGGTGAAACATGGGTTTGATGGGTGGACCACCAGATGAATAAAGAACTGGCTTGATGGCCACAACCAAAGAGTGACTGTCAATGGGTCCATGTCCAAGTGGAGACCAGTGACAAGCGGAGTACCTCAGGGATCAGTCCTGGGACCAGTCTTGTTCAACATCTTTGTGGGCGACATAGACAGAGGCATTGAGTATACCCTCAGCAAGTTTGCTGATGACACCAAGCTGTGTGGCACAGCAGACATGCTGGAGGGCAGGGATGGCATCCAGAGGGACCTGGACAGGCTGCAGAGGTGGGCACAGGCCAACCTCATGAGGTTCAACAAAGCCAAGAACAAGGTCCTGCAGCTGGGTCGAGGCAATCCCAAGCACAGATCCAGGCTGAGCAGTGACTGGCTGGAGAGCAGCCCTGAGGAGAGGGACTTGGGGGTGCTGGTGGATGAGAAGCTCAACATGAGCCAGCAGTGTGCACTTGCAGCCCAGAAAGCCAATTAGATATGGGCTGCATCAAGAGAAGTATGGCCAGCAGGTCTAGGAGGTGACTCTCCCCCTTTACTCTGCACTGGTGAGATTCCACCTGGAGTACTGCATCCAGTTTTGGACCCCTATTGCAAGAGGGATGTGGACATGCTGGAATGTGTCCAGAGGAGGGCCACGAGGATGATCAGAGGGCTGGAGCACCTCTCCTATGAGAACAGACTGAAAGAGTTGTCCAGTTTGGAGAAGAGGAGGCTCTGAGGTGACCTTATTGTGGCCTTCCAGTATCTGAAGGGGGCCTACCCAAAAGATGGGGAGGGACTTTTGAGGCTATCAGGTAGTAACAGGACTAGGGGGAATGGACCAAAGCTGGAGGTGGGGAGATTCAGATTGAATGTGAGAAGGAAGTTCACCATGAGAGTGGTGAGGCCCTGGAATGGGTTGCCCAGGGGTGTGTTTGGGGTCATATCCCTGGAGGTATTTAAGGCCAGGCTTGATGAGGCTGTGTCCAGCCTAATCTAGGGTAGGGTGTCCCTGCCCATGGCAGGGGGTTTGGAACTAGATGATCCTTGTGGTCCCTTCCAACCTTGACTGATTCTATGATTCTAATTCAAAGTTCATCTGCTTCTGGAGCCAACTCAACACATTCCTTGGCTGATGGTTGGGTCCAACCCCACCCCATCATTGTACCTCTGTCCACACCTGACGGTATCACTGCTGTCCCCACTTTAGCAGCCTGCTGTGTGACAACCCATTGCCACTATGTTCACTCAGAACACAGTGTTTTGAATCCAGCCACTGAGAACAACCTCCTCTGCAGCCTACCAACTGCCATCTACATCACTGAGGCAATTACTGGGTGAAATCCAACTGAAACCACCAGTGGTGTTCCCAGCCCACCATTTCCACAGAGCAGCCTGAATGCTGCAAATGGGGTACAAAACCCCAGGGTGAGCTGCAGAACAAAAAAATATTCAGCTTCTCTACATTTGTGCTTCATTATTCCCCACCTGCCAGCCTCGGCTCCCTTCTCCCCAGCCTTTAGGGAGTCCTGCTCCACAGACTCAGCTCTTCTCATGCAAATCAGAGCCCTCTGTGCATGAACAAGCAAAGATGATGGTGGTCTCCTCCAGCTGCAGAGAATTCAGCTCATCTGGAAGCAGAAATTATATTCCTTAGGTGATGGCACAGGGCAGGAGAAAGGAATGCCAACAGCCACAGAGATGTGTGTTTGAAGGGATATGTCCAAACTATTTTACAGGCGTTTAAAATACTAATTAGCAAGTCTAGGTGTGATCAGGACAGTAGTTAAATTAAACAAATAGTTTGGCTGCTGAGCTTGCTGCAGTACAAGCAGAGCCTTTGTATGGCACCAGACAAGAAATCTACATTCATGTCTGTTCTCCCTCTCCCTTTCCCAGTTCTTGGGTTTTTCTGCAACATGATCCTCTTGGGTCATGTTTAAATAAGATGTAGCCCTTATTTTCCTCTGCACAGGAGCAGCAAGAAACCCAAGCTGAGAAATCTTGGTCAAGGAGCTTTCAGATGCCCAACCTGAGCTGAGTTGATGCCTTTATAATTTCTCAGTATTTCAGCAGAAAAGCAAAATTTCAAAAACTTTCCACTAATAACAATTAATTTTTGTCACCTTTCACTCTATCTGGAAGAGGAAAAAAGAAGATTTCAGAAAGCAATGATGATAGTTTCTATTCTTCAGATGCAATATAAGAGGAAAGATCTGCTGATTCACAGCATGATGAATCCCATCATCAGACCACCACAGCATCACCAACTCTGACACCAAGTTCACATAAAAACCCTGCTGGATTGGCTACTTGAACCACCTCAGGCTGTGTTCTCACAAGGCTACCTGCTGTCCCACTCATGTCCGTGTTGGCCAAATTGTCCAACTAAACCCTAAATGGCAAAGATGGTGAAAAGATTTGGCACATCTTGCTCTCAGCAATTTCCTTATCCTCCAAGTAACTGCAGGGGAACTTCTGTACATGGTGTCCACAGAGGCTGTCCCTGGCCACCTTTATTTTGGAGATACCTTGTCCCAGTCATTGTGTCTGAAGGAATGTTAGAGTAGGAGGAGTTCTGGTCTAAGGCAGTGGGGAAAAATCTCCAGTTTCTGTTGAGTTGGTTTTTAATATATACATTTTTGACAAGAGCTGTGATGGCCAACACAGCTTGTCCCATAAGGTCAGGGTAGGGGAAAAGTGAAGACTGTCACTTGCCTGGACCGTTTACCACACACAGATTCACCACTGACCCTGACCAACATATGACGGGTGAAGCTATACTATGGTAGAAGTCTCATCTCTGGAGACATTCCAGGTGAGGTCGTCTGGGGCTCTGAGCAACCTGCTCGAGTTACAGATGCCCCTCCTGACTGCATGGGTTTTGACTAGATGACCTTTAAAGATCTCTTCCAAACCATATCAGCCTATTCTATGAGGCAAACAAACAAAGTTTGTCGCTTGTGTCAGGCACTGACCAGCCATGCCAGGGAAAGAAGTAATTTTCCATGACAACAGGAGATGTTGCAGGATAACAGATGCACTACATAAGTGGATAAATCCTACTTCCTAAGCCAGAGTCCCCCTCATAGTGCCTGTTTTCCCTCACCCACTGTCCTCCACTTCAATATATGGATCTTGAATGACAGCCAGGACTTCCAGTTTCCTTCAAGCTACGTGAAAAACATTTCTCTTCTGGTATTTACCACCTTTTCTGCAAGGAGGGAACCTGCAGGTGGGCTTGGGATGCCATTGAGCTCTGCTCTCCCCCAAGGGCTTGTGTGTACCTAGCTGGTGTACTACGACATGCTGCCACTGGAAACAGTGAAGATGCAGTTGAGAGACAAATATTACCCAATTTTGCTGGTGACATCTCTTATGTTTCCTCAGAGGTGACAGCTGTTGACCTTCTGCATTTGGTTGTCTCCAGCCCTATCTGCTCTTATAAAGGAGGTTAGCGTTTTGCCTTATTTCTGAGTAGAGAACCAATTTTGGTGGCTTCTTGTTCCAGTGTAAGGGATACCCATGGTCTGTGTCCCCTTGTTGCTATTCTTCACAAGAAAGCAGGTTCTTGCTAATTAAACGCAGACAACTGGCACTGAGAGGTGAATATCTCCTTTCTCCTTTGGTGTGGTAACACCAGTCCAGTTCTCTCTCTGTGGTTTCTCTCTAATTGCATCATCTAACTTGGTGACCAATGCCTCATTAACTTTCCTGAAGGACAGCTGAATAACGGCCAGACAGTTTCCACTAGCTAGTCCTTTCCTCCTCCTTACAAGGGTAAGGAGATGTGCTGGACATCTGTTGCCCTTGCCCCATCTCTGGCATTTGCACAAGGGGAACACATCCAGAATCTTTCCAATTAAGTGACCTGGTCAGGACTTAAGGACTGCACTTTGACAAAGAACTTGCAATAGCTACCCAGTTCCAGGAGATGCTGCTGTGCTTTCAGCTAAAGGCCTGGAGAATAAGTAGACGAGGCATGGGAATTGCAAGGAGACATGGTGAGCGTTCTTGAAGGCAGCAGCGTCAGGGAGCACACCAGAGTGGCTAAGAGCAGCGTTTGGGGCAGCTCCGTGCTTTAGAAGCTGCAAAGTGGGGATGCAGGAGGCTTGAGCCACAGACAGGTGGTAGCATCCAAGGTTGGTCCTCTATTTTGAGCTTTGTGCCTCAGACAGTGTTGTTTTTGCTGGTCTGATGCCACGCAGAAGGCAGGTCACTGCTTTACATAAACATTCAGTTCTTCTCAAATTCCTTTTGACCTACAATAGGAAAAACCTCCCAAGCTTTCTGTCCCACCACAAGGTCAGTTAAACACAACCCTCTAGGGACCTAGAGACAACAGGCGATAGATAGATAGATAGATAGATAGATAGATAGATAGATAGATAGATAGATAGATAGATAGATAGATAGATAGATAGATAGATATACACACTTCTGCTAAGCTTTTAAGCAAGAGCCTGGGTCATCATTTCTCCAAGGCTGTGAGCAAAGTCCCCAGGAGTGCTGGAGAAGGAAAAGGGCCCAAGTACAGTGTGACTGGAGGGAATCACTGACGTGTCCAGATGTCCTCCTTTAACTGGGACAATCCTGCCATGCCAGGAAGATTAGTCAGCATACCGCCCTGGGGTTTGCTTGGGAAGAGGGTTTATGCTGTCTTCTGTCACTCCCACCCAGGCTGCAGCCCTGGGAATGAGCTTGTTCCCAGGTCTCAGCAGGAGCCGAGGACAGACATCTCTCCACAGGGTCATCACCCGTCCTTGGGTCACCCTGCATGGCCTAGCTTGGGGGACCTGCCTCCTACATTTGTTTGTGAAGACTGGCCACTCTACAAGTAGAAATAAGGACAAGCAGAGAAAACAGAAGCTCTTAAGCTTGTTCCCATCTCTACTCTGCATGCACAGAAGGAGCCTCATCATTTCCTCATCAACACTCAAAAAAGACTTGCAGATCAGAGTGCAGGCAGCCCACTCTGGGTCCACTGAGAGCCAGGAGCATCACAGGGACCCACCTGCTGTTGGCTTGCGCTGCTTTATCCTCTCTGTTCACCACAGCATCACTGACCCTCTTCTTCCTTACAAGAGGATCCAGAACAGTATCTTCAGTCCTATCATTGGTGAGGAGCGGCACTGCTTCACGTGCTGTCTTCAACTCAGGCACGTGATATCTGTTGGTAGAGACATTCCCCTGAGCCATAGCTTCATCCAACGTGAGTCATGAAAGCCAATATCTCTTTGAGAGCAACGAACCCTTCTGGGTGATTTGTGCTCCCTGCCCCAAGGAGATGCACATCTCATCAGGGGACAAGCACAGATGTTACAGCAAAAGTTAAGGAAAGCTGCTGATGGTAACAGGCATGGACACATGGACTCCTCAGAGGGTTGAATCAGCACTCATTTGCCCACAGCAGAGAGGATGAGTATGCTGAGATAGGTGTTTGAGAAGCCAGCTGCACTCCAATGCCTAATCCCTTCTAAGCTCAACTTAATTTGCACCGCTCAGAGCTAAGTAAAATTCATGCAGCATTTTCCCAGGTAAAGAGGGACCCAAGCTGTGCAGCTCCTGTTCATCCAACCACTTGTGTACAAAGATATACACACGTCCAGGGCCATCCACACACAGCCAAGTACTTGAATTGAAGTACATGTTGAACATTGTTATTGTCAGAAAGGTTCTAAGTGTGTGACAATTAATCCAAAAAAAGCCAATAGCATCTAGAGACAAGTCTGGCAACAGCAATGCTTTAGTCATGATCAAGACTCTGCTGCAGCGGGGAAACAATGTGCTGAGGGTACGAGATCCTTCTTTGAGCCCAAAATAACTGCTCACTACAGGTGGGAGACAGGGCTTTAAAAATCTGGGCATTTTCAGGCTTTGCACTGAGCCTTGACCCACAGATGAAAAGCACTTCAGAGCTTTGTTGCTGCTGACTCTCTAGCCAGCCCTTAACCTTCTGGTTTTACTAACAATGTGTCAAAAATAGACTAGAAATATGACTAGATGTCAAAAATAATGGACAGCAGGGAGAAAATGCACTGCTTTTAAAGCACTCTAGATTTGTGACTGAAGCCTGCTGTGGGCACAAAGAATTGGATGTCTGCCAACCTAGTCGAGGAACACTAAGGCTTGAAAACTCCATTTGCTGTTACTTCTGCCCATCCCAAACAGCTGCAGCTCAGGATTTGGGAATTGTAGAATTGTTTTGGTTGGAATATACCTTTAAGACCATCAAGTCCAACCATTAAGGCAGCACTGCCAAGTCACCACTAAACCATGTCCTGCAGCACCACACTTATATGGCTTTGTCCCTCCAGGGATGGGGACTCCATCAGTGCTCTATACAGCCTGTTCCAGGGCTTGACAACCCTTTCAGGGAAGAATTCTTTCCTAATGGGCAGGGACTGGTGCCAAAGGAACAGCTGGCTCCTAAAGTATGGCATGAGAAGAATTAATGGAAGGGCATATTTTGCGGTGAACTCTGGATTGGCATGCCCTGAAACATCAGCTAGAAAAGTGCAATGTAGAGGTACTAGAGGGCAAACACTGGGTCAGCCATGAGTGCCAACACTGAGCAACTGAGGCTCAGCTGGACACCTGGATTCTTGGAGTTAAAAGTATTTCACAGAACCCCCCTATGGACCTGGGACCCACCCTGGAGATCACCCAATTCAAACCCTCTGTTGAAGCAAGGGCACCCAGAAGCAGATTGCCCAGGATCACAATGGCCAGGTGGGTTTGAAATTTCTCCAGAGAAAGAGACTCCATGACTTCCCCGGGCAGCCTGCTCAAGGGCTCCAGCACCCTTACAGAAAAGTTTTGTCTTCTGTTCTGGTGGAACCTTCTGGGTTCCAGTTTGTGCCTGTTGCTCCTTGTCCTGTCAGTGGGCATCACTGAGGAGAGTCTGCCCCCATCCTTTCCCCTGCTTCCACCTTAGCTATAGATCAGGACTGAGAAGATGAGTTCTTAATTCACTACCTTAGAGCTCAAAACAGCCTTAAGGGTACTGCAGAACTGAAGTTGTAGTCATCGCCCTACTGACTTCCACTCAGTTGCAAGGGAGATGGATTTGGGCAGATGGATGTTCAAAACCCCCATCACAGTACTGAAAGGCCCATAACTAGAACAGGCAGCCTTAGAAGCACCTTCCTGATCCGCTGACATTTGTTCTTTTCATGCACACAGGCAGCTATAGGTAGAAGAGGAATCTTTGTCCTTCATTCATGACCAGATGCCTTGCAGAAGCATTGATGGAGGCAAGCATGCTGTGTGCATATAGAGGCTGAGAGACATCAACACCCAGGTACCATCCACATGCAGCAAAGATCTGAAGCAGATCCGAGTTTACACCAGAGTTTGGCCTGTGACATTTAACTGGCATGAGAAAACCAGAAGCTGAGCATCAACTGTTAAGACTGGATCACAATGTCAAAGGGACAAAAGGGAAAACAGCTCAAACTCACAGCAAACTCCTGTTCCACTCCTTGAGACTCTCTAATTGCTACTACTTTTAAGTGTATATTTGTGCCACAGTCTGTATCTTTCCCTTTAAGGAGAGAGTGAAATCAGCTCATGATATTCTGCATCTTCTCACAAATGTGCTGAAGTCACTGCCTGCGCAGTTTTACTTTTTCAACTGCGTATTAGGGCAGGGAAAAAAAGAGGAGAAAAAAGGTTTTGATAAATACCAGAGAAATGAAAAGTCAGCATCTCTTCCCAGCTGGGAGATCTCAGTGTACACAAGGGAAGGAGTCCAGCTCACAAGGGAGGAAAATGGTTTGAGGTCCTGACCTACAGGAGATCATAACCTCTTCTTTGCAATCCTTGATAAATTTGGTTTCAAATCTTGCTGGTCCAAGTTCTGAGGGCCCTTCCAACTCATACTGGCCTTGTGTGTGAATTTATTAAGGTTATATAGGAAAAAGCCAGAGTTGTGCAAAGTGTTACCATACACTGGATTCAATGCAAAGACTTCAACATCTACACAAGGCAAAAGAGAACAGCTTGAACTTAGTGCTGCCTCCTCCACTCTCCAACATCACCCCAGGGTTCCCCTTGCCATCTCTAGAAATGAAGACATTCTTGTTGGTACTGATCTTTAAATTTAGGTGAGTTTATACTGTGCCACAGTGCTACCAAGCAGCTTCAACTAACATGCCCTCCCAGCTTCCAGGTTCACCACAGCCAACCAGCAGCAAAGACACACTAAGAAAAAAGGTTTGCTTCCTTGGTCCTTCCTTATGCCACATGGCAGAAGAATCACAGGCATTGAAAAGGGACCTCTGGGAATGATTCAAGGCCAACCCCTGTGCTAAAGCATAGGTGATCCACAGGAGATTGTCCAGAATCACAATGTCCAGGTGGGTTTAGAAACTCTCCAGAGGAGGAGACTCCACAATCTCTCTGGGCAGCCTACTCAAGGGCCCCGGCACCCTCACAGGAAGGAAGATTTAAGTCCTGTTCAGATGGAACCTCCTGGGTTCCAGTTTGATGCCCATTGCTCCTTGTCCTGTTGCTGGGCACCACTGAAAAGAGTCTGGCCCTATCTTGCCTCCTGCCCCTCACAGCCTCAGATGGACTGTACAGCAGCTGTCTCTTTTGAACTGGGGAGCCCAGAACTGTCTCCCCACTTAGTGAGCCAAAGAATTGGTCATTGCAATTCTTCATGCTACAGGGTCGGCTCTCCAGGAGTGAGGACACAGAGATTCATCCCTTGGTGCTAATCAAAGCAGATGTCCCCTATGATATCCATGGAGACAGAGACCACCTCTCATTATATGAGACAGCAGTGAATCTTTTGTCTTTCATGCAAGTCCCTTATGAAAGTGTTGGGTCAGAAATCTCCTGATACACTGCGATATGGCAGGTGCAGAGACAAATGACATCCAGTGAAAACATCATTAGTCTTCTGCTGCATAAGAACTGCTGCTTGTCATGCGAAGAGACACTCAGTTTGCTTTGGCAATTGGTTCCTGAAGGATATGAATGAAACAGGATTCCTTAATTTTTACCATTTATAACCAAGAAAGATATTTCAATAGTGGAAAAATCACAGACAAATGCTGAGCACAGGCAGTGCTTTTGCCCGGTGTCTTTCACTGGCAGGTTTCAGAAGACTGCCGTAAAATAAAGCTTCACAACCTCTGAGATGGAAAAAGGAAGAAGGCTTCATTCTGATAAAGAATCGAGGCAGATGTTAAGGTTTAAATTCTGCCTGCTGCCAGCACAGAGAACCTGAAGAGGGGGAATCAAACACCTCCATCTCAGCCTTCAGACATCTTGAATAAAGCAATCCGAAGACAAAGCATCTAAGGGAAGTCTAAGAGAGTTGAAAGCTGTAAAGGATCAAAAGTGGAGCACTGACAGACTGAAACCTTGGCTTATCTCAGCCCAGCAGACCCTCACCATGCCACATATATTTGTTTTAGAAGTGATAAACATGGGTAGGAGTGTTTTTATCAGATGAGTTAAGCATGCTTCTCGCCCCTAGAAACATCCCAGGTCAGGTTGGATGAGGCCCTGAGTGACCTGCTCTAGTTGGAGATGTTCCTATTCACTGAAGGGGGGTTGGACTAGGTGACCTTTAAATGTGTCTTGCAACTCAACCCAATCTCCCATTCTGTGAAGGTAACAGGAAAGGAAAAAAATCCTGTATTGCCCAGAAGGTTCCCGTTAGAGCCTGTGACTGGCTGTAGCATTGACTTTGGGAGTCTATGCTTTTAGGCTGCTGGGAAACCCAAACCAGGTCCCTCCTGACAGGAGAGTTCACTGAGGACTTGTGACCTTTGACAGATTTGATAAACCAGCTTCAGAACAACTGAGGTTTAAATAAGGCTGGTACTTCCAGGTCAGGGGTTTTGTTGAGAGGGCTAAGACCCATCTTCCAGTACCTGAAAGCTCAAGGATGAAGGAGTAGCAACAGGAGTGGCACTGCTTCTTTCAGACTTACAAACTAAACAAATGTGGCTCTGCATTTTCACCTTTCAGATCTTCAGGGTGGATTTGTAAGGATGAGAGGGACTCAAGGCAGGAGGAAGAACCCTCATAACCTTTAGTGAATGAGGAAAACCCCTACTCTAATACTTTAGCTTCCAAATATTAATTTTGTTCAATGAAAAACTCAGACAACCCAAGTTTTTACAATTTCCCCAACCAGTTGTAAGCTTTGTTCAATCTTATAAATATTATAAACATTAGACTCAGACCCCCACTACGTTCAGGACAGCCATGGGAGAAAAAAAAAGTAGAAACCTATTTGAAGGAATATTTTATGGTCAAAGCGCTTTGGGGGTGATCATTGTCTAATGATTTTTTGGGGTTATTGGCTAATGCTGGTGGCCAAAATATCCGGTGTGACCAGCAAATGGAGAAATGTGGCTGGGTGAGTGTGGCGGGGCAGGGCACTGCCCCACCGGAGGTTT